>SMDT01002791.1:0-383244 GCA_005392925.1 Aquilaria sinensis | reverse complement strand
ATATATATATATATATACACAGAACAAATATTAAAATACACATGTACAAAGGAACATATGCATTTAAAGAAAATGAGTATATGAATATATATAAAAGAACATATACCTTCACATATATCTATACAGACAAAATATTATAACACATTATTAACATACATACATACATATATAAATGAACATATATACATGTAAAGAAAAAAACATAAATAAAATAAAAAACCACAAAATTTAAGTAGAAAGGAAAAAAAAAACATGAAAAAATGGAAGAAATAAAAAACATAAATAACAAGGAAAAAGATTGAAAAATATAAGAAAAACAACAAAAAAAAGTGAAAAAGAAAAAAAAAAGACTAAAGAAGCAAAAACTTGTTAAAAAGAAATAAATGAAAAAACTGAAGGCAGGATGCAAAAAAAAAAAAATGATAAAAATGTGAAGAGACGACAACAAAATGAAAGGAAAAAAAGAAGAAGAAAGAAACATGGAAGCTACGAAGACTTAAACTCAGGCTTGCTAACCTCCAAGCTTCCCACATCAACAAGTTTACCATTCCACCAAGTACAGCGATTGTTTGAACATTGCAAAACTTATATAACTTTGTCTCTAGACTTACATGTATGCCAGACGTGCACAAGAAATTCGCCATTTCCAAGTATGAGAAACAAAAATCCTAAAAATTTCAACTCATGCCTCAAATCCTTGCTGTTTCATTTCAAAAAAATTTTTTATTCATAAGCATGCTTATTAGTATATAAAGAGAGAGATACTTGCAGCTTTTTGTGGTATTTACAGGGAAGAGGATAAAGAGGCCAGATTCAAACCCTTTTCCTTCCCATAATATCCAAAACATTTTAGCCATTAGGCTAAACCTGCAGGACTATAAAGCCTTTATTACAAAATCCTTGCTCTTTTTTGGAAGTTTCAAATTATTCGTCATGTTTTATAAAAAGTAAAAAAGTTGTAATTATTTTCCTTTTTATTTTCTTAAAAATCAATGAAAATTTTCTTAATATGAGGACATGTATCTTAAAACGGAGAAAAACATACTCCCAAACAACTATCTTTTGCACTAGAATTTGGCATTTGAATTTGACGGAGATAGAAGAATTGAAAGGCAATAAAAGAATAACTCTCCATCTTTTCCAAATTATTTGTAATATATTTAATTTAATTTAATTTAGTAGAGGTGATTAATTATGTTTTTCAGTTTTAACCAAAATTGATTGCCCAAAATGTTTCAATATTCCATCTTAAGTAAATAACTGAATAGGCCGATTCGGATAGAGATACCAAAAACGAACACATCACTACAACAATGCTCAAACAAAATTCCACCAATTCGTTGGACATTTTGAGATTGAAACCAAATATACCAACTAGTAATAAGTTATTAAGTTTGCTTTAACATTATTCATATTGATATTCAAAGTTGTTTCCCTTTAATTTTAGATAATATTTTGTTGCCCATTCTGTAGTTGCGGCTATGAAATGTAATAAGTTTTTACCACTCTGTAATTTCAAATGATTCATTATATTATCATGCACTCAAATAGTCAGATAAAAGGGATTGAAAATTGATGGGATCAGTCCCACTCCAAACTCCAAACATATACTCCTTCCACCTGGGTTTGGGGTTCATTAGGTAAATTTCACAAACTGTTTTTAACTTTTAATCATTACTTTATCCGTATCAAATTCTTTGCATAATTTATTTTTCAACAATTAATTTATAATTTTTTATTTTTAATATTTTAAAATATAAATGAAAATTTTTTATATATGAATGATAAATTAAGACTTATAATTTTAAATATATATATATATATATTATATATATTCAGAACACCATCGGAGGGTACGCGTATTCATTTCATCAAATAAGCCCAACGGCACTTACAAAATAAGGCAGGGGCCTACACAGAAAAGTAAAGCTTGCCCTGAAATAAAATCAAATCCTAAACCTGTGCTTTACAGCAAAATCAGGTAATACAATCTAGAATATATTGTCCAACGAGTATCCAAATCTAATATAAAGTTCAGATTCAATAATCCTCATAAGTACCAACGGTGTTCTACACCTATGTTGGTAAATTCTCCTATTTCGTTCCTGCCAAATAACATAAACCAATGCAGGAACATAAGCTCTACGGATTGCAGATTTTATTGATTTACCTTTCACCACACGCCCGAACCAGTCACAGAACTTGTTCCATTTGCTGGGAGCATCCTTCAATCTGAGTTTACACATTACTTCCCGCCAAAGAGAAAGGGAAAAAGAGCATTAAAAAAAAAGATGATTCCTGGATTCATCAACTCGAAGACACAGAGGACATAAAGACGATCTAACTTCCATGTACTTACTTAATCTATTAAAAGTAGGAAGTCTATCTAGCATAGCCCTCCAGCAAACAAATGAAAACTTTGGGACAAAACTCCAAACTAAAGAGCCCCAGTTCACTTGATCAAAGTTTTCTACCACATGCAAATAAGCAATTTTCATTACAAACTTACCATTCTTAACACAATCCCACACCTTACCATGCACAAAGTCAGAGAAAAGAGGCCTTACCTTTAAAATATGCTTCCAACATATAGAGGCGTCACCTGTACCAACAATTTCCCAAAGATTTGAACCACACACATAATAAGCGCGGATCCATTGGACCCAAAGGCTTTCCTTATCATTCATCAGTCTTCAAAGCTTTTTTTTTTTCCATTTGAAGCAATATTCCAGCCTATCAAGCTAAAAATACCTAAGCCACCTTGGCTTTTAGGAACACAGACCTTAGTCTAAGCAACCAGGAATTTCCTACCTGTAGTCGAACCTGTCCAAAGAAAAGATCTACAACATTTCTCCAAATAATGGAGCACCCCTTTAGGAATAGAAAAAATATTTGACCAATAAGCTTGGATACTAAATATGACAGTTTTAATAAGTTACAATCTGCCTGCATAAGAGAGAAGCTTAGTAGACCAACCATTAAAATTAGAAAAAATTTTCTCTACCAAGGGCTTATAATGCTGAAAATGGAGACCTTTATCAACCAAAGGCACTCCCAGGTATTTAATAGGAAGGTTGCCTTTCGGCATGTTTAGGATAGAAAGAATTTCAGACTCAATATCTGGAGAGACCCCCCCAAAAAATACCTAGCTTTTATCCAAATTAATCTGCAAACCTGTAGTTTGGGAGAAAACTTTCAGACAATGAGAGATTTCTAGCAGAGCTACGATCACCTCTAGCAAAAAAGCATAATTTCATCCGCAAATAGTACATGAGAAAGCTTAATACGCTTACATTTAGGGTGATACTCTATATAACACTCATCAAACATCTTATCCAAGGCTCTAGATAAATAATCCATTGCAATAACAGACAAAGGGGGAGATAGAGGATCCCCCTATCTTATACCCCTGTTCCCACGAAAAAAACCGCATAAAGAACCATTCAAAACAACAGAATAATATGGAGACCGAACACACATCATCACCCATTGAACCCAACAAATAGGAAAATCTAGATTCAGTAAAAAATCCTCCAAGAAATTCCAGTCTAAAAGATCATAGGCTTTCCTAAGGTCAATCTTAAGACACATCCTAGGCGTTATATTTTTTCGATTATACCCCCTGATAATCTCTTGACAAAGCATAACATTATCAACCATCAATCTACCTTTAATAAAAGCAGTTTGACTCTTATTTATAAAATTAGGAAGAATTTCGTGCAATCTATTCGCCAAAATCTTAGAGATAAATTTATAAATAACAGAACAGCACGAAATAGGTCGATAATCTGAAGCCATAGAAGCATGAGAGTGTTTTGGAATCAAATGAATGGCAGTAGCAGCAGAAGCAAGGGGTAACTTACCAGTATCAAACAAACTTTGTATAGCATAGGAGACATCCTTACCAATTATTTCCCAATTATACTGGTAAAAGCCAGCAGTATAACCATCAGGTCCAGGAGCTTTGTTGGGGTACAGACCTTTAACAGCTTGGATTATCTCTTCTAGAGAGACCTTAGTCTCCAAAAAATTCTTTTACAAAACTGAAAGTTTAGTTCCATTCAAACAGATATTATTATTAATAGGAAATAAAACATCAGACCTAACTCCAAAAATTCCTTGGAAGTAAGAAATGAACTCGTTTTTAATATCCTCTTGAGAAGTAAGTATACGACCATCCCTAGAAATAAGACAAGAAATATTTCTTTTAAAAGACCTCTCTTTCATTCTAGCATGGAAAAATTTTGTGTTAGCATCACCAAGTTTTAGCCATTCACAAGAAGATTTTTTAGCATAAAAATCCTCCTCAGCTTTTTTTTCAAACTAAGGACATCAGATTTAGCCTTCTGCCAAAGCATATAAAGATTCTTATCTCCTACATTCTGATTTAAAGCAATAGTAATCTTATCCAAATCCTTTTCTTTTGCAGCGACTCTAGCAGAAATATCAGAAAACTCATCTCTATTGAGACATTTCAAAGCCTTTTTTAAACTACTCAGCTTGCCTAATACCCTTCCCCAAGCATCATTTATAGTGTTACAATTCTGGTCACTCCAAGCCTTTATTACAATATCATTATACCTAGGATGATTTTGCCACATTCTTAAATATTTGAAAGAGCAGCAACGGACACTAGGCATGTTTGAGAGATTAATCAAAGCCATAGCATGGTCAGAGCAACAATTATATTTAAACTGAATTTGAATAGATAGAAACAAAACAGAACAGGAAGCATTCCTCATAACTCTATCCAATTTACAAAGGATACGGTCCTCATCTTTTTTATGGTTACTCCACGTGTAGAACGAGCCAATACTATGAAAATCAGACAAGCCACTAGTATTACAGCAATCAGATAATCCAGTATCATGCCAATTGACTAAACCAGACCCTGAAAACTTTTCATCTGAACAAATAACTTCATTAAAATCTCCACAAACCAGCCAAGGCCCATCAATACTAGCAGCATGCTTAATAAGATTAGACCAAAGCACAGGTCTCTCCCTAGGATCATTAGAAGCATAAATAATAGACACTTGACACTTCCAACATGAATATGTAAGACTTGGTCAGAAGCTTCAAGATAACTAGTTTCCAGAATATTTCCATCCCATCAAACCCAGATTCTACCATTTGTAGCATAACTATAATTATTTAAGAACTTCCAATGGGGAGTAATGTTATTTTTAATAGCAAAGAACTTCCTACTTTTAACTCGAGTCTCTAAAAGAGCACACAGACTAATATTACAACGCTTTATAATACGCTTTACCTCTTTTTGCTTTAGCCTAGTATTGAGTCCCCTCACATTCCAACAACACCACATGATTAAGTAGGAATAAAAGGTAAACCCATATCCTCACACTGAATATTATCAGATGTCATTGCATATTGCAAGTTTTCAAAAGAATTTGCTAACAAAATATCTTTGTGCTTACCATCATTCTTACCGTCTTTTTTCTGATTTGGATACCTTTGAGTTTGAATTGAAGGATTTCCTGTAGAAGAAACCCGCATCTCTTTTCCATCACCACCGGTATGCTTTGTAGCCTCCTTTTGTTTAGGCTCCACCTTATTTATACGTTCTTCATTCCCATCAGTCCTCTTTGGTTTTCTAACTATCCGAGGTTCCGGATTACATTCCTCCTTCTTATGCCCCCACTTCTTATAATTACCACATTGGTCAGGCCACCATTCATAAATGACAACCTGAGCTTCATGTTCTCCAGTTGGTTTTCTAAGCAAAACATTATCAACCACATTGCTTTTCCTCTTAACATCCACAAGCACACGGGCAAAAGACAAATGAGTACGGTTAACCGTAGCTGTGTCCGCTAACAAAGGCTTTCCAATTTTACTAATAATTCGACTCATAATTGCTGGATTCCAATACTGCAGCTTTAGGTTAGGCAAACGAACCCAAACCGGAAGCTCATCAAAAAGATCACGATCCAATTTCAAATCCGGCTCCCACTTCCTCAGCAGCAAAGGTTTACCAAACACAAAATTCATTTGTCCCTCTAATATTTTCAACAAATCTTCATTCGAATAAAAACGGAAGAGAAACAAACCCGTTTGGATTTTGGTTATCACCGGCGTCATCACCGTTTTCCATTGTGATCGGACAAATTTTCGCATATTCTTCGGCGAGACCTCCGTTCCAATCACCGTTCCCACCAATGTGAGTCTCCATTCGCTGCACCCCTGCTCAACTTCTTCATCCGACAAATCTATAGTTTCTGACTCCGCATCAGCCTCACAGAATTGAAGATTAAAATTCGCCGGCTGTCGCACATTAAAATAGGCTGGTTTTTTATTCAATTCCTCCTCAACGACCTGTGCCCAAGTCTTAGTCGAGCGGTTGCCGGACGAATCGGCTTGCGGTGCCTTCCCTCTGATGGTTTCAGCTTGGCTTTCATTGTCTGAATTCGTTGATTCTGTTTCACTTTCCAATCGCGACGGCGCCAGAGAGAGCTCTGTTTTTCCGCGACCTCTTCCCCGAACCAACCTTCGATTTCGGCCCATATCCTCACCCCAAGGATTCCGGCGAGGCCAGCGGCCAAGAACCCTATTCTAGAGAGAATGCAGACGCTCTCGCTCTAGAACCGAATGGCAATAAGTCTTATATATATATATATATATATTATTTTTTAATTTTTTCTAACAAATAATAATATGAATAAATTTAAGTCAAACTAATAAAAAAAATCAAATGGAGCAAAGAAAGTGAGACAGAGAGAATATTACATTTTAGTTTCTAATTTTTGTAAGTTGTCAATTAATTTAGTATGGATGGAGGGACAACCAAAGTTTTGGCCAAATTTTTGTGAGTTGTTTGTATTTCCTTGTATATGAGACCTATACACAAGGATTGAGGCCATATCGTATGTTGTAACTTCATAACCATTAGGATGTACTTGACTTTAATTAAATTGATCAAGTTGTTTGTATTTCCTTGTATATGAGACCTATAAGCAAGGATTGAGGCCATATCGTATGTTGTAACTTCATAACCATTAGGATGTACTTGACTTTAATTAAATTGATCAAGATGTTTGTGGCCCATCTTAAGGTTGGAGATAAGTAAAAGGATGCATATTTGCTCCAAGCGGATGGAGAAGCCACCGTACTCTCAATAAAAAAAATCATTTATAGATCCACTCTAAAAAGCTCTTAATTGTGTGTACATATAAATTTGTTTTAACTTAATCTAAAAACTAACTTATTTATTATTTTTATATTTTTTTTATATATGGAACCAAATTCATTTGAAAGCCAATATTATGTATATATAATAATCAATTTGAAAGTAAATTTTCATAATGTAATTAATTTTTTTAAATGAATTTTTATAGTTTTAGGCATTAAAAAAATAAAAACTCATAAAAAAGTTTGATAAGATTATAAAAAATTATTTATTTTCAATCTATTATTACACGTATATAATATTGATGTTTAAATAAAATTAGTTGAAGGTAAAAAAAATATAAAAATAAAAATAAATAATTGTAGATTAAGTTGATTTAAGTTAAAATAAATCAACTATAAAACTTTCTTTCGCTTACATTATTTTTTTATAAAAAAAATCTCCAACTCTCGTAAAATAAATTCATTCTCATTCTCTTGGAAGAAAAGGGAACAAATTAATGTTGACAAAATTAGGGCATATATGTATATCCGACATCAATGTTCAATACCAAAGAGCTTTATGTTGGAAAAAAAAAATCCGTCACCAAAAAGTTTTTTTTTTCCCAAAAAAAGGACCATATGATAAATACACATGGATATTTCCTAGTTGCACCAGTGGAGGATCCAAAAATTTTATAAAGAGGGGTCCGTGTGTGTATATTAAATGATAAAATTGTAAAATAAAATTTATAAATTTTCATACATAATATAATGACTGTAAAAAAAATAGAGGAAGATCTAAAAATATTTTGATTTAGCATTTATTTTTTCTGTCTTTAATTGACTTGCTTCAATGAAATATGGAGAAGATGAATAAGATGCCCATGTCATACAAAATGTACAAAACAAAAATTTCCTTTTATCCCGTAAACTTTAACATTTCTTCTCATTTGGCTCATTTGACTGTATCAAGTGTCCAATTAGCTTCTTAATTTTTTTATATGTTTGAAAAGAAAAGAGAGTGACAAAAAAGATTTAAATCCTAGGTAGGAAAATATGTGAAAGTTTAGAGGCCAGTATAGAACTTCTATTGTTATAATTATTCATAAAGAGAAGAGAATAACCTATTCTTTTATTTTTATTAAGGTAAGTGGGATATATTTTTTTGTTCCATTATATGTTATAAAAGTTGTGGGATCCATTAAAAAATTAAAGAAGGTCTAATTATTAAATTATTGATCAATTATTGACAATGTCCTAGGTGGTCCATGGACCCATACTGTATATGTGGGTACGCCGCTGGTGGCATGGGCATTATGTTGTAAAAATAAGAGACATACAATCAGTAGTAGGGACACATCGAGCATAAAAATAAAATAAAATAAAAGAGTTATCCTTTTCTGGTCAAGAGTTACCTCTGCTTTTTTGTTTTATTTATTTTTTCGGTTATCTGGAGACTGGAGAGTGGAGACTGGTGACTCGAGAAAAATGCATAAATTGGGCTTTTCTGGCCCAACTACAATGGAGGATGCCTAAATTCTAACTTGAAATCCAAACGGCCGTGTCTACCCCCATAAGTAGCATCGAAGGGCTCCTCGCCTTTCGGCTTTCAGCTACGAAAACAATTTTCCTTTTTTGGGCCTGTCTGGCTTAAATACAATGGAGGATGCCTAAATTCTACGCAAACTTGAAATCCAAACGGTCGTATCTTCTCCTGTAAATAGCATCAAAGGGTCCCTTAGCTTTCGGCTCTCAGCTGCGGAAACAATTTTTCTTTTTTCTTTTTTTGGCTAAGGTTTTAAGCTTGGCCATCTCTGTAGGCGGAGAAGCATACTGATACCAAAGGCTACGAAGAAATTAGAAAATCACTAGTCATTCTGAAAATAATTTCCCTCGATCGATTCAGTAAGAATTTTGCTCCTTCGGGTGGATTTATCTCTAATCCACGGCATCACCCTTCATCAGGTATTATTTGCATGATGATTCGGAGTAGGTTCTTTTTTATTCTTGGGCCATCTTTGTACATCTTGATTTCGTTCTATGATTTTGTTAACCTTTACCTTCGTGTTTTATTGATGGGTGGCTAGCGAAAAATATGGGATATTGGATTGTTTCTTTGCTATTAGTTGCCGTGGGTTTTCTGGTTTGCGATTTGTTCCCTTCTAGTTGCGATTTTCATGATTCTGAGTTGGTTTGCCTTTGTTTGTTGGTTTATGATTTTAGAAAAGGTTCACTTCTGTAAACAAATATATACCAGTGAACCAGTGGTAAAGGATATAGAAAGGAGGTTGGTATTAATAACCACTTACGCATATACTTTATGCATCTCACTTTGAGAAGACTTCTGGGCCCATTACCATGGGATTCCTAGTAGTAGTGCCGGTAACATTGAGTAAGGTTTCTGGTAGAATTGAACATGCAATTCCCAATGGTGGTAAATGTCTACTTTCGCTTACTTTCATGTGTATACATAGAGAAGGCTATTGGTCACGTTTCAATGTGATTCCTACTGGTAAGGCTGCTGGTTGCGTGAAACGCAATTCCTAGCAGTGGTGAGGCTACTGGTCAAATTTAAATTTGATTCCTAGTAGTATCGTATGGCTAGAGAAGGCTACTGGTCATAATTCCAATGTGACTCCTAGTGGTAAGGCTGCTGGTTACATTGAACTGCAATTCCTAGCAGCGAAGAGGCTACTGGTCAAATTTAAATTTGATTCCTAGTAGCAGCATATGCTTAGAGAAAGGCTGCTGGTCACATTTCTGTGTGATTCATAGTAGCAAGGCTGCTGGCTGCATTGAATTGCAATTCCTAGTAGTGAGGACGCTACTGGTCAAATTTGAATTTGACTCCTAGTAGCGGCGTACTTCTAGTGATTGTATACCGTGACCTATTTTAATGTGTTTCTTTCGAGAAGGGCACTGGTCACATTTCAATTTGATTTCTAGTGGCAAGGCTGCTGGCTGCATTGAATTGCGATTCCTTGTATTGAGGAGGCTACTGCAAAAATTTGAATTTGATTCCTGATGGTAGTGTACAGTTAGAGAAGGCTACTGGTCACAATTCCAATGTGACTCCTAGTGGCAAGGTTACTGGTTGCATTGAACTGCAATTCCTAGCAGTGATAAGGCTATTGGTCAAATTTAAATTTGATTCCTAGTAGCAGCATACGCTTAGAGAAAGGCTGCTGGTCATATTTCTATGTGATTCCTAGTTGTAAGGCTATGGTTGCATTGAATTGCAATTCCTAGCAGTGA
The DNA here is from genome assembly GCA_005392925.1 of Aquilaria sinensis. Classification (NCBI taxonomy): domain Eukaryota; kingdom Viridiplantae; phylum Streptophyta; class Magnoliopsida; order Malvales; family Thymelaeaceae; genus Aquilaria; species Aquilaria sinensis. Next base: position 372,861 of record SMDT01002791.1, on the reverse strand, counting down.
TGAGGCTACTGGTCAAATTTGTATTTGATTCCTAGTAGCAGTGTATGCTTAGAGATTGTCTACTTCAGCTTATCCTTAACGTGTTCCTTTTGAGAATGCCACTGGTCATTTTGGGAATATAATCCCCAATAACTGTGGTACTTGGAGGTAGAAAATATTGTTGGTTATGGTACATAAATGGTTATTCATGTTTTCTTATGCTCATCTTTCAAGTTGGCTACTGCACATGTATAAGATGATTCTTGGCAATACTTGTAGATACAGTTATGCACATCAGCGGGTACTTCCGTTTATTGCTTTCTCACTTAGGGAAATGGTTCACTTTTTTTAAGATTTTTGTGTAAGTGCATCAGTAATAACTGAGTACCTAGTTGGGTTGCTTTGTTGCGTTGAACAGGCGGTTCTAATCATATTTGCACAATTGTCTTCTATGGCTTTTCTAATGTTCCCTTTTGACAAAGCTATTGGACAGGTTTATATGTGATTCACAGTGGCCCTGCTACTTGCTAGTAACACATGTTGCTGGTTGTTACCTTTGCTTAAAAGAGATGCAGAATGTTGAAGATGATCTTAAACTAGTCAGGCACATATGCCCAATATTAACATTGACATATGGTCTTAAACATCATAACCTTGAAATACTCTTGCCCGTTCGTGGCAGTAGTTGTAGGTATGTACTGGCAGTACTTGTAAATACAAAGAGGTTGTTGGTTATGCACATCAATATCTACTTTAGTTTGTTGGTTTCCGAATTTGGAAAAAGTTTCAATTTTCTCAAGATTTTTGTGTAAGTGCATCAGCGATGATTGAGCTATAAATACTACTGCCATGTATGGCATGGTTCGTGGCAGTACTTGTAGGTACAAACTGGCAGTACTTGTAGACAAAAAGGTTATTGGTTATGCACATCAATGTCTACATCGGTTTGTTGGTTTCTGATTTTGGAAAAACTCTCACTTTTCTTAAGATTTTTGTATAGGTGTATCTGTGATAATTGAGTACTAAGTTGGATTGTTGGCTGCATTAAACAGTCGATTCCTATTATATTTGCATTATTGTCTGCAATGGCCTCACCTTTTAAGAAAGCTATTGGTTAGATTGATATGTGATTCCTATTAGAAAATGTTTCTGGTTGTCTACCTTTGCTTAAAAAGGCAATCCACAAATTTGAAAATTTGAAGATGATCCAGAACGAGATCAGGTTCATATGCCCAATAACAAAGTTGACGTTCAGTCCTAAAACATGACAAGGTACAAAAAGAATTTGCATTTCATATGGGATATATGTGGTAGTAAGCAAGCATCTGTCATGGATTTTTTTCACATGGTTCCCATTTGAGAAGGGTCTCAGACAATTTACATCTCCAGCCACCTTGAGTTACAGGTACAAGTCTGCTAAAGGAGTGTATTATCTGTCCAATCAGTTAAGATATACATACTATTGGACTACAAATTATTCCTATTTTTTTTTTCTATATTTTTAATAAGTTTGTACGAAAAGACAATTTTTTGGAACTTTCTTATCAATCCCAAGTCAGATATCATATAAAGAATTTAAAGGTAATATCTTCTCAGCGTATGTAGTTGTAGTCGCTTTCTCTCATTTTGTTACATTCTGGATTCCCTTTTTTGATTAACTATATATCGAATATATTGTTGTCTTTAGCTGCAGGATGGTATAATGAATCTAAGGTTGTCAAACATGACTGAACTGGTGGAGTCAATATCCTGTCATATGGATGGGCTTCAATTGGGAGATCCTCTGTCTTGAAGTTTATGGAAGTATTATTTCTCCTGGACAAACTTATGAGTGCTCATCTGTTTGCTAACTTCCTTCCAAATCATAAAGTTTACTATCGCAAAGATAAGTAGTAATGAAGCAAATCATTATTGTTATACAAAGATTGCCTAACTAGAAAGCCAGGGAAAGATGTATTTTTCCCAGAAGATAAAAGAGTGGAAAGTTGCTGCAAGAACATAAAACTATGCTTATTAAGTTAAACTATAGTAACAGAAATATGAATTTCAGTAGTTTATACCTAGAGGTCCAGTAGGTACAGAGCGGCCTTATCTTCTAAAAACTACAGTTTGTTTGTTTTCCTGTTTCTCCCATAGATTACAAATACAATAGTTAATCCACTAGACTTACGAGTCCTCCATACTTCTGAACATCTTTTTCACTTCTGTCAGGTTCGGTAGCTACTGGTGAACCCAAAATGAATCCTGGGCAATACTTGAAGCATCTGAAATAACATCTTGGTTAGGTATTTGAAACTCATCAGGCTTCTACACTCTTGTCACACCTATTAGGCTTGGTAGCTACTGGTAAACTTGGCATTAGTTCTGCTCCAATACTTGCTCAAACCACTTGAAACAACATCTTTATTAGGTATTTGAAACTTGCTGGTATGATCAGAGCAAGTATGTTAGATAACCAGAACAAGTGACCACCACGAAAGTTCTATAATTGCACCTGCACTTGCAAGAGAGTTTAAGGCTGATCTTCAACATGATCTGAATAATTAGAGGCACAAAGAGGGAGATAAACGTATCTTAGTAAGAATTCTAAGTTAACAACAGCAATCATTAGCCACACACACAAAAACCAGAAAGTCAACTCAATTCTGTAGGTTTAACTAGCAATATAAGCATTTAGTGTCAAATGATTCTTATTGGTAAAGGGATCAGTTATAGCAATTCTTAGGGGTTCACAACAGCGTATGATCACAACATTTGTGTAGCAAAATGCTTCACAACCTTCCTAAATATATCAACACTACTTAACACTACATGACATACCCAACTTAAGTAAAAAGGTCTCAGGACTACTTTTTACACACAAGAATGCATCAGGACATGTATGAAACCTGTTAAGGGGTTTATTTCCCGAGAACATAACAGTTAAACTGAAAGAAATGTGATTCTAGAAAGTCAGGCTTAAAGGGCTCATTACTGTTGTTCATTTTGCATGATGCCCATCTATTAAACATATTCTCTATCAAATGTTCTCACAAACTAAGACTAGCCACAAATTAAACATACATTTAACTACATATATGCCAATTTTCAGGTTAAACAAGCCGAAAGAGACAATGAGGTCAGTGCTTAATCAAACTGATCAGATTCTGCAGGTTATCCTAGACCTCCTTTTTTGCAGTTTATGCAACTCAGCAGGTTTAGGGTACCTTAGCTAAATGCAGGGTTCATTACAATTATCATTTCCAAAGCCTACACAATCGAGGTGTAGGTGTGATAAAAATCTCTGTAAGGAGTCTTTTCCTACAGTAACATTACTGTAATAGACTTTAGATGCCTGCACAAGCTTCTGTGAGCCTTTTACTAAGTTATACTCTAATAACAATACAATCCTAAAGATTTGTGGTCCTAATACATCACAGACTGTAGGCTTGATCTCAACTTTGATAGCAGCTAGGTCCCTTCTACTGTCCAGGTAAAAGTTCCTACTGAACTACTTTGGTATCTTTATAAAAATTTTAGCAGTTTGAAAAATGAGGGCACGCATTTTACAAGTTATCATGCACCATTTAAAAACAATTACGGAATCTATTTTATGCAGAAAAAGTTGGACAAATATAACTGCAGTCATAGGCTGTTAAAGTTAAAGGACAAAGGTGGACTCTCCTTTGGCAAGTTATTGAAAAGTTTGAAGGTTCACTGAATTGATAAAGCAGTTGGATGAGGTAGAATGATTTGTAGGTCAAATAGTTTCCTTATCAATTTTCACTCATCTTTGGGATGTTTATCAACGAACCTGCATAAAAGCTACTCCGAGTGATTGCTTTATCTATTTGGTATACATCTATCCACATGGCTGGGTTGAGGAAACTCATTGGTTGTGACTAAACATGAATCATTTAGATAGTTTATTCTAGGCATTGAACTCGGTAAATTATCTTGGTTGTACGATAGATTTTTGGGACTATTTCACCTTACTTTCTTGTCTGAGAACTTTTGTTTGACTTTCTTCTTGCAATGTTCATTTGACCATGGTGCCTAAATGAATGAAATCAAATGCCAGAAAATGATGTTTTTGAAGTGAATTTATGGTGTCATACAAATTATATTTGGCCATGTTGTGGTTGGTCCAAGTTAATGAATACTGATTTACCGATGTTTCAGACTTTCAGTGAGCAAGACAAGAACTGGGTACTTTTATTACATGATGTATCTTTGTATTCATCTTCTATTTCTCTTTGCGTATCCTAAGGGCTGGTGACTTGGGTTCTGATAATTGAGCTGAATGAGCAAATAATTTGTGTCTTCTATTCAGGAAATTAAGGGCTCAGGTATTTAGTTGCATCCTTATGATGTATTTCAGAAATGTGATTTTCTTGTGGTTGTGTGGACTATGCTAAGAATTTTCTTGCTTTCCTTTTGTTGTTTTTGGTTTTGGTGCAAGCACTACACAAGATAAGAGAGCTTGAAGAAGAGGCAAAAAGAAGGCCTGATCTGACTACCAAGCTTTCAGGTAGGTTGCTTTTGAGACAGATTATGATCTTTGTTTTAGGCTTCAAGCTTTAAGGACAGTTTCGCTTGAGTTTGAGTCTGCTTGAAGTGTCCCTCCTTCACCCTCTCTTCCACCCAACTCTCTCTCGTGCACAGTTCGGCATGGTTTTGGTACAGTCTACGAGTATTAGGCCTTTAGTTAAGCCTGCATGACCCTCCCTGACCAGAGCCCTACCACTTTAAGGTTGCATTAAAATAGAAGCCTTCCAGCTGCCAACAGACACAACTTCACATGGACCAAGAGAAAACAACTCTAACGGTCTGTTCAGCTACAACAACACGATTGCTTGATTCATGCTTAACAAACTCAGTTACCTTGCTTAAATTAACTGTCCAAGTACCTTCTCGGCAAATCAGACCTCAACTGTCTCAGCAACATATTCTGATCCTTGCCCGGGGTCTTGTGTGCTTTCTGACCTGAATTCTCTCAATATTCAACGCTCTCTCTATTTGCTCTTCGTTTAGCACTCACTCCTCCCTTTTAGTTTGGATGTAGTTTAGTTAATTGTGCTGCTAGGAATTAATCTTTGACATTTCTAGAACTTGTTTATCTGTAATTCAGTTAGACAATTAGGTCCTTATCGTTACACTAAACTCACTTCTTAATCCACTTCTATTTCTTATCTACTCACTATCTTTCTTAATTTATTGAATTAAGTCACTATGGATGTATTATTTCTCATTCAATCCTAACACTCACTGTTACCTTTTCTGTAGGGTTCACCTCACTCCCTCTTTACTTATACATGACAAGAGAGCAAATGTAGGTGGTGGCAAAAGCTTTCCGCCCCAAAAAAAAGAAAAAAAGAAAAAGGGAAACAAAGGGTTCCTGTTTAAACCGTTTTCTATCTTCTTTTTTTTTTTTGGTTTTGTATTTTTGTCAAATTAATCCCTAACATTTTTTTAGATACACATATGTGCATATATAAGCAAAAAATAATACGCACAAAGTCATAAGATTATAAAAATAAAAATAATGTAGCAACAATTTTAATATCAAAGTATAACATTTAAAAATATGTAAGAACAATTTTAGACGAAAAATTTGATGATATATCATACTAGTATTGTGATCTCACATTTGTACACATGTCTTAAGCAATTTTTATGTATCTCTCACATTCTTTGTAAATAAATTCATACATTTCTGGTACTTGCTTATACATATCTCTATTTTTTTGTGAAAGCATGTCTTGTCATGTTTACATCAATTTTTTGGTATCAAGAATATTTTTATGATCTCTTTTTTATAGATGTCTTACATGTTTATTTTATACCCCTAACTTTATTCGTACATCTATTGTACATATGTCATTGAGTCCGTATATATTACTATTATGCTGCTACAAATCAATTTTTTTTTTTACTTTTTTAAAACCTAATTTTCATTTCATTTATGAAAAAAATATACTTTTATGTTGTGTGAAAATATGGATAATATGTTCAAAAAAATCAAAGTTTTATGTACACATAAGATAAATTATATGTATAAGTTATGAAATAATGCACATGAAAATATTTAAATTATTGAAGTCATATATAAAGTTGAATGTTAATAATAGTTTTATATATTGAATAGATACATGTCTGTCATCCGATTTGAACATATTTATGATTTTTCTGGAAATATATTTTGATGCATTCCCATCTATTTTTCTTGGAAGATTGAATCGTACATACAATTAAATATATCAGCACAATATATGTATATGATCTTAATTGTACATATGCTTCATGTAATTTTTTTCATATCCCTCAAATTATATATCTGTTATTTGACTTATAAATATCTCTAATTTTGACACCAAACATAGTTTGACTTGTTTACATACTTATTTTATACTATGAAAGATAATATTGGAATATAAAAATATATGAATATAAATGGTATGATGCATATTAGACTTACTTTGGATTAGTTGTTCTCAAATCATAGTAGTTTAAGAAAAAAACATTTAATTACCTATTAGCTTTTTCTTATTGGGATACATAATCAATTACACAAGCTACAGGGCCAAAGGTAAATATCTATAACGTAGGGAGGGGATGCTTGGTGTGTATTTACTTTTTAGGATTTTGGAGGACAACCAAAGTAGCACCTATGACATTGTTGTGGAAATTGGAGGAGGAGGGAAGAGTTAAACCCAAAGACTCTGGGTTCGATGTCCCTATGCCTTTGTTGGCAAATCTGGCGGAGCGGGACTCATCTCAACTTTTGGGTTTGAGTTTCACATATTTTGGATGAGAAAATGTACAAATTTACCACTGCTACATTGATCATAGATGTTTTTTTTCATCTCAAATTTACTATCCATTTTTTTTGTTTGAACAATTTTATCATTATCCTTTAAAAACATTAGTGGCAAATTTGCGATGAAAAAAAAAATGGCAAAATCGCTCTATGGCAAAAACGAGAGTGATAAAATTGCTGCAATAGAAAACATAAATAGTAAATTTGAGACGAAAGCATGTTTGATAACAAAATCACTCTACAACCAACACGTCAATGGTAAATTTATACTTTTTCCCTATTTTGTATTAATAAGGTTTGGTTTAGCTGTCTAGGCACTATGTTTTCTGTGCTCAAGGGGATGAAATGGGAAAGAACAAGCTTTTTTATCTGCTACTACTTCTCTTCTTTTGCTAGTTTTATTGTTTTAATTTGACTAGCACTAGCTCTGCGTTTGTTTTGTAGGCCAGTAACATCAACTCTTTGTTTATTCTTCTGTTAGTATGTGATCGAAAAAGATGTCGGTTATGTACCTGAATCTGCTTTGATGGCATGTCAAGAATGTGGTTGTAATGCGTTTGCTTTTAGTTGTTGGTGCCAATAATACCTAGTTGAAAACCTTGCTTCATTTTTTTTAACTGAAAAGAAAATGTTGAATGATCCATTAACTTACTTCTTTGTCTAACTTGTATTTACTGTTGAACTTGGATGGGCTTGCTTAACTATGTGCTTGATTGCATTTGATTGTATAAGTTGTATGTTTTTTTTTTATTTCTTATAAAAAATTTAATAGGTTCTTCAAATTGAGTTTATATTTCAAATGGAGCTACATTATCTAAGCCAAGATTTAATGCTATCAAACCAGTGAACTAAGTCCAAGCTTTTTTAAGTTGAGCTTTAAACCCCATATATTGAACTTGCCGAACTCAAACTTGAGCAAAACTAATCCCTCATAAGCAGAACTTCGAGTTTGACATATTTAGGCTCGACTTAACTCATTTCAATCTCTAGTTCTTACACACGAAAAATAAGATAAGGAAGAAGAATGTGCTCCAAGGGGAGACTAATGTATCTCATGCAATGGCAAATTATTATGAGAATAAATTAATATTATGTAAAATCAACTATTATAGCCTCCATATGATCTAATCACTTTTCTAAATTTTTAGACCAAAGTCACTTTTTCTGTGAAAAAACTTATTAGTCTCACAGTAAAACCAAAAGCAATAGCTTTTATAGCTACCCTTGAAATTTTGGTGTAGGGTTTACATTCTTACAGTTTGAAAACATACACGTTTCCCCCAGTTGTTTACACTATCTAGAAAAAAACTTCTGAAATTCTAATTTCAACATTATGATAGTTTAACAATTTTGATTTGTAGGAAAAATTACTTTTAAAAAGAGGAAAAACTGATAACTATAAATGTCCATTAACTGTAGGAAAAATATCAAATAGAGTAAAATTACTAAAAGATGAAGATCATAAATTTAAATTAGAATTTCAGAACTTTTATAGCAAGAGTGTAAGAAAAAAATGGAGACATGTGTGTATTTTCAAATCTTAGGGGCAGATGTAATACTAACTAAATTTAAAGGGGTAACGCCAACGTGCGTATGTTATGTAACATGAAGTATAGTTTGGGGAATAATGACGGAACTTCTACCTCAAGTCTAAAACCCCTAAAACCCCTACTCCTCGCTCTCACTCTCCCGACCTCTTGTAATCCCCAATTAAGTCCTTTCAACTTTGCTGGAAAATTTTCCCAAGCAACAAGATCCGGAAGAATTCCAGAGATTAAAAAGAAATTTTGAAGATGATGTATCGGTTTTATCGCTCTATTTCATCACCTTCCGCTCAACGTTCCACTTCAACTAGCAATTTTGTTTCCAGGGCAACTCGCATCCATCACATATCCAAACTCAAAAATTCTCCCGCTTTCACCTCTGTTTCTGATCAAATCCTTGGGAATGCAAACACAACTCCATTTCAAGGTGACCCATTTTCTCCCTCAACTTTTTTTTGTTCTTTCTGACTCGCTCTGATTCCAAGTTGTTAGCTTTGCTTGGCATGTTTTCGTTTAATTTTTTGCTTTAGTTTATCTTTATGCAAATTTGATTGTTCAGAGAGAGTAAAAGTGAGGCATTTCAGGAAAAAAATAATGTCTTTTCTTTATGCAAAAACGTCGCTGCAACGAAACAAAGCAGTAACTGATAAGTGTTTGGGAGGGGGCGGGTGAAGTTCAGTTAATATAGACTTTATTATTATTATTATTGTTGTTGTTGTTGTTGATGTGCTTGTGGGTACTTCATTGAATTGGTGTTTGAAGAAAACTTAAAAACAGAGACTTTATTCAAGTTGAATTGTCAATTATCTAGCCACCCCAATCTTTCTAAATTTTGAATTTAGCAAAATGGCTTTTGAATAGACAGGTGATGTTGGTGGATATATAATTATGTATTCTATATGATCAGTGAGATCCTTGGCCACCAATGCTGAAGCATCTTCTGGCTTTGAAGAGATGGTCACTGGGATGCAGCGAAAGTTTTTCTTCTTGGGTGGGAAGGGTGGTGTTGGGAAGACAAGCTGCGCTGCTTCTCTCGCCGTAAAGTTCGCTAGCCATGGGCATCCTACCATTGTGATCTCAACTGATCCTGCTCACTCATTGAGTGATTCTTTTGCAAAGGTGTGAACGACCTGTTTTTGTATGAACCTATTGGTCTGCAATTGTTTGTGTTCAGAGTGCTGTGTAACAATGCAGTATCTCTTATCAGGATTTGAGTGGCGGTGCTCTTGTTCCTGTTGAGGGATTAGATTCTCCTCTTTATGCTCTTGAGGTGATTGATTTGTGAATCCTGATGTCATTGCCTTTCTAGTTATATGTTGGCAACTTCCCCTTATTTTTAATTTATGTGTTCACATTTTAGTTTCATGGCAGATAAACCCCGATAAAGCTAAAGAGGACTTTCAGGCTGCAAGTCAAATGAATGATGGCAAAGGTGTCAAAGATATTATGGACAGCATGGGCCTTGGAATGCTGGCTGATCAGGTTGAGCATGCCAAATGTTCTTTTAATATACCATCATCTAGTGCCTGTAGACATTTTCTTCTTCACACAATATCAAATGCCAACTTCCTTTTGAGTTCAATTATGTTAGTTTCAGTTGGTTCCTACAGGATGGTTTATGATATGAGGCGAGTGGATAGAAGTCATGGTCAATGAAATAAAAGTTAAAGTTGTGGTTTTACCTTTTGAGGTTGTATGTGGTTGCAACATTAGTTGGCATAGAAGTTCTTTGTCAAATTTTTCTTTTTACCAGTTACAGTTCTTATTTGTGGTATCAACTCATAATTTGATAAACATAGCAGCTTAGTTTCTGCTCTTAACATGTTTAGGTAGGAGACCTTAAAATGGATGAGCTGTTGGATTCTCCACCACCTGGTTTTGATGAAGCTATTGCAGTATCCAAGGCATGTAAGAATTGCCTTATCTGTTTCCAGCAAGTTTGATTTTATATGTTATGATTTTCCATCTGTTTCTAGCAAGTTTTATTTTATATGTTTGTTATGATTTTCCATTTGACAGGATTGTTCTTAGTTTTCAGGTTATGCAATTTCTGGAGTCAACACAGTATAACATGTTCTCTCGAATAATTTTTGATACTGCACCAACGGTTAGTGATGTCTAATGTCTTAGCAATCATTAAGATGAAGTAAATTCAATACATCTTTTTCCAACTGTTTCCTAAATGATTGATAGGGTCACACACTTCGGCTTCTGTCACTACCAGATTTCTTAGACACATCCATAGGCAAGATGCTGAAGGTATGATTATACAATTAAGTTCAATTCTGCACAATGGACTGTGATTATGCAGTTAGGAAGTTTGAATCTAGATTTGACCATGTTGATGAAGACATTGCCATTAAGGTAAGAGCATATTGAAATACTATATTTGTTCAGATTCTGAAGGACTTCCAGTCAAAGCGAACTTTGAGTAAGTTGAATCCTTCTTGAATTGCACACAAGCTTGCGTGTGTGCACACATATATAGAACTGAATACAAGCGGTTCCTTGTGATAATTTCATTTTCCTTTTGGAGGCATACATCCTGAGGAAGTTTCATCGTGAAAGCCAGATTTTTTAGCTGTTTAGTACTAGTTTCTTTTTCTGTCCTATTGAAGTAATGGCTTTCAGAACTTGTTGAAAATTTTCAATTGATGTTTGCGATCCAGCTAAAGAAGAAATTAGCTTCAGCAGCTTCAGCTCTCCAATCAGTTTTTGGGAAGGAGAAAAAGCAGGAGCATGCTGTGAGTAATAACCTTGTTTTTGCATGTTCTATTGCACTTTCAAACTCTGAGCTGTTTGAGCTCTGTTCTGCAGTATGACAAACTTGAGCAATTGAGGGAAAAGATGTCAAAAGTGCGTGATCTTTTCCATATGTCAGATGCCACTGAGTTTATCATAGTCACTATTCCAACGGTACGATAAAATTTGTGGTCTATTCGACATTGATTGTGATTCTTGACACAAAAACCAAAAGATAAGCTCCTCCTGTGTCGATGAACTGATGATACATAAGGATTGCTTGTCATATTCTGTAGATTGTATTGGACTATTTCAAGTACAAGTCTAGCTGTTTCACCACTGTCTCTTTCATCAATATGCATGCAGAAGACCAAAATCAGCTTGATATGAAGTAGGAAAACAGTTATTCAAACTTAAAAGTCTTACACTGGTAAAGAAGATTCGCTTCATGAAAAAGGATTCTTTGGGTACTAAATATGGAAAGACTAATTAGTTTGTGTTCTTGTTCCTGTTTTACTGCTTCTTGAAACTTCAATTTGTCTTGATATTGTCTGAGCAATGAATAGAAGAAACATGATGAGCAGCTGTTCTGAAAGCTAACAACTGCACAGTCACTGTCCCAAATATTACTGTTTTGTCGGATGATGTGAATGCCCATGTACCTGCCTGATGTGATCTTCTGTGGACTGATCTTTAGGTTATGGCAATAAATGAGTCATCCAGGCTTCATGCATCATTAAGGAAGGAAGCGGTTCCTGTTCACAGGCTTGTTGTAAATCAAGTCTTACCTCCATCTGCATCTGAATGCAAGTTTTGCGTGATGAGAAGGAAGGTCAGTCAGATCATGCAATCCTAGAGAAGAAATATCAAACTTACATAATTATTATTGTATATCAAATGCTAACCTTGGTTTTGATATCCACTACAGAAGTTGACAAGTGATTTTGCTGCATATATCATCACAGTTCTAAGTATTGAGTTTTCAAATAAAAATGCTTCTGATTGATACAGGATCAGATGCGTGCCCTTGAGATCATCCAGCAGGACCCAGGGCTTGCCAGTTTGAGACAAATCCAGGCACCCTTGTTTGATGCAGAGATAAGGGGCATTCCAGCTCTTAGATTCATGGGGAACATGGTCTGGAAATGACAATCTAGTCCTGGGAATCTAAGCTCGGTAATTTTCTTCTTGCCCTTCATTGCTTATAACCTGACTTGTCAAAACCTATAACTTAGTTGCTTCCATCCTGTTAAATCTTGAATCACACATCAGATTGGAGGCCAGGTGTATGCATTTGTTATTCTTAGTGCATATGATAGAAAAGCAACCTAGCTAGTTCTCTTCTGACTGGTTTTTCATCAGAATAGGATATGGGTGGGAAAAACAGTCGGAGATTAGGGCAGATTGGAAGATGTGAATCACCGGATAAACAAAAGTCTTTCACCCACAGAGCTACTCTTAGTTCTCGTCAACCTAATTCTCAACCGTTTGCATACAGTAAGACTAGTTTGTAGACTGTTGCGGAATTATTGGCGTTCTTGAGCAAAAGAAATAATGTTTAGTGTACATCTTTTTATCTCTTTATCCATTTGCTGGGCCTACCTGAAGAACAATATGTATGGTTTAATGCTTGGTTTGTGCTTGTAATTAATTACCTTTGAGCTTGTTTGCGCTGAATAATGAATGTGATCTTGTACATGAAAATTGGTTTTCAGGATAACTGTCTTCAACTCTGAGAAGCTTCCTGTGGTGGCCAATATATCGGAGGGCCAATCCATATTCAACTAATGTTGGTTGTAGGTGGCTCCGGTCGGGTATAAAAGCTGAATGTTTCCAGAGAAAAGCGTATAATTTGAATATTTAATGACTATGGATGGAGCTTTCTTTCTGTTAACATGACTTTAGAGAAAATATAGGATCTTGCCTTGCCAGAGTTTGTCAAATGCTTTTGTCTGGCATGTTCTTGACGTGAAGACAATTAGTTAGTGACTTGCTATTCTATGATATGAGCAGATGACTGAGAGGATGGTCATGAGATTTTCGTCCAGATGTACTTGTGAAATGAAGTCTAGTTTAAACTATTTTATTTTCAGAACAAACCTCACAAAATCCTAAGTTTATCCGTTGAAGTCTAGTTTTGTCAAATAAAGCGTTATCGTCTGTCTCTAGAATACTTTAAAGTGTGAGGGAACTGAATTAACTTGAAAAAGCCTCGTTTCCATAAATATCCTATTCAACCTGAAAATCAAGAATTGAACAAAATTAGAATTGCAGTTCTAAGTCTCTATTTTGGTTTTTAAGTTTTTTGGCTTATACACATTTTTTGACACATTAAAATTCATTGAAATTTGTCCACAACCAGTTTATAAAGTATTCAGCATAATACAGAATTGAATTTACATCAAAATACACATGTATTTAGTAAAATTCAAAAGAGTTGAATACATTCTTTCAGTTTTTGATCTTTCATTTTAGTTACATATGATTTTAGTAATGCACCTGTAAACTCTAAATGATTATTTTAGAGAGAGAGGAATCAAAATATTTCATAATTACCATAAATATTATATATGTAAACTTATAAATTTTATAATATATTAATATATACATTGGTTCGATTGTTTATCAGGTTGGTTTCTATATGGAACCAGAACTAACTTGAAATTATATGATTTTAAAAAAAATTGAACAAACCCATGAATCATAATCAATTTTGATCTAATCCAACTCAACTTTATCCACCCTATTAAATTAAGTAGATACATGATTTTACCCAAATCATACTCACTGTATATTGCTCGGTTCTTGTTGCCTGCATGACATCTGTGGCTGGTTATATAATGGTTTTCCTAGAATACATAACTATTAATACTCTTCCGTCCCAAAACCACTGCACCGTAGTTTTAGGTATTTTGCTGTTTTCACGTATTTTTCAAGTTTACCCTCCTCCTTCGTCGTTCTGGTCTGATCTGGTTTAGGGGTCCTTCCTTCTTCCTTCGTTCTGGTCTGGTCTGGTTTAATTCGCCGATTTCGCTCGCCGGCCTCGCTCCGTCGTCGATCGTGCCGTCCTCGTTCGCGCCATCCTCTCCGCTTCAATCCAGCCACTCCTCGTCTTCATCTCGTCCTCCCGCAGAGAATCGGAGCTCCGTTGTCAATTGGTCGTCCGATATCCATCGTCGTTGATCGATCGTCCTCGATTCGCCATCCTCTCCCCTTCAATCCAGCCCCTTTCGTCTTCTTCGCGTCGATTCCCGTTCCATATCCGATTCCCGTCGCCTCCTCATTTCCGGTCGCCGATTCAATCCGATTCGCGTTAGAGGTTGGAACCGGGTCAGCCCGCCCCGGGTCCGGGGCGGAGGGGGCGGGTTTGGAGTTTTTTGAAAAAAAAAATAAAAATAGAAACATAATTAATTATATATGTCATAAATATTTTTAAGAAAAAACACCACATCTGATATAAATTTTATTAAGTTAAAAAACCAAACAGCACTTACAAATAATCAGAACAGGTCTTACATTTTGAAATGGCAAAAATGCTCCGGAAATGATGAATAATAAAAACATATGATCTGTGCTGAACAACATAATCAAATCAAATACAAATTACATGTATGATTGAAAAAAAAAAATTCAAGTCTCTGTATCAGATATCACTTTCTCATCCGAACTCTTTTGGTCTTGCTGCCGGAGTACTGCGATGCCATAATCTTGGTTGCACACACATATTTCTGCCATGTTGGGTGTCAATCTTGATCGTTTATCTGATATTACCCGTTTTTCGGCACTAAACGTTGTCTTAGATGAGACGGTCGATATTGAAATAGAAAACCGTTTGAGAGCCTGCTGAGTCATTAACCCATTTTTAAAAAAAATTTCGCCGGTTTCCGTTGTACGCAGAAGTTGTTGGGTGCCAGGCTCGGTTCGATCTGGCGGGGTGGTTCACGGGTCGGGTCTTGGTCTGGGGCAGTCTGTTTTACACCTCCTCCTCCTCTTAGGCCCATTTTCAGCCCATATCTTAGCCGGCTTTTGGCGGAGCGGGACAGGCCGGGTTTGACTTCTGGTTCGATCCCAGTTTGGGCTGGGTCGACTCGGCCCAAGTCCCACCTCTATTTCGCGTTGCCCCTCCTGTTAAATTAATGGCATGAGAGAATTACAATTTACCTCTTAAATTACACTTTACTCCTCCTGTATCAAAAATTTCTTAGAAGCCCTTGAGGTTTTAAGAAAACTATCCTTACCCCTGTCGTGTAGTCTTTTTCTAATATTAAAACCATTGAATTAATTACACTTTGAGACTTCAACTTTAATTCTTGTTTAAATTTTCTCCTCAACATATAAATTATTTCATTACTTATTTTTTTCAAATAATATACTCCCTTCGTCTCAATTTAGATGAACCGTATTCTTTTTTGGAATGTCATAAAAAGGTTGAAACGTTTTCTCTTTTAGAAAATTTTAAATAATTAATTTACCGTTTTACCTACATTTAAACTTTCACTGTACATAACCCAAGAAAGAATTTTTTTTTAATCTTTACACAATTTCTCACTACATAAAATCCCCAAAAAGAATATTTTTTAAATCATTGTTTAAACTCTCAATACACAAAATCAAGTAATAATAATAATAATAATAATAATAATAATAATAATAATAATAATAATAATTTTAGTTCTATAAGCAAAATTGGAAAAAATAACATAAATTACACACACTTTAATCTTCGTGCCCAGAGAAATGTTTCATCTATTATGGGACGAAGAGAGTAATATAATATATTTTTATATATATTGTTCATTTCAACTTATCATCTCCCAATTATTTTTTTCCTTATGATTATGTTTTTGTTTATTTTTCATTGTTTGTACATTTTTTATCTTTATATTTTCAATTTTTAAAATATTTCTAATTAAGGATATCATTTTTATTTTAAAATTGATTGTATTTATTTATTTATTTTTATTTAGAAGCTTTACAAGTGTCCTCATTTTTTTTTTTTAAATTTATTATGATAACTATTAAATTTAAAATTGAAGAAATGATAATACTTATATTTACAATAAAATAAAAACTTCAACAATCGCTTTCGATAATACACAAGTGATCATTTTGTTAAAATTTTAATTTTATATTTTTATTCATTAATTAATTGTTCTATAAAAAGGTCTTGTTCAATAAAGTGTTTATTAATAATTTAAATTTTTCAAAGGTGCTCAGATAATTTCCAACCATAATTTTTTGACTTCATCTTTGATGTCGAGTAAAATTACTATCTTTCAGGTTATTATTCGCAAACTATTCGCATTTATGTTTCTTTAGAATTTTTTTTTTGTTATTATTCTTGCTCAAGAGATGATCTTATTCAATAAACATTATTGCTCTTTGTTGTATGTCATTTTGTAGTAGTCACCATTGCTTTAAAGGCCAGTGTCTTTTTTAGTTAATTAAGGAAATCAAAAAAATATTTTACTAAATGAGAGCCTCTTAAAAAAAATAATTAATCAATAAATATATAAAACTAAAATTACATTAAAATGACCAAATGTTCCATTAATTTGAACAAAGTGAATTTTAAAGTTTCTATACTATTATAAAATGAGCAGTATCATTTCTTTGATTCTTACTTTAATAGTTACCATTACAAGTTTTGGAAAAGATGAAGGGGATAAAAAGTGACAACCAATTTTTAAAAATAAAAAATATTATTAATTAGATGTGCTTAAAAAATTAAAAATATAAAACAAAGTACAAATAAACAATGAAAAGTAAATAAAAATTGAATCTTAAGAAAAAAATAATTGGGTAAGTAAAAAGGAACAATACATATAAATGTATCATGTCATTTAAAAAAAGAGTAATGAAACAATTTTTTAGTTTGTAAAATTAAAAGTCAGGGTCTCAATGTGTAATTAATTCGTTGATTTTAAATTCTAAAAAAACAATAGGGGGATGAGTGTAAATTTCTCAAGAGGCTTTTAAGAGGTTTATAAAATAAGAGGAGGTAAAGTGTAATTTAGAATAAATGTGAGGGCAAAATATAATTCACCCTCAAGAGCTGCAATAATAAAGAGATTACAAGATGAATGAAGCGCTTATTTCCACTTTAGGCTCAATTCGGATCAATTTATTAGGGTGGAGTTAACACGTTTTTTGGCCCAATTTATCAAAATGTTTTCATTCTGCCCCCCAAAGAGCCATTAATTACACTTTTTACCACACCCAATTATTAACCCTATGCTAGGACGTTTCTTGTCCGAGACGATGGAGTATGGTGGTGCATAGTGTCGATGGATGCTGGGAGGATGCAATCGAGCGGTCATGAGAGTGGGCTAGCTAATAACAGGGAGATTGGAAGAGCACGATTTTGGAAGTGTGTGGTGAATTGACGAGGGGAGTGGGTGGTAGGGCGAGATCTAGGAGTGCAGTGGTGATTCGATGATAGGAGTGGGCAGGAGGGAAGATTCAGATGCGGTCAGGGGACGATAGGGGTTCGAGGCAGTCAATACAATTAGGACGTGTTAGTGCGATGGCAGGCTCAGGGGTAGGGGCTGTGGCGGCGGGGTCAAGGGTAGGGGCTGTGGTGGCGGGGGTCGGGGCAAGGTGCGACTACAGGGTCGAGGCTACGGCGGCGACGACAAGGTCAAGGGTTAGGAACGATGGCGGGTAAGGAACAGGTGCAACTAGGGGTTGGGACAGCGGGATCAGAGGTAGGGAGGTGTAAATACGAGCAACTTCAAGGAGGATTTTATACCCATTTTAAAATTGAAGCATAAAACACGTTAATTCAAATTTATTAATTAAAAACGAACAGGCAATTAGAAAAAAAGAAAAAAATTGATGACAGAGTGACATAACTAATTAACACGTATACATACGAAAATACATAGAAACTTTATACTTCTTTGAAAATAAAATCATGATGGTTCAAATGGATGCATTACACCCACATGTTCCGACGGTCCATAACTGTTACACAGACAACTAATAATTAAAAAACCTTAACTATAATTTATTAAGATTTGCTCTAGTTGAGGAAGGAGCTAGCAAATATCATTCCTCATTTCCACTGTTGGTGTTGGCATCGGAGCCCGATAACCCGTCTGAAGCAGGTGGTGGTAACTGCAGCAGAGGGTTAGCTAGGACAGGGAAAGGGGGATGGAGCTCGTAAAGAGCTAAAGGCGGAGGAACCTCAAGCACCTCCGGCGGTAGAACCACGCCGACTCTAGAGACGGAGACAGCGGCCTGACGGAGGAGCCAAGCAATGGTCTCCCCATCAGTCCTATGCCCAAGTCGTCTAGTGATTTGGAAGACGGCGGCCGCGCTGTGGGGGGGCAGTCTCACTCTCCGGTCCCGGCCGTCCTCCTCCCTTGCTCCGGCCTTGCGTTTGGAGGAGCTTCGCTTGCCATCTTGGGAACTGGGGTCGGGTGACGGCGCCTCCATATATGTTGTCTCTCCTTGTTGATGGTTTCTATGTGGAGAGGGAGCAAACACGAAGGCTGTTTCAAATATTTCTATGGCTTCATTTGCTCTTCTTTTCGCCATCTTGGGTTCCAATTTATAGGTGATTTCATCATGCTTAAAGCCTTTATGGTATAAAAAAAATTGTTGATTACTGCTAAATAATACTAGTTTATAATCTTATGTCGGGATGCTTGATTCTAATTGATTTAGTGTGAAAAATGATTATTTCAATTGGAGAAAATTGTCCATCAATAAAAAATCAGCTTCATTAATTAAAATCTTTCTTTCTGAAGATGATGTGTACCAGACTAGACTACCAGCATAAGTACCATTTTTCTTACCAAACGAATAAAGCTTCATATCCGTTATGGTACTTATAACTTTGACCTGAGGTTACCATATATGGCTCTTCCTTGGACTAGGGTTCTGTGGAGTAGATATTCCAAAATCAATGACTTCCCCAGTGGCCAACTATGTTTGGTAATTATTTTTTATTATATAAAATTCTTCACGCTGAAAAGCGCGCGTTCAAATATATTTGCTCATAATTATTCGTTTAATTTGAGAAGTTATCTGGTTGCATATCTTATTAGTTATATACTAATATATATTAGTATGGTGTTTAGTGTGGGAATACAAAAAAAAGAATATGCATTCCCCACTAATTATAACTTGTTATAAATCGAAATCAAACCCATAAAAGGCTAGAAAATTAGCTTAATCAGTTAGTTTAATTAGCTGATGACCTTTTGATAAATTGACATGATACAATTTTTTGTGGTCGGCTGAAGTTTAAATTTTGATTTGAATAAGAAATTTTTTTCTTTTTTATTTTTTAGCCAAAGAGTACACTTATTAATAAAATAAAAATCATCTTTTATCCCTCTTACCAAAAAAAACTAATTTAATTAAAAAAAGTGAACCCTTGAGCCAATTAAAAAAAGAAAAATGGAATTTAGAACAAAGAGTTGAAGTTGTTCAAAGTAAATGAAAGCGCAATAATGGGAATTTTATTTTTCTGACAAAGCTTCTCAAAACCCAGATATGCATGGTGAAAAAATCGTGAGTTACAGAAAAAGCTGACCAAAAGGGCCAAAAAAATCGAAAAACGACAGCGAAGGTTTTTTGCTCATTAAAAAAAAACAAAAACAAACAAACCGAAGAGGATTCTCAACAATCCTGTCCCTTGCCTGCTTGGTTGCTTTTTTTCATTTTTCTTTTTAATTATCGCCCAACAAAGAAAATTTTTATTAAGACAGGAATGTTTATATTTATTCTCTTTACTGTGCATTTTTATGTGCTTTAAAGTTTAAACTCTTCCAGTTTGTAGTTCAACTAACTACTGCATTCATGGTCGTTACAAAGGTCAAATTTTCTTTTGTTTATTTATTGGGGGTCTCTATCTTTGTTCGTATGGTTTTTCCTCATCTTTTGAAGTCCGAACAAATTATTATTATTATTATTATTATTATTATTTTAAAAAAAAAAGCGGGCTAGCGGAACAATTTTTACTTCTCAATCTCATTAATTTCTGATAGATTCCATAGCAAGTCAATTAGTTTATTAATTCTGTCTCAGAGGTGAACTAGAACCTCTTCTTTCTATTAATTAATTTTTTTTAATTTGCCAATCAACAAAAATAAAGTTAATTTGAAGACACTCTTAAGAAGGACAAGGGGCCTCTAAAAGACAAACATTATCTGTAACACCTTAGCCCAATGGCTAAATGTTGGGACATCCCCTGTTCAAACCTTTATGAGTGCATTGTGTATCCCTCTGCCAATTTGCTGATAAGCGGCTTGATGCCCTATAAATTTTAAGAAACAGACATATTCTCCCCCAACTTTGGTAATTCTTTAAATACCCTAATATACTTGTACATTCTTCTAATTATTAAAAAAAAAAAAAGACAAACATTGAATTAGTAATTATCCCATAACAAGTACTTTTGCCGCAATTTTTTTCTTGAAAAAAAGAAACAGTGCTAAACCAGCAAGACCTGAACCAGAAAACGGATATCATAGCCAAGGTCCAAGGATATCTAGTCATGGTGCCTGTAAAAGGGAAGGAATTTGAGAATGACCACATTGCAGCATTACTCATACGGCAAAGCACCGAGTTACAACGATATAACTGATAAATGAACGCCATGACTTCTTATAATGATTGGGCGCCTATGCTTGCAAATTGTTGCTGACCCGATCGACAAGGATCTAGTAGTTGTCTCTGGTCTCAGTTAAAACCGTGCTTGTCAAGTCGAATGTGAACAAAAACGGAATAGAAAATCAGGTGGGAGATTGCTCTTGGTTGGTGAACGCTGTTGCTGGGGAAAATGGAAGCACGTCGTTTAAGGGAGGAACGCTTTATGATCCATGTAAAGGTTTATGAACTTGGGAGAATGAGATGCGTATTCCTCCGTTCCATAAACAAGACAAAAAAATAGAACGCTCATCTTACATTTAGCATACCAAAACCAAATGTTGTAAAAGGAGGGGGGGAAAGCTATAAAATTACCACTGAATTTGTGTAAACATCAATAATACAAGCTCCAACAGTCGGCCTTCTGCCTTTAAAGTGAATCAGGATCAAAAGATAACACAGGAGAAAAGGCACGTCTGATCAATAAATACCGGTTTTTGCTCCAAGTGCAGATACACTATGGCACGTCCACTGGAGGTTTGTTTTCATAGGCTACTCTTGCTTCTAGCAAATCTGGAAGATATCGATCTGCGAGGATGTCAACTTGCTCAGAGAATGACTTTTCCGCATAGTGTCCAATGTAGCGAACCATTTGATCCCACCGTGCTCGACATACATCACCTGACCTATGCTCAAGAAGATTGTCCCAGTCAACATCTTCAATGCAGCACGCGTCCACTTTTGAAAGAGCATCCAGCAGGCGGTAGTCATCAGAATCAGCCCATATACCCTGTGCGACCATTGGGGATGACAACTGATTATACCATTTAAGGCAGCAAGATGCAAAGGCTCTGGTTGAATGCTTGTCACTGATCGCCCCCCAACAAATATTATCGCGTAGCATGCCGTACTTTGCTTTCTTCTCTTCAGAAGCTTTCAAACGAAGATCTTGATTTACCAAGTCAAACAATTTCTGGTACTCTTCCTGAGACCAACGACCTCTCTTCCTATTAATCAATTTGATTCTTCGCCATGTATCCTTTACATGAAACCTGTGTTTGCCAAGTTCCTCAGCCAAAGCTTTCCACTGAGGTCCATGCTTTTCAACATGCCCACGGACAAATTCACACTCTTCAGGAGTCCATGAACGTTTCTCAGATCTTTCAAACATAATATGGGCTCTGGCATACACACTTACACGAGGTCTCCAAGGTAAGGCTGCACCTATTTCCTTCCAGCAGTTTTTTACTTCAGGGTATTTTTTGCAGTGCAGTACTTTGTGTAGACCTTCTTCACCTAACCCATGACCCTCAATGTAGTTGTGAACAGCATTCCTAATCAACTCATCCTCCTCCTTTGAAAACCGCTTTCCTTGCACCAATTCCTCTCTTCCACACTGATCTGCATCACTAGTTCCATCAGATGAAGGAAAAACCTGAAAATGTCCACTGAAACTAACTCTCTTCGGCTTTGCATTTCCTCTGACCTCATTTTCAGAACCATTCTTGACAGCCTTCTCTTTCTTCTTTTCCTTCTTCTTTTTCTTGTCCCAGTTGCCACTCTCTAAACCATTTTCGTCATTCTTTTGACTGTCTACAAACTCAGGACCACTAGCTCGATTGCTTTTTTCGGAATGTTTAGCTTCAGCACCCACAGATTCCTTCTCTATTTGCTTATTTTTCTTCTTATCCTTTCTTGAATCATCAACATTGTTCATGACGTTGTCACTTGATGGACTCCTCTTCTGTTTCACTTCTTCTCCAGTATACATGTCACGCTTGTGCTTTCTCTTCTTTTTCCTTTCCCCCAGATCATCTTGTCCTACATTGTTCCGGTTCGCATCTTGGTAGCACTCTTGGATGCTACCACAATCCTTTTCATGCTTGTGCTTTCTCTGCTTCTTCTTTTTTCCCAGATCTTGTTCCCCTACATCATATTGGTTCCCATCTTGGTGGCCTTCTTGGATGCCACCCCAATCCTTGTCATGCTTGTGTTTTTTATTATTTTTCTTCTCTTGAGAACCCTCTTCTTCATGTATAAAACTAAAACTATCTATACTTGGTGGCCCCTTCTCTTTTATTTCTTTGTTCACATTGACACTGTTTGACCCAGCATTGGCACCGGCATCAGTCTCATGCTTGTGCTTTCTCTTCTTTTTCTTCTTTTGAAAATCTTCCTCTTTTTCTATAAGAACAGCATCATCTTGCTTCTTACCTTGATGGCCTTCTTGGATGCCACCAGAATCCTTGTTATGCTTGTGTTTTTTCTTTTTTCTGTTCTCCTGAGAACCCTCTTCTTCATGTACAAAACCAGAACTATCTTTACTGGATGACACTTTATTCTCTCTGCCAACTTCTGTATTAATTACCCCATTGATCATACTGTCAGCTCCATTACCCTCTTCATGCCCTCGCTTTTCCTTCTTTTTCTTCTTTTGAAGATTTTCTTCTTTTCCTGCAATTGCAGTAACATCTTGCTTCTCGTCATGATGACCTTCTTGGATAGCACCACGATTCGGGTCACGCTTGTGTTTTCTGCCTTTTTCATTCTTCCAACGAGCTTCTCCTTCGTATATCACACCAGTACCACTTTCTTTTATGGGGCTTGAAGATGAAGACATCTATGGTAAAGAGAAAAACAAAGACATAGCAACACATGTTAAACCACTGCAATGTAAACCAAGTTTATGGTTAGTTAATTCAGTAAGAACCAAGCAGTACCTGTCAAAAGTATGCAACTAGAAAGGAAAAACAAAAAGAAAGAGCAAATAATCATGATGGAAATGAACTTCTGAATTTAAAAAAAAAAAAAGTGAACATATATTGCATTTTCTACCAGTTGCAGATTGTTTTTAAGGGCTTTTCTTTTTCTCATTAAAAGACCCTCTCAATGCTCACCTACAGAAACAAAAAGGAACTAAACAAAACATCAGCAACAAGACAACTTTCATTTTGCACCAGTTGAATAGAAAATAAAGACAACTTCATGCCGTGACTTGCACTTTCCTCTAATTTCTGTACCGCAAGTATTTAGAGCACCAGGATCAAATGGAACCTAGACATAAAATCTAAAAATATAAAATTTTCACAAAAAAAAAAATGCTTCTGTACTATCATCTAACCAGTTTCGTATAGGTATTCAGGATCATATAAACCTAACACTTAGAAATAAAAAATTACAAAATTGGCATGAAGGACACTTACTATACTAACATCTATTCAACTATGACAATTGGAAGATAAAAGTAACGAATTCGGTCGGTACCAAAGTACCAAACCCCTATCAGACCACTCCAGGGTTCCGCAAGATGCCAATCTCGAAAGAGGGGGGGGGGGGGGGGGGTGACCTTAACGTGGGAAAACAGAGACGAGAAAAGGAGTGGCCTTTTACTTCGCGGAACGAGGGCGATTAAACTGGGAGGTGAAACGGCTTGAGGTGGTGGCGCGACGGTGAGCGACGACGGATCGGAGATGGAGCCGATTAACGGTGGCTAATTTCTAGGTGGCCGGTCTGGTGGTTAGTTGCGTTGGGATTGGGCAGAGGCTGAGTTAAGTCCTGTCCGAGACGAGACAGTTTGGGTGGGCCGATCTTGGGTTAGTTAGTCCAGAAAAAAGCCCAAAACATTTTTTGGGTTCTTGGACCCAAGTAGCATTCAAATTTCTGGTCGAGCATTTCTGGCATTTCTCCTAGTAGGAGAATCAATTTCTGCGCAATCTTTAATGAAAGCCATGGATCTTCAAAATAGTTACAAGAAAATAACAAATTCAGGAAGAAATCCATAGTGCAGTAATTTGTTAAGTGACAATGCAAAGTGTATCTTGTATGTAGCAAGGTGTATTCTTTACCAACCTTCCAGGCCCTTTATATGCATTTTCCATGTATTTGATTGATCCACAAACATAGGAGAGAGCCCCAGTTCCAATGCAATCCAATCCCTTAAGCCTCAGTCCTGTTTTGTTTTTGTGGTCGGCCAAATGAATCTTATGCCTCCAGTTCACAAGTTTTTCCGAAATCTCTATTATAGCCAATTTCTTTTTCACTAACTCTACCCAAATCTCTAACAAGGAAGAGGTAGCATTCTACCCAATATGGTTACCATTAAGTAACAGAACCGGGTCCTAGCACTTGACAAAGGCATTACAAGAGTTTTGAACAAATGAAAAAGCCCCAAAAGCAGGAGCATAATACAAGAATCGGAATAACAATCCCACATGTTTAACCGGTGATTCGAAAGAATTTAGCTTATGGAGCTAGACTGGAGGGGAAATGGCCAGCTGGGACTAGAAGAGAATTTTAGATTGCGATGGTGGATTTTGGATCGCAATACTGGCTGACGCTTGACGAATGACGATGAGACTATGAGGTGATGGCCGGTGGCGGTTATGGGTCGACGGTGGCCGGTATAGATGCAGTGGCGGATCCATGATCCTTGTACCTACATGAATGTTGCTTTCTTGAAGGTAAATACATATATGAAATAATTATAAAAAATATATGAAATAAGTATAAAAAAGCTTAAGATTAAAAATCAAACGCATAATTCACTTGTATGAAATACTCTCTCCGTCCCACATTCTTTGAAACATTTTTCTTTTTGGATTGTCCCATATTCTTAGAAACATTTCCTTTTTTAGTAAATTTTATCATGTATTTTTACCATTATACCCTCTCTCATCTCTCAAATACTCTATTTTACCCTAAAACTTATAGCCCGATATTTCTATTTTGTGGAAACGACGGTGACTAGCAGAGATGAAGGTGACGAGGTGATGGACAGGGACGACGATGACGAACCCAGACGACGTTGACGAACGCAGACGAGATCGTAGATTGAGGCGATAAACAAAGGCGGGGCGATGACAAATAAACGACCAAAGACGAAGACCGAAGGATCTCCGATCGGCGCGATGAATCGGGGCGATGAATCGATCGAAAGATTTGCGATCGAGACAACGAATCAACCCAAGGATCTCGATCAAGACAACAAATTGACAGAAGGATCTCGGATCGAGACGAATCGACCAAAGGATCTCTGACCGACGAAGATTGAACGGTGAGCGTAGAGACAGACGAGAGCCAGAGCCAAACGATGATTGGCGCATGGGTGTGTCGGAGACAAGGGCATTACAAGAAAACACAGACTCGCCTAAAATTTCATGTAAAATGATTTGTTTCAATAAACACGGGACGGAGGGAGTAATTATAAAAAGCTTTGTTTTAGAAGAAAATCTTGAATACTTGAACTACTTCATTGCAATTAAGAAAATTATTGATTGTGCCTAGACATGTGTATGACTCCATGCAAAGTGAAGGCAAAAGTTCCCTGTTAGCTCTTAAACTTGTATATATATACTAACTTAGTCCCTTAACTTTATCTTTTGCTTAACTTATCCATGTGTTTGATGAGAAAAGCAAGTGGCGAAAAAGTCTAAGGTCTAGGTGGAAAGAAATATGAAAGTTAATGGGCCGAATTTTCTAATAAATAACTATTTGTAAAGAGGCATATTTTTTTAGGTAAAAGATACTCACTTTTTTGTTCAAATAGATGTTTATTGAGTTTATGGAATCCCTAAGAAATAAAAGAGTTTGATTACCAAATTATATATCTTCAATTAATAATATTTTAAAAAATAGGACCCCATAATCTATATGTAAAACTACTTGATATGGATGGCCTGTGGCAACAAGTGACAATGGTGGTTATGGTTATCAGGTTGGGTTTTGGTTCTTCCAACACTATCGAGAGAATGACTAAACGAGTATGAGATAAGTGTATTACTATTACCATTTCAGGATAAGATATATTATATTATATTAATTTTCATATTAAACTCATTGACTTTATAAAGATTTGAGCTAAATATTTTTAGATTTGAAACTCGATTCATTAAGTATTTGACTATTCAATGCAACTTAAGTTTGAGCTTGATACTCTTTAAGCTCAGTTAGTTAAAGGGAAAAAAATTGAGTTTGAACTCAAACTGTTCTATGAGGAGCTCTGTTCACTTGCACTAATATCTCCAACTAGAAATAGACATTTAGAAAGAATGGGTAAATTTCACTATTAGTCTTAAACCTATAATTAGCATTACAAATTAATCCCCAGCTCCGTTTTGTTGCATACTAGTCTAGAACCTTTAAAATTTATTGCATATTAGTCTTCTAAACTATGACATAACTTAAAAATGCCAAATTTTTAAGTTTTAATTTAAATTATTTGATAACCCATTTCAATAAATTCAGTCTATGTTGTAATTTTTTTTAGTTAATAAATCATTTAAATTATCAATTTTTTTTTTTATAAATCAAGTTTTTGCACTAACTCAATATTCTTATAAAGCTAATGATGAATATGCAACATTTTATATAAAATTTAGGACCACCATATAACAAAATAAAAATTAAGAAATAATTTATAATGATAATGATAGGTTTCCGATTAATGATGCGATTTACCCGGGGAAGGATCTTACAATCTTACAAGTAACTTGGCTTTAAGGACATTACCAAGGGCTGTGAGAAAACGTACACATGAATCTTTATTTGTTTAAAGCCTTTCTTATAGGACTCCACAAAAACTTACTACAACATTTGACACGACACATCAAATCCATTATGAGAGGTCATGTCCCAACTAAATTCATTCAGAATCTGATTTTCATTTCCTTTTCCCGGTAAGTAGCTAAGCTGTATAGCGTGTCGTACACTCGATGCCTTTTCTCCAATCTTGTAGCTGTGAAATTCTTTTTCTTATTACATATGACAAGAAATTGCAATCTATGCGCCAATTGTGCCAACAAGTGCTTAGGATGAAAAACATGTACTAAGGAAGGAAGTTATGTCAACTATCTTTTCTCTTCCCTCAATCCA
Source organism: Aquilaria sinensis (assembly GCA_005392925.1). Lineage (NCBI taxonomy): Eukaryota > Viridiplantae > Streptophyta > Magnoliopsida > Malvales > Thymelaeaceae > Aquilaria > Aquilaria sinensis. Next base: position 345,327 of record SMDT01002791.1, on the reverse strand, counting down.
AGCAGAAGAGTTTACTTTGATTAGTTAAGAGAAAGCGAGGGGATGTCAGAAATAAAGTATTTCCAAATTTAAGAGATAGACAAAATGTACGTAGAAGAAAACTTGAGAGACAATGACTTTCACTTCTACTCTCATTCTAATTCCTCCTTTCAACTAGGTTTTTTTCATTGTTTTTAATTGGGTTAATTACAATTTTTTTTAAGGTTTAGATAAAATTACACTTTATCTCATTTTATTTAAAAGATATACACTTTACCCCATGTCTTTTTAATATAATCCAACAACAACTTTTGAAATATTAATTTAGGTGTATGATTGTCATTTTTGAGCAATTTCAATCTATATAGTATTTTTTATAATTAATTAACATTTAAAAAATACTGTTTAAAAAATGAAAGAAATACATAAAAAAATTGATAATTTAAAATGTCCATTAACTATAAAGTAAATACCATACAGATTTAAATTACTGAAAAATGTCTACCGTAATTAGGGGTGATCATTCAGTTCTTTCGGTTAAAACCGAACCGAAATTTTCAGTTTTTTTGGTTTTTAGTTTTTTATTGTAATAAACCGAATTAACCAAATACAAGGATGGAACCGAAGTAAAATTGAACCAAATTTTTTAGTTCGGTTTGGTTTTAACCCGAAATAACCGAAATATTAACTCTGATTTTCTGCTCTAGTGAATAAAATGTAAACTTTAGTATTTTTGTACCTTGTTAGACTATTTAAAGAGAAATAGATGATCAATTTGGGGTTTAGCCAAGATTTGTTCTTTTGCAAATCTACGACTGCAACTTCGTTGGTTCTGGTGTCGGCGTGACAAGATTCTTCCTCCTTCCACGACGACACCTTGGCTGTTTTTTTTTTTTTTGCCCTCCAATCGTAGCATACATCAAAGCCTTCTTCTCCTTGGCCAGCGTCGGCGTCAGCGTTTTCTTGTCGGAGTCTTCTCGGTTTAGGAGCAGAGAGCTGACGGTGGGGGAGAGGGCGTCGGTAAGTGGAGGGTAAGGGCAGATGGCGGGGGCTAGGGAGAAGACGAGGTCAGACGGCAGGGGCAAAGGGGGAGGGGAGTGGAGGGCAAGGGCAGACAGTGGGGTAGAGGGCGGAGGCGAGGCCGAGCCGCCGAATGACGGAGTCAAGCGATGGGGCGGATGATCTTGTGATAGCAAAATCCCAAAAGAAGCCATCAATCTTTTATATACATTCCACTCAAACCCTCATCCTTTTAAACCTGTCATCTGGCCCACTAAAACCTCAAATATGACATAAAGAAATTTCAGTTTTTTCGGTTTTTCAATTTTTTCGGTTTTAACCAAATAGTGATCACCCCTCCGTAATGTCTAAGTTAAGATTTCAGAAGTTACTGTCGGACTATATTAAAAATGTAGGTATAAGGTATATAGGGATGAGTTTTTTTTTTTTGCTGATTTTGATTAATATTATGCGTAATTAGTTACTCCAAAAAGCTATCATGCATAATTAAAACCTCAAACTAGTTTAAATATTTGGCATTACCACGGGATAAAAAAATAAAAAAATATATTAAATTGTTTTACATATGAAAAATATTTATAAAAATTAAGAAGTGAACAAAAAAATATTAGAAATGTGACTTAGTTTGTCTAAGTTAATTCCTAAAAATTAATAAAATGAAATAAAAGGTAACCTAACACGTCTGCTCATTGTATACTTAAACAAACAATCATATAGTATTCTTGGAACATCTTCAACCTTTTATATCCAAAAAACTACAGTACACTATGAAATTCACTAAAAAAATTAAGATCATAATAAACCTAATATGTTAATCCAAATTTGCATTAAAACCCAATTAAGCCGTATAGAGTTCACTTGAAGTGGGAAAATAACTTTATTATATTCACTTGAACATAAATCAACTTTAGCCAGCACAATCAAAATATTAAACTAATATATAACTTAAATTGTTCATTAACGGTAAAAAATTAGTAAATAATTAAAAGATAGTTGGCATACAGTTTAAATTATAAATTAAAGTTGCTTACTCCTTCATCTATTGTTATACCCTACCCTCCCAAAATGGAGCGACCAAGCCTTCCCTTATGTGCAAATTCTTAGAGATTGTACAACTTAAACTGGTCATACCCGGCCTTACCCGTGCCTTCCCAATTTAGTACATTCATCTTTAAAATAAGGTTTTTATTCTAAAATAAATCATAATTTAATGTAAATAGAAAATTAACCTATTTGATTTCACTTGAAATAGGAAAATAACTTGAATCATTTGACTTAAACATAAAAAATTATAAACAAAATTTAAAAAAAGATGTCTGATAGTTTAAATTATAATTTAAGTTTGTTTACTCTTTTTCTCTACCATTATACCTGGCTTTGCCAATGAGCTATAAATGTTTGAATAAAATGTAATAATTAGATCAAGATATAAACATTCATGCGAATGATACAATTTTGGATGTTAAATGATACCATACCCTCCCTAAACACAGCCACCCAAACCTGCCCTTATTTGCAAAGTCTTGGAGATTGTGCGACTTAAACTTAGCATACCCATCCTTACATGTGTTTTCCCCATTTAGTATATTCATATTTGAATAAGATTTTTATTCCAAAATAAATTCATAATAATCTAAATTAAGAAAAGAATTAACATATTTGGAGTTCACTTGAAATGGGAAGATAACTTGGATTATTTGAGTCAAACAATGATAAATTTTGTCCAGTCCAAATTAAAATTAAATTAATATATAACTTAAATTGTTCATGTAAAAAGTTATTGAACAATTGAAAGATAGTTGCTTGAACAATTTAAATTATAGCTTAAATTTATATGAACGATACTCCCTTCATCCACAAAAAAAATCACAAGTATTTCTTTTTGAGCTATCCCAAAATGAATGAGTTGTTTCCCTAGTTGAAAAGTTTTTAGTATTTAATTTACCTTTCTATATTCATTTAAACTTTCCCTTCATAAATCCCAAAAACTGCATAAAACCAAAAAAAAAATATTTTATTCTTCTAATCTTCAAACTCCGAGTACACAAAATCCCAAAAGAAATTCTTTTATTTTAGTTTTAAGGGTAAAAATAAAAAAAATGTAAATCAATTATCTATATCTTAATTTTTATGCCGAAAGAAATGCATTATCTAAAATAAAAAGGAGAAATTACAAAAGTTGATGTCAGGATCAATAGATAGATAACTGGAAGGTAAAAACAACAACAATAGGAAAACAGATAATGAAACTAAGGAAGCCGAATTGTTATCTTCCACTTTAGAGGCATATCCATCTCCTCATTCCTCCCAAACGAAAAATCCAACCCCTCCCACCCCTCAATCACTCCCCATCGAATCTTAGAACTACCGCTCCCACTCTTCTTTCCTCCATAATAAATTAAAATGCCTCTCCCTTCCCTTCACTCTGCCTTTTCCATGCAGCTACCTTTCTTCCTCCCTCCCTCCCTCCCTCCGGCTGATCGTATTTCTTGATCGATATTAATGGACCTTTGATCCTGGTCCAAGTGATTTTGGTGAAGGCTCAGTCTTTAACATGACTCGGCACTTCTTGCATTGCAGCGACAGTGGCCACAAGTCTCGTACCTATCTTGCCTGTGGTTGTGGGGTCGGTGCTAGCGGCATCAAGCTTTTCGAGGTCCAAATCCAATTGACGGACCGCCTCTCCAACAACTCTAACTGTACACATATTACACATCGAGTAAGAAGCTGGAAGAATTGGTTAAGTTATAGCAGTACAAAATGTATTCAGCTGCTCCCCTCCCCTCTCTAAATGAATATAATGGATTCTGACACCAATCCCTCATGAGTAATTAAACTTTTACCCAAAGATAGGAATACAATTGAATTTCTGATACTAATCTTTGTAATAAAATTCTATTACCATTGAAAACCACATTGTTTCTCTCTTTCTAGATTACCCAGGCTGAGCTGAGACTTGAACAATTGCCTGCCTGCCATCCCTGTAATTGTAAATTTAAGCTGCGTTCTCTAGGTCGACTACTCAACAAATCCTGAATACACACAACTAAAACGCGAAACAATCTGGCACCATCGATTTTCCACAAAGAATTAAAATATAATTTACACTTTCTTGTTGACTTTGACAAAACGGACAACAAACATCTGGTATATTAACTCCTCTGCTTAGTGCTTACCAAGTTAACTTTAATTGGTATCCCATCTTGGGCTCTCCACATCACTCCTTGGTTCACGTAACCAAGATGCATCGTAGAAATTTTAAGATGCATAAAATTATAGGAATAGGAATGCTAAGATGCATGAATGTTACGGCGAATGAAAAAGACGATGATTTTATAGTCTTGATAAACTATGACTTGCGTTTCTTGCTCTAATTAATTTTTTACTCTAATTTTTCAGTAATTTGAAAAGTAACATCTATAAATCATTTTTTGTAAGTAATTTGATGACACATTTATGAGTGAACGATATGCTATATCATATACATATATTATTTTGGAATGTAGATCATTTTTGGTAAGTTATGGTCCACACGGAAATAAAGGAGCTTTTAATTGTATTATAATTACAGAAAATCCTTAATTTTAGGTATAATTTGAATTTCTTGCACTATTATATGTGGCAAAAGGCAACCGAAATTTTATGGTGTTAAATCTATAAATAGATATGGACGCAGGTATATTAGATAAACGATTTTTTCACATATTTTTAAAATCCATAAAAAAAAATTCTATGCGACACGTGTACTTTCAAATGTACTAAAAATTAACAAGTAACGATTTCCAGATCTATCCCTATTAAACTACACGTGTCATTACCTCATTTACTGCCCACTCGACTTCGCTCATTTTAACCCCGATTCACAACTTTACCATAAATATTATGATTATGACGCATGTCCAATCTTACAATTTTTTTATTATTGAGAATCGACTATGTTCTTTCAACTCCATTTTTCTTAGAATTTTCGCATTTCTGTTTCCAAAAAAGTTACGCATATTTGAGGTTAAACCAACATTCTTTTATATTCAAATGTTTACAAAATAATGTTGCCATATTCTCTTCCCATATGAGCTATACCTACGTTTCTATATCCCTTTAGTGGAGGAAAGGTTAATAAGAAAATGTTAATTTTAAAAAGGCTTAAATACGAAACATTATCCCAAACTTTGCTTACTGGGTCACTTAAGGACTTGAACTATGAATCAGTACAACTCAAGACTTACACTTATGAGTTTGAGGCGATTCAGTCCAGAAGGTGAGTTAGTTCATCAAGTGAAGCCATACATTCAAATACTATTTGCTACCGTTTGAGTCCCTTTACAAGCAATGATGTGACTGAGTCTATTAGCTTAGTTAGAAGGTGATAAACGGTGTCCGAATGCATGACTGTACTTGACTGACTAACTCACTTAGTGGACTGAACTGCCCCAAATTCAAAAGTGCAAGTTCTGAGTTGTGCCGGTTTATCGTTTAGACCTTTAAGTGATCTAATAAGCAAAGTTTGGGGTACGATTCAGTATTTAAGCCTTTTAAAAACCCAAAAAACCAGATGACATGTACAAATTTCTAATTGGTTAGATTTGGCCCTCAATGTTCACTAATCCTAATTGTTACCGACTAGTATCTTAATTCCAGTAACACGCCACATTCCACTACTTCCCAAACTACCTTTACAGAAATCATGTTTTAAAGTAGTACTTTTTCTTCATACTCTACAGAAAGAATTCATCATACCCAAACTACCTTTACAAAAAGCAATTCACCTCATCTTCCCTAGGCGTCTTCATTCAGTCCGCAGATAATGATAAAAAATGGATATCAAGATAAGGTTAGATGTAATTTCTCCCATCTTCAATTGCCATTTATGCATCAATTCTTACTACTATAAAAATGATTCAATAACTGAAGTTTTCCTGTTTCCAACCAAATATCAATATCACCAATATAAGCAACTTCACATATATATTATTAGCAGGACAAGATTTTGGAATAGGTTCTACAATTTCAGTTTGACTAATTTTTTTTGTTAAGATGAACATATTTAACTCGAATTTGCAACTCATATAGAATTTCCAGTTTCCAACTTAGACAAGGTAACTATAGTAGCAAAAAGTACCAAATTTTGACTCATTCATTTTACTTTCATTTTATTTAATATATCTTATATACCTATCTAACTACACGCAACTAATTTAACCAGAATCAATAGCAGGCAATTTATCCCAGCAGCATTAGGAATAAGTGAACAACCACAAAAACCACCAGGTAATAGTTAACTAATGTTTTCATGTGATGCACTGTTTGTATGTTCTTTGTGTTATGTATTCCAAAGTCTCTAGTACTAAAGTAATGTTAACAGCAGCTATAGGGTGCCTATTCTAAGTGTAGCCAACAAGCATTTGTTCTCCTCCACCAAAAACACTTACTTACAAAATTTATTTATTTGTTGAATCAGGTTCCATTCTATACCAACATTCAGCACCATAAACCGCAACTCAAACAACAGTTTCTAGGTCCCTACTTAATTGTTACCAAGTTTTCTATTTTAAATTTTAAAAATATGAATGTGTTTGTTAGTGAGATAGATATAGGTTATGCAAGTGTTTGAAGAAGGTATAACATACCCAACATGTACTGGTTCTAGGTTTTCCTCATACTTTTTTATGGAAATGTAATCTGGTTATTTTTTAAAAACCATGAGGTCTAAAATATAATGATTTCTCATTCATTACAGTGAAGCAGAAACACTTAGGTAGCAATTTCAGTAGCATTAGATAACTTATTATAGCATCAACATGAAAATAACCAGTAAACCAATTTCTAATTTACTAAGGTTTTCATGTATATGCACTATGTTTCTATGTTTTGCTTATTTTTGTTCTTTGGCTTCTGTCTTCCACAGTTTGTGATAATAACATAATGTTCATAGTAGCTACACCTTGCTAGACTTGGCAGTCAAATTGAGGGTTGGTGTGACTGACAAAAAGCGTGTCCCTTTTGTCGGCCAAGTAACAAATATGCCACTACAGGGCGTTCCTGATACCATTTGAGAAATCCAACACCAATCCAACCTTTATGGCGCCGCCCATCTTCTGATAAAAAAAAAAGTCAGGTAGAAGTTTTAGATGGAAAACATGAAACAATGCAAAAAGAAGTTAGGAAAAAGGTAAAAAAAAAAAACACTTAGGGAGATAACATTTTCCCTTTCTACATATTAGCCCTACCGAGGAAGGAGGAGTGTGGAGTACATTTGCCGACAAGGCGTCTAGGCCCGTGCCACCAGTAGAATCATGACAATCATCTTTCACAAATAAAACAAGGTTCGAAAGAAAGGTAGTGAAGTAAGGATAGACGTAACAAGGAGGATTATTACCTAAGGTTTCAAACCATCACACAAGGATTTTTGAAACTGATTTGGTTTTGCAGCAAATCAATTTGCCAAAGGGAAAGTTAAAGATAAAATAAAAACTAATCGAACCATGTAAAAAGTCATAGTTTCTAGAAAAAAATTTTGCCGGTGCCACAGTGAAAAATTCAAACCGGATGCGGCCAACAACAGGAAAATTCATTTGGACAGCAGTAGAAACACCAAGAAACATCGCTGGGAAATTCAAATGCCCTGTGAAAAAGAAAATATCCAACACTTTTAACACCTAATCTACAAAAAATGGTGACTTTTCTTAAAAAAAATGTTTAAAGGAAAAATAAAAAGGAAATAAAAATGAATCGAATCATATAAAATATTTTGGCTTTTGGAAAACTTTCTGGCAGTACGGCAACGTAGCCGCGGAAACACCTGGCTACTCAACCCCTCCAAACTTAGAAGACAGAGAAAATACTTAGGAAGAAGAAAGAGCTGGCCAGCGGAGAGAGAGAAATGAAGAGCATGAAAGTATTTTACATTTTATATTACCTGAAATAACAAAATAGTCCCTCATCTTTATTCATCTTGTCACCTATCCCCCTTCTCTCCTTAGCGACTGTCATACACTCCTCAACTTTAGTGTAGCTACAATTTAGTCACTCCTTATAATTCAATTTTTTCGTCATGGACTGGGCTTGAGTTTTTTTGCTATTTCCGCCTTCTGGTTTATAAAAATTAGAGTTGTCTGGACTCAACTACAAATGGGCTTAAACAAAATTTGTTTGGCCTAGTAGTTTAATTTTATTAATTTTGGTGGCTTATATTGTTTTCAATTTATATAAATACAACTGGGTTCTAAAAAATAAATAAATAAATAAATGGGTTTCAGAAAGTTACACGGAGTGCTTATGTTATTAAACTTGGACATTCCAGCTCGTAACTGTTGATCATATCTTTTCTATATTTTAAGTGTATTATTAAAAGTTATACCTTATTAAAATTATCAACTTATTAATTGGGCCATTGGGCCATGTACTTGATTTTACATTAAATTGTTGATTCACTATATGATGTCATTTTGTGCTTTAGTTTTGAAATAATGACCTGCCCGTTAGACAGGTTATGAAACTAGTTGTATTATAATTTCAAAGCTCGGTTAGAACTATTAAATGCATTCCTATCTCAAACAACTTTGTTGAACTATTTTCTTTGGCATTCCTTTTTTTAAATGGTTGACCGAGGGCATGTGCAAAACGATTTATTTTCAATTTATTTCTCCCATTTTATCTTTAAAACTCAAAATCAAAATATTAATGACCTAAATTTTCTCCTATAATTGAGTATTATTAACATATTTATAATGATAGGTAAATTCGAAATACCACTTTTCCAGATATACCAATTATACTATGAAAAATTTAAAAAGTGTCATATAATAATTTATCATAAATCAAATTAAGAAAAAAACACAACATAACATATTTATAATGATATGTCATGCTTTACATACATATATATATATAATTAGATTACAATAGATATGGTAATAAATAGTCCTTTTCTTTTCCATCTTCTGATTTCCATAGGATCTCCAGGTTAGAGGACAAGACGCGGACAAAAAGGCACTATTCGCTCCTAATGCCCCTCCAACTTCACAAAATTAACAGCCACATCACTCCTTGGTGCGGTATAAAATCTCACCCGTAAATCCTGACCCTTCGCGAGGACACGTTGGTCATTTGACTGCATCGAGCCATTGTCGCTTTTGCAATAAAAGCTACTCGTGGAGGCCGCGGGCTTTTGCTGCGTGTAATGGCGGTGCCACGACGGAATGGCGAGACCGCGTCGTCGTCTTCTTCGTCCTTTCTTCAAATTCGATCCTCTCTCTTCGCCGGCATTGATCTTTTAGATACTCTCTGATCCTGAGAGGTTCGATTTCGATCCGCCATCGCTGCATTGCGTTTTTCGCTGGTTGGAAGTGATTGATTGTAACTTTCTATTCGTTTGGGGCTGCAGAGTCGACTATGGGGGAGGTGGCGAAGGCACTGTACATAGTGGTGGTCGACGGCGTCAGGGAAGGAGAGAGGCGGACCGAGAAGGAGGAGGAGGAGGAGTTGAAGGCGTCGTTCCGGTACACCAGGCCCGTTTTGCAGAGCACTCTCCAACTCATCGGCTGTAAACCTCGTCACGCTTTTAAAGTACGTATCTTGTTCTTCCTTTTTTAGATTTTGCTAATCTGGTTTAGCTTGTTAGATTTCAGGGAATATTTGATTAGATTTGGTTTCTTTGATCAGATCTAGATTGCGTTGTCTGCACCCTCTGAATATTTTTTTTTCATTTAGAAAATAGGAATTGTTTTCTTCAGCATTTTCTTGGAGAATTGAATATTTTAACTGATCTACTTTGAATTTCATGCTTGTTCGTTGGAAATAAGACCTTGGAGGGATTTGGTTCTGGGGTATTGGTAGCAATGTGAAAATGATGCACCGGGTGGCTTTGGAATCCATTGTTCAATTGCATGTTCACATTGTACATGATGCATAGTTATTTTGTGTTTTAAAGGCTGCACCTTGAGCAGTAGTAAGTTGTAATGTGCGATGTTGCAATGCTTGATCGATCCTTTGTCTTCAATTTAGTGCTTTAGTTGATTGAATGAATGTTTTTTTGTTCAATAGGCATCTGCTATAGTTTCTTGTGCTCATATTTTCACTTGATTTGTCAATGTTAAGTGGCTAAGAGGTCCTTCTTCTTGTGCTTGGTTTTGGCACTCTTTTTTGTAATTTTTTGATGCTGGAAAGCTGGAATATCCTTAACTGATGAATTACCTTCTCATCAGATTAGTAAAAGGGTTTTTGAATTGGTGAAAAATGAAACGGCCTCCTATGGTCAGCTAAAAGAAGGTGTAGAGACATTAAGTTCTGATGCTTCCAGAGAAAACTCTGCAAAGGAACATGAGAGTGTTTCCAGTGGTGAAAATCAGAAGGCTGAAAAACAGCTTCATTTTGTCTCAGAGAAAGGAGGTAGACAAAAGAGGATACCATTTGAGTTGTACAAGAGGCGCACCACCCTAGTTGTTAAGCGGGAAACTTTTCTCAATGTGGTATGCGGTGCTTTGTCTGAGTACAAGTATGTGGGTCCTAATCAGAGGGCAGATTTGGTATTGGCATGCAGGTACTCAACTTCTTTTACCTAAATGTTTGTGATTCTTGAACGTTGATAGCAGCATATGAATGTGGCATGGCATTGTTTGGTAATTATTGAATCTGAACTTTGTTCACCGAAGATGTAGTTTTGCTTTCTGCTGCTGGAGCTATGTATAGATATCATGGCTGTGTGGGTACTTTGGGGTTTAACACTTGAGATATGTTCAACAGTTTAGCTTAGATATTTTACCATTATTATTGTGTTTGGTTTACATCCCTTTTGGAGATAGCTATTTTTCTTCTTATTTCTTTGCTTTTCTCTCCTGCAAATTTATAGATAGTTTAATTTCAAGTTATTTTGGCTGAAATTGGAGTATGAACCGTTTTTCAGAAATAGGAAAAGAGATACAAGAGCATACTTGACATATAACAGCAACAGTTGACCACTAAACTGGGGAAAGATTACTTATTTGGTGAGCTGTATGTTGCGTGCCATGATGAGTTCACTTTTTCAATTGAAATGGAGGAACTTTAAGTTCTACTTTCATCTAGTGTATGATTAAGCTGGTTTAATTGACTGGGAATGGACTAGTGGAGTGTTGCTTTCTACCCTAGCCGCTGAGGTCCAATACAGTTTATGTTCCACTTGAAACTGTATGCTTTAGCTATTCATGGTAAATTCAAAGTTCTGTTTTCTTTCCTCTTTATTTGCATTGTCGCTTCACTGCAGAATCCGGGAGAGGAAGGAATCTGTAACTGTTCTGTTGTGTGGCACTAGTGGCTGTGGGAAATCTACTCTATCTGCTTTGCTGGTATCCTTGCTGTCTGAACTAGTTTTACTTTTACTGCATTTCCATGTCATAGCCAGGACTTTTTGTTACCTATTGCTATTGTACGGCTGAATCAAAGGACGGTATAGATTCTGCAAGTGAGATGGATTTCTGTAATTGATTTGTCTTCTACAACAAACAATCATTTTATGCCTGTGCTTTCTCTGCAGGGTAGCAGGCTGGGGATCACAACTGTGGTATCAACCGACTCTATCAGACACATGATGAGGAGTTTTGCTGATGAGAAGCAAAATCCTCTACTCTGGGCTTCAACATACCATGCTGGAGAGTGCTTGGATCCTGTTGCCGTAGCTGAAGCAAAAGCTAAAAAGAAAGCCAAAAAATTGGCAGGAGTTGTGCAATCAATCCCCAAGGGTGAAGTACCTGAGAGCTCTTCAACTAAGATTTCTGATTCTGGACCAACAGTTGCAAGTGCTAGTGGAACTGAATTGATCAGTCCAAAACAGATGGCTGTTGAAGGATTCAAGGCACAGAGTGAGATGGTTATTGAAAGTTTAGACCGACTAATTACTGCCTGGGAAGAGAGGAAAGAGTCTGTAGTTGTTGAGGGTGTGCACTTGAGCCTTAATTTTGTTGTGAGTATGGTCTTCTCCACTTATTTACTCTGTAAGAGTATTTTATATTGTTGTTATCTTCACAGTTCTGCCGTTTATCTGCAGATGGGCCTCATGAAGGAACATCCTTCGATCATACCATTCATGATATACATTGCAAATGAAGACAAACACTTGGAACGGTTTGCTGTACGTGCCAAGTATATGACGTTGGATCCTGCAAAGAATAAATATGTTAAATATATACGTAATATTAGAACCATACAGGAATATCTATGCAAACGAGCTGACAAGCATCTTGTGCCCAAAATAAACAATACAAATGTTGACAAGAGTGTAGCCGCAATCCATGCTACTGTCTTCAGTTGTCTCCGTCGACATGAGGCTGGGGAGAAGCTTTATGATTATACAACCAATACAGTTGCTGTTGTGGATGAGGAGTACAGAAATCAAGTTGCGGCCAATTCACTGAGCTCAAAGGGGATGTTTCAGCTAATTCAAAGAAAAGGTTCTTCTAGGCACCTTATGGCTCTGCTCAACACTGATGGGTCTGTAGCAAGAGCCTGGCCAGTTGATCCTGTTGCCTGTAATGGAAAGCCTTCTTCTAGCAATGGTATAGAGAATGGAGTAGGGAATCCCATGTATGGACCCCTGAAGATTGGTAAAGCTGAACCCGTCAATCTTCAATTTGGTCATTTTGGAATTAGTGCATGGCCTAGTGATGGTGGTACAAGCCATGCCGGAAGCTTTGACGAGTTGAAAGCGGAGTGGACTGATACAGGAAGTAGATATTACTCTTCTTGTTGCAGCTCTCCTAAGATGTCGGATGGACCCGCCAAGGAGGTACTGAATTTCTTCTTTTCCTCTCTCAACTCTTGTGTTGAGATATTTTCTTGCCTGGCTGTTATACTGTAGCAATGCATTATGAGCTCCTTTACCAAAACTTGACTTGAACTTTTCACCTGGATGATTTTGAATCTCTCCCATTTTTAGCCCAAGGAGGATAATTCGGTGCATGGCAGTGATGAGGAGGTTGATGATCCACCTGAGGTGGACAGTGACGAGGACCTAAGTGATAGAGACAAAGATGTTCATGAAGAGGTATTTCTCTCGAGCTCTGCAGTAGTCCAGATGATATGTAACTGGCTTTCTTGCTGGTTGTTCTTGCTTCAGAAAAACTGTCATAGCCAGGTTACATTACTTGTTTGCCGTTTGTAATGGTTGCAGGTAGGTTCGGTTGATGAAGAATCGACAAAGACAGACGAAGAGTATGATGATCTTGTGATACAAGACATGCTGGAGAATGGCTACTGGACCGACTACGAGGATGAGCTGAGCCCATTCTCAGGGGATCAGTCAACCAGCGGGAGAGGGAAAAGATTTACAGAAAACCTGGATATCTTCCTACCCGGTAGCAACGAGCAGCCAACCGAGCTGCCTAGTGCCTACTCTGCTGCGCTGTTTAAGCACAAAAGTGAGAAGAGATACGCGAGTTTACTAGGGAGTGCTAAAATGAGAAGACGTTCATTAAGTATTCCAGCCCTTGGGAAGCGCGGCTCTGTAACTGTAATCAAAGATCCTAGTGTTCTTTCTGGAGCCCTCCAGAAATAGCAAAATCATTTTGTTCCACTGATCTCTTTCTGTTACGTCCCCATTTACCCCTCTCTTCCAACACATTAGGCTAGCTAGCAAGGGTTAGCATGTATAGCGACTATTTAACTAGTTGAATTCAGTGATGCTTCGGTTCGGTGTGATCAACGTGTGGCTCCTGAAGTCTGCTTAGCGGATTTTAGCAATCTTTTACCCTTGACTGCTGGCATGTCCAGAAATTTCCTCATATTTTCCCTTAAATCTTCCCTTTAGATATACATATATAACACGTTTTTGCAACCTATGGACACAGTTCAGAGTTTAAATATGCCAATTAGTAATTTGAAATTATGGACAAAATTGGGTCGTTTATGCAAGTTATTCACTTGAACTTCAATGAGTTCCACTTCCATAATTTTTGAAACAGAAATCACGGACTCATTTTGCACTATAAAAGGAATACTAGTCCTGTAGATGAGCAGACTGTACTTATGAGCAGTGGATGACAAAAATAAACGAGAGAAAAAAAAAAAAAAAAGAGCAAAAAGTTGTTATTCAGAGCTTGGGGATCTATCTTCTTCCTCCTTTATTGTTTTAATCATTAATGCTGTTTGCCTTATGTTAGGCCTTTCTTTGGGAATGGGGTTTATGCACTTCAATGCTACCTGCAAAAGGCTCATCATTCTCTCTTCACTTGCACCTTCTGAAATCAACAACTTGTCAAACACTTGAACCGTCCATTCCTCCTTAACAACTGAGTGCACCCATCTTGCCAACTCTAACCCATTATTCTGCACCACCTTTCCGGTTAGAAGCTCCAACAGGATCACCCCAAAACCATATATATCTGCTTTGAAGCCATCTGACCGAGGAAGGGCCGCCTGCTCTTCATTGTCGACAAGCATCAGACCATACTCGCTCAGGCATGGCTCCATGTTCTTGTCGAACAGTATGTTTGTTGATTTTAGATTGCCGTGAGCAATCTCGTCCCTGCCAAGCTCCTCGTGCATGTAAGCCAATGCTTTTGCAATGCTCGCTGCTGTGCTTAGTCGAGCCCCCCAGTTAAATTCTTGTCCATTTTGGGATGCTGCAATTAAGCAAAATGTTGAGTTCGTGTATGGGATTTCTTGTGAAAGAAGGAAAGAAAGAATTAACAAGATCATGGGTGTTAGAGTTACCACGGAGAAGCCCAAAGAGACTTCCATTTTGTTGATATTCAAAAACTAAAAGCCTTTCTTGTTTGGAGCTGTAAAATGCTATTGCTGGCAATACATTTGGATGCCTCACTTGGTCCATCCTCTGCATTCTAACCTTGAAGCATTCACTCGAAATACTCCAACCCTTCACCCTCTTCACGGCCAAGGTGACACCGCTGTCTAGCATAACCTTGTAAAGGCTTCCATGCTTTCCTCTTCCAAGCAATTCAGCAGGAGCTCGAAGCAAGTCCTCGAATCTCAGATCCTTCACCGTCAGACTTGTGAGAATGACAAGAGGTGTTGAGCCAGATCCACTTTCCGCAGATGTTAGAGAATACTCTGACCTTGACTTCCCAGTCCTGAATTCACTAGAGCCGCTGGTTGGCCTAATGGTGGGGGAGTCTTGTTCCAATGCCTTTCTCGAAACATCAGCTTCCTGCCTTTGCTGCTCCGGTTTTCTTCGGCAGACCAATAACAGCTTTACAAGAAGTACCGCAATGACCAGAAGCAGGACTACGTAGCCAGAGATGATCAACCAGTTGTTGGTGGATGATTCCTTTTTTATGGGCGTTGATGGAGGAGGCGCGGGAAGTGGAGAAGGCGGAGGGCAAGCATTTTGAAGAGGTGCCCCACACAATGCTGGATTGCCTAGAAAACTATCAGCAGAGAACTTGCCACGCACATCAGGAATTGGACCGGTGAAGTTGTTGTTGGAGACATTGAATCGCTTCAGATTTTCGAAATCAAAATCCGGTATCCGTCCAGTAAGGCCATTGTTGTCGGCAAGGAAAGCTGAGAGGCCTGAGATGGGAGCCAGATCCGGAAGCTGACCGGAGAAGTTATTGCCTGATATGTCCAACGTCTTGAGATTATTCAAGCCTGAAACAGAGTGTGGAAGATGGCCGGAAAGGCGGTTCCTGCTCAAATAGATGTGACTCAGCTGGCTGCAGTTTGCTATCGCCACCGAGAGCTGACCCGAAATGCTGTTGTGGTTAAGACTCAACACAGCAAGAGAATCGGCGGCACAGAGAGAGGCAGCGTCAAGACTTCCTGTGAGGTTCTGATCATCAAGAACGATCCTCCTCACCAGTTGCCCGCGGGAATTGCACCGGACGCCCATCCAGTTGTCGGTGCAGGGATCTGAGGAGTTTGTCCAGCCCCATTCTGCTGCCTTCCCGCCAGAGAGGCTGTCCATGAAGTTAACAAGCGACAATATCACCCGCTCGTCCTCACAACGCGTCGCGAAGAAGAGGAGGAAGAGGAGGAACACAGGGATTGTGAAAGCCCGGTTGGGAGGTAGCTCCATTAATTTCTTCCCAGAATTGGAGTGGGAGGGAGCTTTCATCTGTTGCATATATTTTTGCAGACACATATTATATACGGAAGCTTCGCTTTGCTAAGATACAAGAAGAAAAAAGGGAAAGTTACAAACACCCCCCTGTGGTTTGGTCAAACCTACAGTTTTCCCCTCTATTTTGAGAAACTTACACTTTGCCCCCAATGTTTTTTATGCTGCCTGATAAAAACTTCTAAAACTGTATTTAAACTATACGATAATCATCTTCCAGTAATTTTAATCTGTTCAGTATTTTTTTTATAGTTAATAGATATTTTAAACTATCAATTTTTCTTTTCTGTAAATGTACTTTCCCAACTGTAATTATCTATCAGTATTTTTTAAAGGTCGGTTAACTGTGAAAAAAATATCAAAAATCTTGAAATTACTAGAGCATTATTACCATACAGTTTAAATACAGTTTCAGAAATTGTTATCAGGCAGTATAAAAAATATAGGGGCAAAGTGTAGGTTTCTCAAAATAGAGGGGCAAAATGTAGGTTTGACCAAACTATAGGGGGGTTTCTGTAACTTTCCCAAGAAAAAAAAGCAACAAGTCGTGCTGCCAAGCGGCGAGGCTTAGCCAGCCTGAATTCACAGTAACAAATTTGGTATCATTCGATGGCGACTTGCGCAACAAGCCAAACTGCCAATTTCACCTACTGCACTGCCGGCTTATATTATTGAACCGGTCACCGCATCGTTCACAAACTCCACCACAACAGCAACGTCTAGTCTGGTTTTATCAATTTTACTCCCTGCAATTGTACTCCTCTAAATTCTGCCTTCCAAAGTTCATGACACGCATTAACAAATGCGATTTGAGACATGTCCTAGGAAATACATTAACATTTACATGAAAAAAGTAAAACACATATCATTATTTTTTCTTATGGAGTGACTATTTTAAAAATTATTGCAATTAACATGATTTGGTTTTGTTATTAATGTTCAACTCTCCACTTAAATTAAGCATCAATTTGTTCCAGAATAAATTTTACAGATTATTCTTATATAAAGTGATTATTTGCTTAATTATCAATTTATTGTCTAAAAAGTTATCTTAGAATATTTTCCTTAAAGGTAAGTACCTTTCATTAAATTCTCTTTTTTTTTTTCAGGTTGAATGAATTGAAAAAAATTCCTTCTTTTTACAAAAAGTATGCTTTGAAAATTGTATTTTAGACTTCTCAAAATGTAAGGTTTCAATAAACTGACAATTGCATAAATAATCATTTTATATAAGAATAATGTATAATAATACATCAAATTTAATTTGAAATGAATTGGCTCTATGTTTATCTATATAGTTTAATTTACAATCACAACTGTAGAAAGATCTTAGTTGGAAAAATATTCTCAAATACCATAGTATACTGCTATTGCAGATATATAGTGCACAAGTTTTCACAATTTGCCATTTTACCACATGAAATACTTCAATGTATCATGATACTTTTTGTATATGTTTTTTCAACTTACCATTGTTTATAGTGGTATACCATGTTTATTTTATTTTTTTTCATTTTACATCAATGAACCCTATACACACACACACACACACACACACACACACATATTTTAACATAAATATTGACGGTATTTCATTTTTTATTTAAAATTAAATTTTAATTAGTAAGTGATGTTAACTTGACTGAGATTTGGAGATTCTTATAATTTTTTGCTTTTTTTTTACTTTGTAATAGGGAAATTATGATGAAAATAATTAGAATAAATATAAAATTGTGCAAAACAAATATATTTAATATTTTTCTTTTGAAAATAGTATTTTAAAATACATTATTTTGCCAGATCGATAACAGTATGCGGAGGTTGTATGTCATGTTATCACATATAGAATGCATTACCCAGAAATAAGGGTATTGAAAATCTTAGCTGTACCCAGTAATATATATAGCACAAACATTAACTGCCAAGTGTAACATGTGTTTGGATTTGTATTGCTTTTTAATTCCAAATGGTCGTAGGATATTGCACCCTTGACGCCTTCGCACTCACCTTGAAATGACTGATGCTTCATTCACTTCCTCTGCCTGTGCTTTCCTCACCCATTTATTCATAACTAGTCGGTCTTTCAACTATTCAAGCAGGGACCATGACCATGACCATGACCATATCATTTTCCTTCTGGGACTGGTGTGGTGTTCTTGGAACGGAAATGAACAAGTGTTGTACTCCTTCATTAGTCGTAGTACTGAACCATCAAAACGAGGAGATGATAAGATCTATAACACTTGTATGCCACCAACATCAATTCTTATCAACCAAGGCAGAAATCTTCAAAGCAGCGAGAATTGTGCCATTGGCTGACAATTTTCTCAGAGGATCAGTACCTGGTTCTTGAAGTCAAGAAGCTCACTGCTCCCATCCTGTCAACCATGTACAAAGCGACTTTCCCCTCTTACTGTAATTTATAAGAATGACAGCAATTGCTTCCCTGAATCACTTCCCAAATGCGGTCCAAACGCTGCATGGACATGGCCGCACCGGCCAGGCCATTCACCGGCCAGGCCATTCATATGAGTGAGAGGACCATCCTTAAGATTGCTGCACCAAAATTGATCACATACAGACCCAACCAATCACTGGCCAAAAAAATCTGCTGAGTTAGCAAAGCTCATCATGTCAGTGTTAATACCTGTTTTAATCACTATGGACAGCAACTTCTTAGCTTCCTCCACTAGACCAGACCTGCATAACTCTGATCCCAGTCTATTGCATGTGCGTAGATCAACATCAAACCCTCTGATCACCATCTCAGCTTGCAATTCAAAAGCCTCTTCAACCATTCCCCTGGAGCATAATGCAACAATTAGGATATTAAATGTATCCTCGTCCAACTTGAATCCCTTTCTCTGCATCTCAACAATGTGACTCATCGCCATTTCCACCTCCCCAGCATTACAAGATTCATGTATCAAAGCCGAGAATGTATCAATATCTGGTTCCACACCTGCCTCAACCATTCTTGTATACAGGAGTTGCACAGCCTCCATCGATCTATATTTTCCGAAACACTTTATCATCATATTGTACAAGTAGGCCTTGACTTTAAAGCCCTTCTCATGCATATTCTCGAGCAACATTTCAGCTTCACCTATGTTTCCATAGCTGATAAAACCTGAAATCAAAATTTTATAGGTGTTGACATCGAATTCCTCTCCCTCCCTCTTCATCAAACAGAGTATCATTTCCTGCTCTCCAAACTCCCATCTCCTCGCACAATAATCCAACATTATGTTATATGTTACTAGATTAGCTTTAATCCCTCTTTTCATCATCTCCTCCACTAATGCCCTCGCTTTCTTAATCTCCCCAATTGTGCACAGAGCCTGAACCACAACTGTCAACGAATAGGCAGAAATTTCAATCCCAGCTCCAACCATCAGATTGAAGAAATCTAGAGCCAAATCCACTTCATCGAATCTCTTCAGATTGTGCAAATGTATGGTGCAAGTTCTTTCATTAATCCTAATCCCATTTCTGTTCATGTAACCAAAAGTTTCTAAAGCTTGCCCAAACTTCCCACCAAAAGAGTATACATTAAGCATCGAATTGAAAAACTTGGCCAGAGTTTTAGCATCGAAACCGCATTTCTCAACACAAGAGGCGATGACTGGAAAAGGGTACCTGACATTTTCATCAACAAAGACGTGTCTTAGCAACCTCGTAGCGGGCAAGAATAATCTGGCCTTAAGAAGCCGGCAAATGACGGTCAAATGGGACTGAAGGTCGAGCTGGAAAGAGATCAAAGACTGGTTTTTGAGGATGAAATCGAAGAAATCGAAACATTTGGAGGCTGTGAGATGTGGGTCGGAGAGGATGAGCTGGAGAGTGGAGGGATTGAGATCGGGGAGAGCGGAAGGCTCGAGGGTTTTGTAGGCGATTAAGGTTTTGTGAGTAAGATCTGGGAATTCTTCGGAGATTGGATTTTGGGGATAAGGGATGGGTTTCTTGATGGCCTTGAGCGTCTTCACAAGACTTCGGATTGGGAGGCTCGAGCGACGCATTTGAATCAGAAGCAACAGAAGGCAATTCGGAAACCGAACACATGCGGTTGGAACTTCGAACTTCGGAGCTGGAGGCAAACTGCGAAGACAGAGGTGACTTATCACATCAACTACTTATCTGCTGGGCCTAATGGGCTTGTTGAATATTGAAGACTAAGGCCATCCACATTAAAAATGTGGGCTTGGACCTCGTGTTGCCCCCCACACAATCAAATTTGTGGAGAAGAAGGGGGGCACGTAATCGAAACAAACAAAAGGTTAGGACTGGGCCAACTAGTTGGGAAAAGTGCATTTTAAGTTCTACAAGTTTGAGTATTTTTCTATTTTAGTCCTATAATTTTTTACCTTACTAAATGAGTCCTAAGATTTAATAACTATGTAAATAGTTAGTTTTAAAATTGATCACTTTTCTAAAGCTAACTTTTTTTTTTCAAAATTAGAATTTAAATCGGCTAATAACTATCTTCTAATAAATATAAACTGTGAAATGAACTATTAACATTTAATGGATCATTCAAGTGATCAGTTTTTGCTTAATGTAAGTCGTATTCTTATGCAGTAATGGTCTTTCAATAAATATAGAACTAACTATTATAATTTTAACAAAGTTTTAGAACTAATTTAGAAAATTTAAACGATTTAGAAGTAAAAAATGGAACAAGTTTAAGGACTAAAAATACACTGGCACCCAACTGGTATGATGATTTGATTGGCCTTCATCAAGTTGTCATACATGAGTCATTTTCCATTTAGAATTCCACTAAACTTATTAAAAATTACAAAAATCTTAATAAATTATAATTATTAGTACATGATTGAGTTCATACAAGTTAGTTGGCTTTATTTACTTTTTAAGAACTAATCACAATGTATGTATAGAATTTAATAGAGTTCATGTGAGAAAGTTTTAATATATATAACATTATTCTTTCATTGGTGATACCCATCCCAATGTCATTGGGCTAGCGCAAGCTCAAAAGGCCCAAATTGACTTAGAGTCTAAAATGACCCATAAGAGCTAATACTCCTACAAAAGGGCCATAGCACATTCCTTTCAGAAAAGGTCATTCGTGGGTCGAAACTCAGGTCAAGGTGTTCCACTAATCATACGATTTAAAGGATACGAAAAAACAGTTGTGCTAAGGTATGAAATTGTATGTCCACAAATGATTACGAGACTATAAGCCTTTGAATGAGGTATGCTTGATGAGGTATGAGAGCATATGTCCAAAGACCTTAAATCTAAAGTGCACCATCACCAGAATCTATAAAAAAGGTTGTCATTATTTATTTATAAGGTATGAGATCACTTCCTTAATATTTTCACCCTATTAACATATTTCTTTAATTTTCTCATCACTTATGCTTTTACTATTTACACTGATATGTTGACCTTTTAAGCTGTAGTTGAGATCTTATTGCCTCTTCAACGTAACTTGGCTTGATCCCAAGGTAAGAATAGATCATGTTCTGAAACTACTTAGCAATCCATAATGTATGTATACCAGAAATCTTAAAAACCTTTGGACATGTATGAGTGGGAACTAGTGTCTTCACCATGAACTATTTCTTCCTTCAGTGCTCTTCAATAGAGGCAAAAACCATCCAACCACAATGCTCATCCCTACATTTCACCCTTACACGAGAAAATTCATTCTTCACAAACTTGTAATCCTTTTCTCATTCACTACATGCTTCTTCAATGCTTTTTCAATTTGCAAGTGATTTGTACACTATTGTCCAATAAAGAACTTGACCCTCTTATCATTTTCATCAAACCTAGAAAACTATCAGTTTTTTTTTCTGTAAATTAAACTTATATGGCTGCCTAGGACTAGGAATCAATATATAATAAATTATAAAGATCTATGTCTAATTTAGAATAAAATGGAGATTGAGGACCAATTTCCAATGACAATTAGAGATCAGGGACCCTTGTGCTATCTGCCCGGTTTATGTTCCATCCATCAATTCCTATTTTTCTATGCTGCGAGAGCAGAGCACCCGAAAAAGTGGTCTTTCTTTTTCCTTTCTTTAGCTGCTTCCACCCAAATTGATGAATCTATTCCTAAGATACCGTCAAAACTTCAACCATTTTTTAAAGCTTGATTTTTCGGCCTAATTTGCTGCTTTATTGCTGGCTTTTAATAGAAAATCTTCAAGAGGGTCGGATTCTCTTCTTTGGCGGATTCTACCAGAAAAACAGTCTCGAAGCTTTATTTGGTCTCCTACAGCGACATAGCTCCTGCCCACTCTCTTTCTTTCCACATTTCGCAGAGACTCTTCTTGTTCGAGGTGAGTTCTTTTCTTTCTTTTTTTAATAGTTCCTCTCTGCGGAAAATTTTTCTGCTTTTTCTGTTCGAACATTGGATTCGGTAGTTATTTTAATGTTTTTCCTTTGGGTTTTATTGTTTTGGACTCAATTGTTCGTTGTCTGCTGCTTGGAGATTTGTAGGGTTTGCTTTCTAGGTACCGGTAATTTACCCTTTTTTCTTCGGGTACATTTTGATGATCTATCTGCGGTCTTATTGTTTGTTGGGATGCATTTGATACCATCTGGGTAATTCAAAAGTTTGGATGTTTTTTTTTTCTTTTGAAGAAACTATTTGACAATTGCAATTTGCAACGGGGTAGCTTCAAAGCAAAGTGGCTCGAAGGGGCTGCGGCTTGATTATTGAATTTTGTACTTTTCTAGAATCACTTTTGTTGATGTATCAAGCGGTCTTTATCTCAGTTTTATGAACAATCTATTCTTCATGAACGAATGCTGCTTCCGGAGTTTTTTTCTCTCCCCTTTGAGCCCTAGTCTGTTTCTTCCATTAAAGTTTTGCTACAAGTATTCCTCAAGGTAGATGATGTTTTCCCTTAAAGTTTTGCTACAAGTGTTCCCCTTAAAGTATCAATACAAGTCTCATGGTAGTAGTAGTAGTAGTAGTATCTGAAAAGAGAAATATGTTGCAATTAAATATTGGAACTTCCAATAATTTGGGATTAAAGATAGCAGACCATAAGATGCATGCATGGTTTTTTCTGTGTCAAAAGAAGGATTGGCTCCAGATGTTGGTAACTTTAGGTAGTATACTCTCTTCCTTCTGCACATTATATTGTCTGATCATACAGTTGAGGAAGGTAAGGTAATTGGGAATATGATGAGCTTTCAGTTTCATATAAGGTTGGTAACTTGTATCCCGGAATGTTGTGGGATTGGTGCATAACTGCATGAAACTGCTAAACTAAACACTGCTTTGTATTCTTGTATGGATTTTGATGTGACTGACTCCTTCATGTCGCTAGGTTGCATTTCCCTTTTGGATTTAATAATTAAGGTCGAAGTGGGAGCATTTGCTTTTTTGTGTTTAAGGATACTTTTCAATCAAATGAACTTGGGATACAATCACTTCAAGATAATGCACCTGGTGCATGTTAAGCGTCCAATTAAAATCAATTTTGTGTTGACCCCGGCACCCCACCTGCCAACCTCATGTTCAAATCTTGAAATAGAGTCTAGGGTCTTGTATTCTAAACGCTTTATATGGAATTTTACTACTACATTTACAAGTTAGTCTACAAGTGTGTATCAAGACAAGATTTCTTGTTTGTACTGGAGTTGGCTTGCTTTTGTGCTCTTTAATTAATTCTTAGCTGTCAAAGAGATATAGTCTTTATATCTGTTGACCTTAGTTAGACTGTGATTCTGTTAGGCATACAGTTTTAGAATCCCCGTCTACCTTACTGAAGCATGGTGGTTGTGACCACCTAGAAAGTAAGGCCGGTCAGGCATGAGATACCACTGCCTTTTTTTCTTTTTGTCACAACCCAGCCAGCAACTGTAAGCAACTTGTTTCTATTGGTTATTCCAAACATCTAGTTGAACCAATGCTGCACTATTTTTATCTTTTCTTTGATGCATAGTTGTTTAAGCGTAGTATAAGGTTCCCCATCCCTAGATCAGAGCATTGACACTGCCCAATCTGGGCATCGCCAGCTGACGCAACCATCATCAGCATTACATGCTGAACTTTGCTGCTAAGAGATTTTGGTTGTTTAAAGATCTGCACTAGATAGAATAGGCCATTAACACTCCTTGGGCCCTTTACCTGAGCTCTTATTCCTTTGTAACAAAAAAATGGACATGGATATCAACAGTTTGTTGTTGTAGTTGCTTGGCTGTTTAGTGAGTTATGGACATGGATAGTGCATGTTGCTGTATCTCATTTTGAAATGTTTACAGGATAATTCAGTCTCCAGTCAAGCTTACTCTGTTGCACTATGAGCCAGCAGCTTGGAGAAGAGCATGTAAGTAACTTGACTTTGTGCTGATCTATTATGCGTCAACCTAAGTTGACTCGAAGCATGTGTTCCTTTTGCAGGAGGAAGCAACCGTTATGGGGTTTGAAGTTCCAAGATCACCAGATTCAAGTTACAATAATGCATATCCTGGAAATGAAGATGATGCACGTGACCCACCAGCTGTGCCGCCACACCTCCAACATACATTGCTCAGCTATCCAGCAAGTAGAGATACTTCCGGGGGCCTACCATTGCCGCAAAATGTGGTGCTAAATCATCTTTACATTGAAAGTCGAGAAGCTCCCAGCTCCGTTGTTGCACTTGGTTTTTCACACCGATTTCGTTCCAAATACGTTACTGTTGTGCTATACAAACCGGTTCCGAAAAGGGGGAGCACCGCTGCTTGACAGGAATGGAGATTTTCAGGAAATGCTGATTTATTGCGGGCATGAGTAAATTAGCCATGGTAGACTAGAAATACAAAGTTAGCTCATAGAACATTTATCCTCCTAGGGAGCAGGTGATTATCGGGATGTTACATTGCTGAATATTAATCTTGAGATATTAATTGTGCTATATGAAGGATAGAGGGTTTTACTGGTTACTTCTGTGTCCTTTTTGGCGCACTACTCTGGGCTCTTTTGTTGTCTCTTCTGTTGTTGGTACTTGGAACCAAACTTTTGATATTGCAATAGATGGCTCCATTGATCAATGGGGTCATGACCGATATGGCCTTTTAGGAAAGCCTCTTAAATCCAAGAAATATGCCTGTTGAGTGGGTCTTGCTTGCCCTTCTTATTCTTTCCCTCCTTTTTCCTTTTTTGGTTTGGCCAGTTGCTTCATGAGCTTGTACGCTATCTAATGGTTGAGGGAACTAAGATCATTGATTAGAGAATGTGTAATTTTGGTGATTAACAAAGGCAGCATCTCTTAATCGGTATCATATCCTTAATCTTTGTCACAAAAAAGGCGCTGATGGTGAATTTTGTAAGGCTAATCATTAATCCATAAATTATACCCTCTATTACAAAGCGATCACTGCCCTTGAAAAACATTACAGAGTAGTCCTTGAACCGTATATTGGTTGCACACAAATCGTCCTTCCGTCTCTTGTCCTGTACAAGCTTGTCGTGATGAAAAAACAAATAAAAGTGACGTTGGTTTATGTGGGATGTCTTTCATGTCCAATCTTTTCATGACTGATGGATCCTCTCTAATCCCCTTGTCATGGATCTTCAAAAACAATATTTCATTTATTCTGAGATTGCTCAAAGATTTAAAATTTACAGACTACATTCTCTTGGGATGAGTCATTCATTTTGAGACATGGGTCACTCCCATCCTAGCAAATCAAAAGTCTTATTTTCTCGTCCAATTCTTAATTTCAACGCTCTCATTACTAGACGAGATGATCTTTACAATCAACTTAGTTTGGTCAGAGATTACTAGTTATGGTTCTCCTTCTTTTCGTTCAGTCATCTCCCTCCTTTATGTTATATATGAGGTTCCTGAAAGAATCAGTGGTTGAATTTTTTACCTGAAGTTTTTATCACTAATGGCACATGGTGTCAATTATCTGGGTTAGGTGTAGCAGCTTGCGTTTGACTAGGAATCAATGCTGCTCTAAGGCTTTGCTGTGGCGTTCTCATGTCACCAGGGTATCTACCTTGTAAGCACAATTCCGTGCAAATTTGAGCGCTTTTTCCTTGACTTCTTAGATGAATATAATTTTGTTAATAATCCACACTAATTACTTACATGCTCTACAAGTGGTTAGCGGTCTGTTGAATCTAAATTGAAATGTATCCAACCCCACTTGTCAAATCATAGTGTTTTTGAATTCTTTGCCTCGATATTTTATAGTTGTGGACTCTCATCACAACATATTAGTGGTTCACCTGCTTGTTGCTTCTGTTTTCTATAAGTTACATAATTTTTTTTATTTTCGGTCATTATTTCTACTCTAGCTCTCACTTCTCTCAATTGCTGTTATTATTCTCATTTTTAGAATATTTTTACTTAAATTTTATAAAGTGACACTTTCTCACTTTCATTTATAATCTTCACTCTTACTTTCAGAACATTTTAAATAACTTAGCACATAATCTTTTATTTCGTATTTTGAGAAAAGAAAAAAAAATCTTTTCGTGAAGGCAAAAGAGGAGTAATAAAATAACGTAAACTAAAGGCGAACTAGAAAAATTATCTTCTTTCTTTCTTTTGTTTTTTCGGCAAAGGGGGGCTGTGAAAGGTTGGTTGCATTATGAAATGACCTTTTGTCTATCGTACATCAACTTGTATCATTTGACCACACAAGTTGGAAATGGCAAGTAGGTGGCCCTTTCGACCTCCAAACCGATCCTCCCCTTCCGGAGTGAATGCGACTGTTTTGGGAATCCATCCACAAGGCATGAGTGAAAAGGTAATGTATTTTTTTTGTTGGGTTTTGGGGAGGGGGAATTTGAGAGGGAATTTTGACTGAAAAATAAATAAGGAAGAGAATAAAAATAATGGTGTGATTTGTAAATTTTTAAAATTAATGAGATAATTATTTTGTAAAAAAATAATAAAGAATGAAAATTTAATATTAATTAGTAATAAAAACACACTCTTAACAAGTGTTATGAGACATGCGTTAACATAACTAATCATGAATACGTATTTGTTCATTGAGTTTTTTTTTGCTCTTATCTTCTATTTTTGGTGATAAAGAAGCTCCAATAATAGCACTTTGAGACGTGCAAAGGCAAAAGCACGTTGAATATTTCCAGATCCTATCCATAATTAGCTTGTAGGCTGACTCAAGCTGCATTATTTCGTTTCAAATTGGTTTTTTCTTATTTTTGGAACTAAGGAAGATAGGTCAATGAGAGTTGGGATTTCTTTTTTCGATATTTAGATTGTAAGTTACGATAGGATGATAAGAGAACAAGAGATATATAAGTTCTTTCAAAAAAAAAAAAAAGGGAGAAATGTAAGTTTTTTTGTCTTTAAGAAAACTTGAACTACAGACCTTCGCCTAAGGGTTATGTGCTGCTAACTAGGAACGTTAGTACTGCTCAATAATTGCTTTAATTAACAGATGAAGACTTTGATTATTTGATTCGTTTAATTATTTTTAATTGTTGCTACAACTAATTAAGTATTGCTCCACACATTTTTTTTATTTTTATTTAAACATATAAGCAAAGGAGCGTTGACCGGCTAATGTTGAAATAAATATATATATGTATATTTTACTTCGAATATATGATGTAATCAAGAGCCAGTATTACTACTTTCAAGTTGTTCATGGAAGTATGAAACAACTTGGGGGCACAGAAATTACATATACAATTTCTGTTTTTCCTTTTCTCTTCATTGTGTCAATATTCATTGTCTTTAATTTGGTGCCTGTCGTGTTGATTAAAAAAATAAAAAGAGGTGTGTCCTGGCCCCTGGTGGCATGTAAAAAAATTTATTTTATCTATCGATGGAGTTTATATAGTTTTTTGCCTAACATTGTATTATGAAAAGAGAAAAATACTTTTTGAAACTATCGTGCCGCATGATTCAGTTAATTTAGTCTTTTGAACTATGAAAAATAGAATACCTTACCTTTTTGACTTAATAACTTAGCCAACTTGATATTAATATGATTAGATTTTTAACAGTTTAGTGACCTGATCATAGACGTTTAAAATTTTAGTCGTTAAATCACAAAATACGTAACTTGAAGTACTTAATGATAATCAAACCTAAACCTAAACTTACATATCTTCACTGCCATCTCCACTGCCTCCTCCTTGCCGCCATCACCAACTCTGCCCCTACCTCCACCCTCCAAATCTTCCCCTCCTTCGTCTTTACCTCTAACCTCCAACATCCTCCCCACCACCTCCGCCATCTTCCACTCCCACTCCCACTTGAACGATTGCAGTCCTTCATCCTCCACCCCGTCCTTCATCCTTTGTTTTGTCCGGTCCTTCATCCTCCATTCCATCGCCATTGTTGCTTACGAGCAAGCTCGGGTCGCCATCGTCACCATTGCCTTTAGTGGATAGGTCGGATTTGGAGGCGAATTTCACTTTTCACCATGTCGGGTCCTTCATCCTCTTGGATCTGCACTATCTCCTATTCGAACCAGAAGAAAAATAAATTTTATATTTTTGGTAGTTGAATATTTTTTGTTAATTAATTATATTTGTAATATTGTTTACCTTTTATTTTATTTTTTAGAATTTTTTAATAAAAAAATAAATTTTTTTTTTAATTAATTATATTCTTTTAATTAATTTAATTTTTTTTGTTCTCATTCGAACTTGAAGAAAAATAAAAAAAACTTGTACTTGAATATATTTGTGTTGATTAATTATGTTTGTAACATTTTTTTCCATATTTTTTTTAAAAAATAAAATTTATTTTGTAATTAATTATATTTTTGTAATCAATTGTATTTATGGGTTCTCTTTTGAGCTTTAGGAAAAATAAAAATTAAAAAAATATATGTTTGGGGCTTAGATTTTACAGTTGTTAAAGTATAAGGTATAAAATAAAGAAATTAAAAAGATGACCGATTAGATACACAATTGTCTCTTTTTTATAGGTTAGTCAAATAACAGACTTTTTGGTCAAAGGGATAAAGTGTAATTGGGAGATGGAGTTGTACTACACCAAACTACAAGAATCTCTTATCATCGAGTCATTATAGCTTGAAAGACCGTAAAGGATTTTGGCCTTATGAAAATAAATTAGTGTGAGATGAGATTTTCAATCAATTCAAGATAATATGAGAGTCAGAGTCCATTAGTGTCCTAACCAACAACACCATAAGCAGCTCAATGAAGGCCCTTTTAGCGTAGCTCATCGACATTCACCTTGATGGCGTAAAGGGCTTGGACCACACTTTGTAGCCAAAAGATTAGAGTAGGCCCCTATTGTTGAGGAAGGCCACGCGTTTGGATATTAAAGGTCACCCATGCAGGAATTTGGCAACAAAATTGATGGACGACCTTATTCCGATTGAACCAAACAAACCAACAAAAGATAGCACAACACAACATTAAAAGCATCCCCCCTGAAGGAAAGGGCATGTGCCAATATTCTAGTAGCTCTGAAATTTGTTGACCAATCAAGTTGCCAACTATTAGTGAAAAAATGACAAACGGATGATAGGGAAGTATCTAAGGGATCATGAAAAATAGCTTTTATCTCTGTCTCCTTCCAAGAGAAGGAAGTATATATGTTCGATAAGGTTGGCCATAGGAAGAAAGATTGTTCAAACCAGGGAGATGAGCCATAATTAGTTTCTTTTGAGGACCAGGTTTCCAATTATCATCCCAACTTGATACCTTAACCCCGTGACCAATCTGCTAAAAGCCTCTAGAATGGAGCACCTATTTGCCAACCAAGATACCCGGCCAAATATTAGAGAAATGGGGCAAAGAGCAAGTAAGAAAGATGTGAAAAGAAAATACTTTTATCTAAACACTCGGCATACTAAGCTGTTGAGGTTGTGAATAAATTGCCACCCTTGTTTTGCCAAAATGATTGAAGGTCATGAAATCCAAACCCACTAGCTTGCTTAGACATACATAGCCTATCTCAGTCGCACCAAGCAACCTTTCAAATATAAATATTTGAGGACCACCAAATTTTGGTAGATAAAGATCTCAATTTATTACACACCTCAGTGGGAGTTAAAATGCAGTTTATAAGATGGTTAGCATTGCCTTAATAATCATTTTAATCATCGTAACCTATCCCGCTTGAGATAGTAGAAAAGTCTTCCAATAAGACAACTTATTAGTCACCTATTCAATGAGATATTCGAACTAGGAAGTCTCCCTGTGCCCTATAAGCCAAGTGAACGACATAATGATCAATCATAAGACAATTAGAAATCCCCAACAATTGTCAAAAATTTTTGTTTTGATGTTGGACGATATTCAGTTTGAAGAAAATAGAGTATTTGCATATACCTGGCCTCTAACACACTCATAAACCTGTAAAATATATAGCTAGCAGGTGTGCTTAAAAATTTACCAATAATCATTTTTCAATAGTTTCTATAGATGTAGCCTTATCATTTAAAATGTTGTTTCTTCCATCCCAAAATCTTTGCAAACATATTCTATTTTGTGCAGTGATAAATTTTTGTAATATTTTTATATTTAATAATTTACTTTATTATATTACATTTTAAACTATTAATTTAATATTTATTTTTTCAGCTTTCTGAATGTATACATATAAATTAAGGATGAAAGCAAAAACAGTATATTAATTTTTTCATATTTTTGAATTTCCGTTCTTTGGATATTATTACTATATTATTGTTGTTGCAGACGTTGGTTGCACATACAGCTGACATGTGGTGTCAGCTGTGGGCCCTCCCTGGGAGGCAAATTGATCCTTGGGATATACGACGAGACCAGCTCCTTGCTGATTGGATTGTGTTAGATGCGGCTAAGCGAAAGATTCTGTTTCTTGTTAGTAGTAATTTTTAATCATGATTAACCATTCGAATCATCCATGAGCTCCTCCTTAAACTCTAAAAAAGTCAACCTCAACCCTATATAAATACTTGTTACAAAACCCGATATTTCTTCAAACAAACAAATAGCACATTAGCACTACTACATTTTAGCTCTAAGCCAGACCTACAGCCAGTTTTTACTACTCTACGATCCCTCCTTAATTTCATTCACATATACAAATTACCAATATCTCGACCAAACAAATTTACTTATGGCGGACATAGAAGGCTCTCCCGGAAGCTCCATGAACGGAGTGACGGGGCGCGAGCCTGTAATGGCGATATCCGTTGATTCCACCGCAGTTCCGACCGATATCACGGGGAAGTTCGCTTTGCCGGTGGACTCCGAGCACAAGGCTACGGTGTTCAGAGTTTTCTCTCTCGCCAACCCCCACATGCGAACCTTTCACTTATCCTGGATTTCCTTCTGCACCTGCTTCGTCTCCACCTTCGCAGCCGCGCCGCTCGTCCCCATCATCCGCGACAACCTCAACCTCACCAAGCAGGATATCGGCAACGCAGGGGTCGCCTCCGTTTCGGGAAGCATTTTCTCCAGGCTCGTCATGGGCGCCGTCTGTGACCTCATCGGCCCCCGCTACGGCTGCGCCTTTTTGGTCATGCTATGTGCGCCGACGGTCTTCTGCATGTCGCTCGTGGAGGACGCCGCCGGCTACATCGCCGTCAGGTTCATGATCGGGTTCTGTCTGGCGACGTTCGTGTCGTGCCAATATTGGATGAGCACGATGTTCAATAGCAAAATCATTGGGGTCGCCAATGGCACCGCCGCCGGTTGGGGAAACATGGGAGGCGGCATCACCCAGCTGTTGATGCCCTTGGTTTATGACTTGATACTTCGGACCGGGGCGGCACCGTTCACGGCCTGGCGGATTGCGTTCTTTATACCTGGTTGGCTTCATATTATTACGGGGATCATGGTGCTGACGCTCGGACAGGATTTGCCGGATGGTAACCGAGGTGAACTTCAAAAGAAAGGTGACGTTTCGAAGGACAAGTTCGCAAAGGTGGGTTTTACTTTGTTACAGTTGGGTCACAGGCTTTCAAAAGATAAAAATATTTGGCGCCTAACATTAAATTAATGTTTTGATTTGATTTGTTTGTGTCTCGATCAGATTTTGTGGAATGCAATCACCAACTATAGAACCTGGATCTTTGTCCTCCTCTATGGCTACTCCATGGGAGTCGAACTCACCACTGATAACGTCATAGCTGAATATTTCTATGATAGGTACAAATAAAATAATTAAGAAGATTAATTTGCACAAAATTTTATGTATAGCAGTTTGATAGTATATATTTAGTACTCTTAATTAAGCTAAGACGTACTTAGCTCTTCATGAATGTTATTGCCAAACAGGTTTCATCTTAAGCTTCACACAGCCGGCGTGATCGCAGCAAGCTTCGGGATGGCGAACATAGTGGCGCGTCCCTTCGGCGGCTACGCCTCTGACACTGCAGGGCGTCTATTCGGCATGAGGGGTCGCCTCTGGGTACTCTGGATCCTACAAACCATGGGAGGCTGCTTCTGCATATGGCTAGGCCGCGCCAACTCCCTGCCACTTGCCGTGCTTTCCATGATCCTCTTCTCCGTCGGAGCTCAGGCCGCCTGCGGTGCAACCTTTGGGATTATCCCCTTCATCTCCCGTCGCTCCCTTGGCATCATCTCCGGCCTCACCGGCGCTGGCGGGAACTTTGGCTCCGGGCTAACGCAGCTCATATTCTTTTCAACGGCAAGGTTCACAACGGCAGAGGGGCTGAGTTATATGGGGGTAATGATCGTCGCCTGCACGCTGCCGGTGTCTCTGGTGTACTTCCCGCAGTGGGGAGGGATGTTTCTGCCGCCGTCAAAGGACGAGACCAAGTCCACGGAAGAGTATTACTACGCCGCCGAATGGAATGAGGACGAGAAGAAAAAGGGGTTGCACCTCGGGAGCCTCAAGTTCGCTGAGAACAGCAGATCGGAGCGCGGCCGCAGGACGGCGTTGGCTTCGGTGCCTACCCCACCAAATGCGACCCCTGCGCATGTTTAATATTTGGGGCCGGGTTGTTTTGGAAAAGATTGAGAAATTTGAGGCAGCTGGCTATGTAATTAGCTCTTAGCATGAAAGTAAACAAGGGCTTGGTATGGTTGAAATTTGAATGTTCTAGTGGGAAAACTTTTGGTATTTTCAGTTGGTTTTCTATAAACGATTATGTCATAGAAAAGATGCTATACATGTAAAATATGATTATGTTAATCAAAACTATTATTAAAAAAATAACAAACTTGAGATACTTTGAGGTGAAAATTTTTCTAAAACGAGTATTCTATGAGGAAAAAAACTTGTTTTGAGAAAAGAATTCTGGCTCAGTGTCTCACAATATTTGAAGGATATATTTTTACTTTCCAAACAAATAATATTTCATATGAAAAGAATATACAAAAATTAAAAAAAAAAAACAAGGAATGGATTGGATTTTGTTTTTCTGCAAGAATGATGGAAAAATTTATACTTTCTACTAATTAAGTAAGAGGCAATCAGTGGAATGGAATCTATACATTTATATGAGAGAAGGAGTAAATGAAGAGGTGGTGTGGGTTGGGCGTGACTGCCGCTTTTCGTTCTCATATTCTTTGTTTCCTTTTGTTTTGGTTGATGGTGTTTGTACTGTTGCAGATATCAGAGAGCTCGGATTGTGACAAGCAGCGGCTGTATGTTATAATTCCCGTATTAGTCCTCTATGTGCTGGTTGCGTTCATTTACGTCCTTACCTATTTGGCAGTGGCAGTTGTAACACCGTGCCAGAAGATTTGTTGTTTGATTTTTTTTTTTTGTGTTCATTGTGATTTAGTCCATTACGTATGTCATGTTAGTTTTCTGGGGGTATTCAAATGTCATATTCTGTTCAGATTGGAGAGGTCATAACGGTCTTACATGACTGGGGGGAAAAGAAGGGGGTTAGAAGGAGCTCCATATTTTCATTATTGGGTTAATTCATTAATCGGCCTCCACGAGTTTCTGTAGTTGCCTTATCTGTCAGTATGGACTTGCGAATTCAACAGAGAAATCTCCCTTATGGTTATATATTCCTTAACAAGTCATTTATTCTCTCCAAGCATAAACACGGTAGCTTGAACTACTTATTGTTTTCTTCTTCTCGAATATAAGCCCATCTTCTTGCTCCAAGTGTTATAAAAGCTAGACCAGCCCGTCTGGTTCAACTGGCTCAACCATGAACCGACACCCATGGCGGTCCGGTCAACGGCCCAATTTATGTTTGGCCAAAACCGAAAAAACAGCTTAAAACAGTCAAACCGGTAAACCTTCAAACTGCGGTTTGACACAAATATTTGAAAATTGTAAGAACTAATGAAGAAGAAGAATAAAAACAAAAAAGAATAACAAGACAGGAAAAGAAAAAAACAGAAGAAGAACAAAATAACAATGAAAGAAGAAGAACAAAACACAAAACAGACGATGAAAGAAGAAGAAGAAGAAGACAGGGAAAGAAGAAGAAAGAATAAGAAAGATAAAGAAGAAAGCAGGAACAGTATCAACCGGGAAAAAACAAGATAAAAGGAAAAAGATGGAAAATGAGAGAAGAAATAAGGCAAATGACAGTGTGCAATAAGATGAGAGGAAAGCGGCTGCCGTGCTTTGATATGAAGTTAGGGTTTTAGAGTTCATTGCAATTGACTTTTATATTAAGAAAAATATCAACTTAATCCTTTTATTTTATTTATCTTTTTATTTAAGGTCATATCATTTTATTTTTACAATTAAGGCATTCCTTATAATTTAAATATAAATATAAAAATATATTTAACCCAACCGTTAAACCGGTTATACTGATTAAACTGTAACACAAAACACTTAACTATTTGATGAACGGTCCGAGTTTTAAAACACTCATCCAACATCACATTATAAACATTAAAGCGGAAAAAGAGAAGGAGGGTGTGACACGTGTCCCTTTGTTCATGGGTTAATGACACTCTTGGTCCTCCATCTTTTGTAGCTATGGTGGAGTAGTACCTAATGTCTGGTGGTTTACATTTAGACATGTAGTACAATGAGAAAATCTGTTCTTATGAAGTTGGATTAATTTGCCAGGGAACCTTCCATTTATGCTGATTTTCCAATTAAGTCATTTATCCTTTAATTGTTGTAATATTACTCCTATTAAAACTCACTACCTTTAGAGTTGTTTTTTTCTTGTCCGTCTCGGTGTTGGAGTTATAGGGGGTTAGTATTATGGTATAGAAGGATATGTTCATAGTTGTTTATATTTTATTTTGTTGTTGCTGTGTGATTTGATATCGATTTTTTTGTAATGAGAAAACCTTGGGAAGTGATGAGATGTCAGATACTTGGAGTAATTTAGATTAAGATATTCATAAATTTATCTGCTGTCAGTTGAGGCTCTCAGTGTGTAAATTATGTAGGGCGAAAATCATCGACTGTGTGTTATGAGGAACAAAAGAGATTATATGGAAAATTCTTATTCCATGAAGGCATAATTGTTAGGCTTGAATCATCATTATCGTGGATGCTTTTTTCTTATTCACATTATTTTTTTTAAGGTATATGTGTTGTGAATATGTTACATCTTTAGGGATAAGATTTGTTTATGGTAAGTACTAAAAAAATTATATCAAATTTACTTAATTTTCCGTTTAACCATTTACATTCCTAACTATATTAAGCAATATCCGTAACCACACGTATATATTAAAATAAACACTAAGCCACATTCGCAGCAAATAGCGGATAGTTGCCTAGTATCTACATATTTCTAGTAGAAGTACCATTGAGCGGCCACTTGTCTCCTCCGTATTGCTTTTTCTCCCTCACTTTAATATCAAATTTATTTATACAGTAGCAATTTCACAGGCTTCACTTCCTTCTTTGATATATATAGTTCCATTGTTTCTTTGTAGAACTTCACTATGCTTCCCTTACACTTTACATTTCTGACTTTTTGTATCTCACATCCATCTGAAAAATTCCTTCACTTTTTGGTGTTTCCCTCCGATTTTTTGCTTTGAGTGATGTGTTGCTCTAATAAACTCTTGAATTTCTATTACAAATATTATTTTCTCCTCTCTTACACACTTATCAATTTGTTAATACCTCATTTCTGATTGCATGTTCTTTGG
Source organism: Aquilaria sinensis (assembly GCA_005392925.1). NCBI lineage: Eukaryota > Viridiplantae > Streptophyta > Magnoliopsida > Malvales > Thymelaeaceae > Aquilaria > Aquilaria sinensis. Next base: position 309,295 of record SMDT01002791.1, on the reverse strand, counting down.
GTAAAATCCAAATTTGGTCCCCTAACTTTAAAGGTCGTCCTAATGTGGTCCTTTAACTCAAAAAGTGACTATTAAAGTCTCATAACTCAACTCACCTATCATATTTTAGTCCCTACCATCAGTTCAGGCGTTATTTCAGACGGAAATTGCCTACGTGGCATGTAAACTGCCACATGGCATCCTATTTTATGGCAATAAGTGATGAGACTGAAAGAATAATAAACCTTAGGTTAGATTTGACACAACAAATAATTTTAGGGACTTAAAAAGTTGATAACCCTAATTTCATCTTCTTCCCCAACTCTCACCGTCCGCCGCCGATGTGTACGCCCACCACCATCTCGCCGTCTCTCCATCCCGGCCAAGCTCGACAACGTACTCGGACGCTCCGATAATCGCATCGCCCAGGCCCTCAAGCGGGCTCAATCCCTGCTCCATTTGCAATTGGCCGTCGCCATGGGAGAAGCCAACTGATGCCTTGCCTCCATAGCTCTCCACCCTCTACCCGCCACAACCAGCGGCAGGCCCAACATCCAGAAGATTTGCACCCTCGTCGGACGCCTCCACGACATCACTGCGACTCCTCTGTCCATCATCTGAATTACCTCTAACCGATGGCACCTTCTCCCCCTGGAACATCTTTCCTTCATCTCCAATTGCATCTTCAAATGAATTCGCCTCCTCATTGCTTTCTCTGATTGATCGTTGGCCGCTAACAACTCTTCATCTTCCACCCCCGTCGCTCACCGTCGTTGCCCTCCCTTAGATTCCGATCGATCTCCATCGACCTAGGGACTTCGTCGAGCAGATCCGCGAGCAGGTGCTCCATCGACCCTAATCAGCCCAGCCCCTCCATCGAGCCAAGCGCATGATCTTCGTCGACCCAGGCTTCCTAGATCCGACGAACCCAGTGCCGAACCATTGAGCCCAGCCCTTCCGTCGAGCCAGGCCCGATCTTCGTCTCGATGGCGTCCCAGATCCGTCGCACCCGGCTAGATCGGTTATACCACTCCCTCACCGGCAAAGATTTGTGGAAGAAGACGGATTGTTGGCTGATATACATTTAAGTTCCTAGGTTATTAGTTTGGGTCAATTCTAACATAAATTTTTATTTTCTTCCAATGTAGTCATTTATTGCCATAAAATAAGATGCCATTGTTTCTCTGCAGTTTACGTGCCACGTAGGCAATTTCCATTAACGCCTAAACTTTACATTTCTGAGTTGAGTTTGTATCTCACAGTCCATCTTAGAAAAATTAGAGGACCTTCCCCATGCTTTATTAATCTTTGTCATGTGTTTCCCTTATTTCACCATTTTTTTTTTTGAGTGATATGATATTCATGTTGTCCTAAAAAAACAACTAATCTCTTACTTTGCATCCTAACTATTTACTTTATGTTAATTTCAAAGTTAAGTTGACAGGAAATATTGTCAAAATAGAAAAAAAAAATATTAAATAAATTTTAAAATGATATTTCTAGTCCTATAAATTTCCCATTAACAATTTAAATTTTAATATCGGGTAAAATCCATATTTAGTCCCCTAACTTTAAGGGTTGTCCTAATGTGGTCCCTTATCTCTAAAAGTGGCTATTAAAGTCCCCTAACTCAACTAACGTGTCCTATTTTGGTCCCTACTGTCAGTTCTGCCGTTATGTTGGATGGAAATTGCCTACATGGCACTTACTTTGCCACGTGGCATCCTATGTCATAACAATAAGTGGCTAGAATAAAAGAACAATAAATAATAGGCTAAAATTGATGAAACACATAATTCTAAGGACTTTAAGTGACATTAATCCCTAATTTCTATCTTCCCCAAATCTTCTTGGATCTGAGCTCGCCGTCGCCGACCACCTCCGGCCTACCCGCTGCCAACCGGAAATCCGCCTTGATTTGCGGTGTTACAGGTGTGGTCGTCGCGCCGGGAAGAAGGCGGCGGTGGGACGGCGTAAGCAGAAGCTGGAAGAGGAGGAGGCGGAGCTCACAAAATCAAGGCAGAAGGCGAGAAAAGATTTCCTGTCAGCGAAAGATCGGTTGGAGGGGCTGAGATCCGTGCAGGGCAGCGTCGTCTCCCAGATTCAGTACCTCTGCGATAGGGTCAACTCTACCGTGCATACCCTCCGTCAACACCCTGAAGGCCCCGATTTAAGCCACGATCTCCATCTGTGAGTCTCGATCCACCCTCAGACGATAATACTGTATTTTGTAGTGTTTGTGACTGTATATATACAATATCCCTCAATCCAATTGCCTATGTAATTGACCTAATTATATATTTTTGTGGCTTGCTCTTCCATTTGATTCGTCTGCAGCGCAATGGTCAAGGCCTGTGGCGAAGCAGGGATACCAGTACCAGAACCGATGCCGGGTCTGGGTCCGGCCCCAGCCCCAGCCCCAGCGGGAGCGGGGCAAGAATAATCTGAACCTGCTTTTGTTTTGCTACTAGTTGTCTGCATCTGTCCTTATTATCGCGACAACTACCCTGCTGTCTGAATCTGAAACAGAATTATGTTATCGATCCCAACTGCTATATAATTTCTTCTGCTTGCAATGTGATTCCAAAACCATACAAAATCTGCGTCTTTCCGGTTGGCAGTGGGTAGGCCGGAGGTGGTCGACGACGGTGAGCTCGAATCCAAGAAGATTTGGGGAAGATAGAAATTCGGGATTAATGTCACTTAAAGTCCTTAGAATTATGTGTTTCATCAATTTTAGCCTATTATTTATTGTTCTTTTATTCTAGCCACTTATTGTTATGACATAGGATGCCATGTGGCAAAGTAAGTGCCATGTAGGCAATTTCCATCCAACATAATGGCAGAACTGACAGTAGGGACCAAAATAGGACACGTTAGTTGAGTTAGGGGACTTTAATAGCCACTTTTAGAGATAAGGGACCACATTAGGACAAACCTTAAAGTTAGGGGACTAAATATGGATTTTACCCTTTTAATATCACTAACTTTTCCTCTTCTTCAGACTATCGGCCCAATTGTCCTGCTGTCACCAAATTCTGATTCATCAGCTGCCTCAACCACCAAAGGGTTGAACCCAGTTAAGAAAAAGGGATTTGAAGGTGAATCCCGACCTGTCCGATCTGCTACTGGAGATCTTTCCGATCTATCCGATCCTTCATGATCCTTCGCGAACTCATCCTTCACAACAACGAAGGCGAGGGACAGATCTGCTCCTGAGTTTGACGCGGGTGTCGAGAAACTATGACGAATGCTGCTTATGTTCTTGTTACCGGCCGCAAATGGCGCTCCTCGGCCTTAAAAAAAAAAAGCTCCGAGGCTGGAATTGGTGGAGGAAAGAATCCAATCGATGGTGAGCTTTGATGGATTGGCCCAGGCTGGAACGGCGGCAGCAGTGGAGCTGATTCGGAGGGACGAGAGGATGAAGGTCGGCGGCAGAGGCAGCGTTTGGTGGTGGTAAAGCGAAGACAACATTCAAACAAGTTGGCCAAAGAACGGGTTAGGGTTTTTACTTTATAGGTTAGATAAGTTCTGATGCCACCCTCTGTGGAAGTTGAGAGGGTTCAATAGTCTTATGAGCAATTCTGGGTGTGAAACTGAGTTTTCTCGTTTCTTCCCTTCCTCTAGCTATCTGTTTTATGTGACCTAAAAGTCGGGTAAACAAAGCAAGTATTTTGCTGCTGTTGACGGTTCCCTCTTATGATATTGTTTCCTTCTGTTCATTCTCGCAGGGAAATCAAGATTCAGACACGGAAAAAAACAATGCAGAATATTGAATAGTTTTGCTTCAATAACAATGGCTTGCCCTGGGCTTTAGGCTGTTGTAGTTTGAAGAATGGCAGTATTAGTGAGACTAAAGGGATCATGTACTCAGCTTCCAAATGCTCTCTCTGTCTTTTTCTCAGCAGCTTACACATCATCCTGTGAGATCCAAAAGATAACCAAAATCATCAACGATCATCCATTTCCTGAACAACCTCTTCAGCCCACCCTCTGTAACCATATTCCCCCAACCTTGCTCTCACCAGAGTTTGTGGAAAATGTTTTGGGAAGCCTCTTTGCAGCCCATTCCAATGGTTTAAAGGCCCTGGAGTTCTTCGATTTTTCTCTGCGTCAATCAGAGGCACCCCCCACTTCTGATGCTTTTGAGAAAACCCTTCACATCCTCACAAGAATGAGGTATTTTGATAAAGCTTGGGAACTGATGATCCAAATGCGACAAAGGCGCCCTTCTCTGCTTACGCTTAAGTCCATGAGTATTATGCTCTCCAAAATTGCCAAGTTTCAGTCGTATGAAGATACTCTTGAGGCGTTCAAGAGAATGGAGACTGATATTTTTGATGAGAGGAATTTCGGTGCTGAAGAGTTCAATGTTTTGCTCAGAGCGTTCTGTACTAATAAGGCGATGAAAGAAGCACGCTCAGTTTTCCATAAAATGCATTTGCGATTCTCTCCGAATACCAAGACCATGAATATTCTGCTCCTCGGTTTCAAGCAATCAGGGGACATTACAGCAATGGAGCTGTTCTACCACGAGATGCTTCGAAGAGGGTTTAAGCCCAACCCAGCTACCTATAATATCAGAATTGATGCGTACTGCAAAAAGGGTTGCTTGGGTGATGCTCTGCGACTGCTACAAGAAATGGAGAATTTCAACTGCTTCCCTACAATTGAAATTATGACCACATTGATTCATGGGTCAGGTGTTGCTCGGAATACACTCAAGGCAAGACAGTTGTTTGATGAAATTCCTAAGAGAAATTTGCAGCCTGATATTGGAGCATACAATGCTTTGATCAGTTCATTGATTAGGTCAAGAGACCTAAAGTCTGCAATGGAATTGATGGAGGAGATGGAAGAGAAAAAGATTGGGTATGATGGCGTGACATATCATGCCATGTTTGTAGGAGCAATGAAATTGGCTGGAATTGAGGGTGTGCAAGAGCTGTTTACTAGAATGGTTGAAAGAAATTTCCTTCCAAAGACACAAACAGTGGTGATGATAATGAAATATTTCTGTGAAATTGATCAACTTGATTTGGGTTTGAGTTTGTGGGAGTACCTTATACAAAAAGGGTGTTGTCCTCATAGTCATGCATTGGATCTTTTGGTCACAGGACTGTCTTCCCGAGGACGATTCAAAGAAGCTTTTGAGTGCTGCAGAGTAATGTTGGAGAGGGGGAGACAGCCGAGTGAGACAGTATATAATATGTTGCGGAGGCATTTAGAGCAAACAGAGGACACAAAAAAATTGAGCAAGCTCAACAATATGATAACTAAACTGCAATCCGTTTTGCCTGCACCTGCAAATCGATCCATTTATGTTTCCCCATGATAGATATAGGGCAGAGTGCTTCTTGACTTCTTGTAGATATATATATCTCTCCCTTGGCTTCATCTCCAAATTCCTTTTTACCCAATATTTCAAGATCTCTTGTATGAGAGCTTGATCTTATAATTGTTGGCTTCTTGCTACTTAAGGAGGATGCATATCTTTCTCTTTAGAAACAGTAGGGGTGCTAATTGCACTTCTTTTGGTTGCAAGAAAAATTAAAGTTCAAAGTGCTTGTTCCCTATTATGCTCTCCTGTAATAACGCAGGAGGAGGCAAATAAATCCAAACCAGCCTGCACATAAGCATTGTGATTCGTACATTTTTTTATTGCACTATTATATATGCTTAGGCTTTGCTAAATGATAGTAAGAATGCTGGCTTTAGGTGGCTAAGAGAAGCATTCTGAAAGAACTTGCTGAGTGATCCATGTATAAACATGGACAAACATAATGAACCAGGAGGACACTGATCTCGAGGGCAATTCTTCTCTCTTTCTATCGGTGGACTATGTCATGATGGGGCAGCTAGGCAGTGTATTTCCTTCCGAATGTTCACAGGTTGGTCCCTCCCTTTTCTCTTTACTGTTATTTTTAATTGAACCTGATATTCTTGTTTCACAAGCACTAGAAGAGATCTAAAAGCAAACATTTTGTTTATTGAGCACTTATTCCTGTGATGATGATCCAACTCCGGATCTTAATCCTTGTGATGGAGGATTCATATACTAGTAGTAAGTGAAACCGATCCTCTTAAAGCTAGGCAAGCTAAATGATAGTGTTTCTTCCGTGGTGGATCATTTAGGAGTGTTCATCTCTTTTTACTAGATGAGGGCCATGAGGCCAAAAGGCACTAAGCCTTTTAGTTTTCTTCCAGGAAAGGAGGCTGTTGTGCGAGTAAAAACAAAATAAGATTCTACACAATCCACTGTACGATGCTCAATGTTGCTGTGGGGCCCTAAGAAACTGGGGTGACAGTGACATTGAGCCCAGGGAGGATGGGTTTGGCGTGGCGGTGAAGAGGAGCTTAATGGTGGCGGTTGCAGCGGATAGTGGAGGCTGAAGATGGATGGTTCAGGCCCTGCATTTGGACACTTTCCTGTCGGTCATCAGGAGCAAGGTGAGCGGCAGTAGCAGCCAAATACAAGGTAGAAGCCAGAGCACCCGGGGGGAGCTGCAGTGGAATCGGAGTTCGTATTCCAACAACTAAGAACCTCAAGCACTCCGGTGGCAGCACGAAGCCCAACCTGCAGATGGAGCGAGCGGCCTGGAGGAGCAGCCAAAGGATGGTCTCACCGTTGGTCGTTTGGCCAAAGTCAGCTGGTGATTAGGAATGAAGGTAGTTGCACAATGCGCCCGTAGCCTCACTTTCTTTCAGGTTTTGGCCCTTGAAGCAGAAACGCGAAGTGTTGGGTAAAAGGAGGTGGCAGACAGAATAGCCAGATCCTCCGGTCTCAGGCGTCCCCTTGCATGGCATTCCTCAACAAGAAATTTATGTGTTTGGACTTCATATCTGGGCATATTTTGTGAGAAAAATGTATTGCTCTTGAAAGTTCTTTTGAAAAAGATTCAATGGCATTTTGTAACGCAGGTTTGATTTTATTGATTAAATTAATTTTTGTGGAATTATGTATCTTTAATCTCGTATTCCACTCATACCAATTCTCGAAAGAAGAATAGAATAGTTCTTAAATCTAAGTGCTCTCTGACCTCTAACTATGGACAGACATGGCATATGGTAACTTAGCAAAACCATTAGCTTTTCCAACTCCAACCACTGATATACGGTAACTAAGTACAACTACAAATAAATTCTCCGACCTTCAACCATGAAAGGATACGGAACATTACCGGAGATCAATAGTGTAGAAGAAACTTAGGAGCCAGATTATGGGATGGAGACACGCTCCAGAAGAACGATATCCACCGAGCAGCGAGATAGTCACAATAACATGTGATTTGGTGTGATAAGCTTACTGCAGAAATAGTCCTAGCTTATTTTTCCTCATAGAGTTTTACATTGTTTAAATACAAGGCTAAGGAAACCTAAGTTAGGTAGTTTCCTCTTTTACATACTAACAATTTAGGTAACAAATAAACAGATCCTAATCTCCTAAAAATAAAAGATTACTAAGATTTTCTAGCTGTACACTGTTTTCCTAATAAGGCACATTAAATCTTTGACCTCCAGAATATTCTGGAGATCTCCAGAATATTCCAACACTCCCCCTCAAGCTGGTTTGAAGATGTCTTCCATAGCCAGCTTGTTCACTAGCTTCTCGAACTGTCTTTGAGGCAATCCTTTAGTGAGAATGTCAGCAATCTGTTCTGCAGTAGGGATATAAGGCATACAAATCAGTCCACTTTCAATTTTTTCCTTGATAAAATGCTTGTCAACTTCCACATGCTTCGTTCTATCATGGAGGACAGGATTATGAGCAATAGAGATAGCTGCCTTATTGTCACAGAAAACTTTCATGGGAGATGGATTAGAGATTTTTAATTCTTCCAATAGTCTCTTAATCCACAAGACTTCACAGATTCCATGAGCTACTGCTCTGAACTCAGCTTCAGCACTACTCCTAGCCACCACATTCTGTTTTTTGCTTCGCCAGGTAACTAGATTGCCTCCAATGAATGTACAGTAGCCAGAAGTAGAGCGTCTGTCAGAAACACTCCCTGCCCAGTCTGCATCTGTATAGGCTTCAACTTGTAGATGCCCATGGTCTTTGAATAGTAACCCTTTTCCAGGTGTCCCCTTCAAATATCTTAAAATTCTGTACACAGCATCAAAGTGTCTTGGCCCAGGAGAATGCATAAACTGGCTTACCATACTTACAGCAAAAGCTATATCAGGGCGAGTGTGAGACAAGTAAATTAGTCTTCCAACAAGCCTTTGGTATTGTTCTGTGTTCTGCACTTCCTCAGCATTAGCAGGTTGTAACTTGAAATTAGGTTCCACAGGAGTTTCGGCTGGTTTGCACCCAAGTAAACCTGTTTCACCAAGCAAGTCAAGTATATACTTTCGTTGGTTGACAAAGATACCTTCCTTGGATCTTGCAACTTCCATTCCAAGAAAGTATTTTAGAGCACCTAGGTCCTTGATCTCAAACAAGGTAGCCAGCTTCTTCTTAAGCTTTCCCAGTTCTTCAAGATCATTACCAGTCAAAATTATATCATCTACATAAACAATTAGAATTGCGACCTTGCCTTCCTTGCTATGCTTGTAAAACATTGTATGGTCAGTCTGACTTTGATGATAGCCACAGCCCTTTACAGCTTTCCCAAAGCGCTCAAACCAGGCTCTAGGAGACTGTTTTAGACCATATAAAGATCTTTTTAATCTGCAGACCTGATTCTGTCCATATTTTCCCTTGAATCCTGGTGGTATGCTCATGTAAACTTCTTCTTCTAGGTCTCCATTCAAGAAAGCATTTTTTACATCCAGCTGACACAATGGCCACTTGAATTTAACAGCAAGAGACAGTAGAACTCGTATTGAGTTAATTTTAGCAACATGGGCAAAGGTTTTTTGATAGTCAATTCCATAGGTTTGAATGAAACCTTTAGCAACCAGTCTAGCCTTATATCTCTCAACACTACCATCAGTTCTGCATTTCACAGTAAACACCCACTTACACCCCACTGTTTTCTTCTCTTTGGGTAAGTCCACTATCTCCCATGTGCCACTTCTTCTCAGAGCACTCATCTCCTCCATAACTGCTAACTTCCAATTTGGGTCATTCAAAGCTTCCTCAATATTTCTCGGGACAAACAAGTGTGAAATTTTTTAGGTAAATGCCCTATGAGTGTAAGACAGCCTTTTATAAAGAAATATATTTAGCAATAGGATATCTAGGAAAGTTTGTACAGATTCTGGTTCCTTTTCTAATGGCTATAGGAATATCATAATCAGATGATGTATTAGGACCAGAAGTTAAAGAAGGATCAGCAATCAAAGGAGTAGGATTAGGAGTCGGGACTGAAGTACCTGTGGAAGTCTGAGTACTAGCCTCTGGGGTTTTTGATTGGTCAGATCCTTGAATCAAAGTTGGATCTTGACTACCTTGATGGGTTTTCTTCCGAGTATAAACCAGAAGCTCAGTGTTTGGATTTTTTTTATCTATTTATAGTGTTTCTCCCCCTGTTGAAGATACAATAGTACCTGGCATAGTCTGACAAGGATTCCTATTACTGTTATTATTTAAAACTGAGTTTTCCTGATTTTGTTTAGTGGATTCAGAGCTGCCAGGGGAAGTTAAAATTGTATTTGGTAGTGGAACAGGAAATAAATCCAAAAAATTATCATTCCCTACTTCATTCTCCCTCTGACGATAATTTTTGTGAAAGTAAGGTTTGTTTTCCAAGAAAGAGACATCCATACTAACAAAAGAAATTTTTGTTTGAGGGTGAAAGCACTTATATCCTTTTTTATTGGGTGCATATCCTACGAAAATGCATTTTTCAGCTCCAAGATCCAGTTTTGAACCATAGTGTGGCAACGTCGGGTTTTCTGGAGTCGCCACCAATCCGTTTACCTAGGTCGATTGGTCACCTTAAAATTGGTCTGCGAGAGTTCGGGGATCGGGAGTACGGTTACGCTAAAACAGTATTGTTAGAGCGCCCAAAATTGGCACCTTAGTTGATTTTAATTTTGTTTTACTTTGCTTTTAAATAATTTTCAGTTAATTTAGAAATTTTAACTAAATCAGTTAAAATGTGGATTTTTAAGTTAATTTTATACTTTCGAACCATGGACTCTGCCGAGTCATTTGGACACGGAAGATTTGGATTCCGAACCATGGACTCTGCCGAGTCATTTGGACACGGAATTTGATGAAATTTTAATCAATTTAATCCATATTGTAAATATGGATTTTTACCTTTTTATTTATTTAATTTTTAAAAAAAGTCAATATTTTCCAAACCGTAGATCCTGCCGGATCATGCGGATATGGAAATTATTTAGAGTTAATTATTTAATTATTATTTTATGGAATTAATTATTAGTTTAACTTATAAGTCCTTTTTTATTAAATTTGTTAATGATTTAAAAAAAAAATCTTTCTTTTTTATATCTTATTATTCTTTTTCTTTCTTTTCTTTTCTTTTCTTTTTCTTTGTCTTTTTTTTTTATCTTTCTCTTATCTTATCTTTTTTTTTTTTTTTTTTTTTTCTTATCTGATTTTTCTTGTTTAATGAAGGATATTTATTATTTAAAGAATTACTCAATTTATAAAAGAATTAAAAAAATAATTAATTTTTTTTATTTAATAAGAAGTTAATTTAAAGGAATCAAAGAGTTTAAAAATAAAAAATCTTTGATCATGGTACGGGGCGTTGTTACTCAGTCAAACCCTCTTCACCAGGTGAAGCAGCTCAAAAGCGGGCACGAGACAGTTTCCAGCCAATATACCATGAACTAAAATTTTTTTTTTTTTACTTAACGACATGGTTCAGATTTATTTTACATATATATTTTTTATGGCTAATTTCTATAAAATGAAATGAGTTTAACCATAAAATAAAGAAAAATTAAATAACAATAAATAAAGTGGAGGTTTTCTTCTTTTATTTTTTTTTATTTTTTTTATTTAATACCAGGATTTTATTTACCAAAGAAAACAAAAGAGTTAAAAAAAATCTTGATATTCATGTATTTGATTGATTTTTGTTGTTTGATAAAAGATAAACCAAAATTAATTATTCAAGAAAAGATTTATATAAAAAGTCTTGATATTTATACATATTTATTTTTAAGCTTATTTTTTTTAATTTGATAAAAGATGAACCAAGAAAGTAATTATTTAATCAAGGTTTTATTTATTTAATGAAGAAAACTAAAGATTTATATGTATATTTTTTTTAAAATAAAAGTAAAGTCTTAATAAAAAAGGTGAATCAAAAAGTAAACAAAACTTTATTTATTTAATGATGAAACCAAAAATTTATATGTATATTTCAAAAAGAAAAGTCTTAATATTTATTTGTTTTATTTTTTTTATAAAAAAAATTAAGCAAAAATGATTATTTAATAAGGAAACTAAAAATTTATATGTATATTTTAAAAATAAAGGTAAAGTTTTGATATTTATATAATTTATTTTTAAAAAAAGATTAAAGAAATCAAAGATTTATATGTATATAAAGAAAAATTTTTGATATTTATATGATTTTTTTTTTATGTTCTTTTTGTTTGTTAAAAGATTTTTTTTAATTTTTTAATTTATAAATACCTCTAATTAATAAGTAAAGAGATTTAATTTTTTTATTATTACCTTTATTTGAAATCATTTGGATAAAATTTTATTTAATAAAGGAAACAAAAAGTTGTATATTTTTATTATTTTGAAAGAAATAAGTAAAAAAAAAGTAAAATATTAGCCCAAAAAAAAAATTTTACTCTTTTATTCTTTTTATGAATAAAGAAACTAAAAAGTTATATTTTATTATTTTGCTGGATAAAGAGATAAGTAAAAATATTAGTTCAAAGTTTTTTTTTATTTTTTATAATAAAGGAAAATTTATTTATATACTTTATTTAAAAAAAATATTTTATATATTCTATTTAAAATATTTTCCAAGCCATGGATCCTGGCGGATCATTTGGACATGGAATTTAATTTTTATTAAATTTTTATTTATTTAATTAATTATTAATTAAAAATCATTACTTTTAAAGATATATTTGAAAAAAGAGATTTATCTTCATTTATTTATTTATTTATTTATTTATTCATTATTTCATTTTGTTTGTTTATTAAAAGGAATAAAGGTTATGTCTCAAAATAATAAAAGATAGTTGTTTTTTTATTAGTTATTTTTGTTAGCCTTTAAAAATTATTTACATAAAATTCCCTTTTTATTTTTTTTTTAATCATCAAAAAAAAATAATAATAATAAAGTGGGGCTTTTTGGCCATCCACTTTAATAACACAATAATAATAAAAGTTAGCACAGTTAATATGGTTAGTTGTTAATAACAATAAAAAGAAAAGTTAGTAAAGTTAGATTAGTTGTTAATAACAATAAAAAAAGTTAGTAAAGTTAGATTAGTTGTTAATAACAATAAAAGAAAAGTTAGTAAAGTTAGATTAATTAGTTGTTAGTTGTTAGTTGTTAATAACAACAATAAAGAAAGGGTTAGTAATAAACAAATAATAAACAAACAAGTAAAAATTAAAAAGGTTAGTAATTAATTCTGTAAGAACAAAAGAAAACGTTAGTGACCAAAGTGAAAGAAATTGAAAAGATGAAGGCTTAAACGAGAGTTGTACCTTTTCTATTTTGAATTTGAATTTCCTGTTAACAGGAAACGTGAAATCGCGACGGCAGGGGAGGGCTGCTGGGGGCGACGGCGGGCCAGGCGACGGCCGGCAGGGCGACGGCGACGGCGTGGGAGTGACGGCGACGGCAGGGAGGCAGGCGGAGATGACGGGGCGGCACGGCGGCGGCTACGGCGACGGCGACGGCGTGGGAGTGACGGCGACGGCAGGGAGGCAGGCGGAGATGGCGGAACGGCAACGGCGGCGGCGACGGCGACGGTGACGGCGGGGAAGCGACGGCGACAGCAAAAGAAAGAAAGAGAAAACGGGGGAAGAAGGTAGTCGAAACGTAATAGAAAATAATTTTGGGACTGTTTTGGCAGAGGGAGGAGAGGCTAGGACTAAGGCTTCTATTTCCCCTTTTGTGAAGCGGAGCTCTGAACTTTTTTCTCTGATTTTCTATATGTTCAGCACTGAATTTGGGGGGTATTTATAGAAGGATCTTAGCTGAACTGTGGACGGATAAATTAATAAAAAATCTCAAACTTATCTTTTAAATTGGTAAAATGACAGTTTCAGTCCTTTACGTTACTCCAGCTCTGGATAAGCTCAGAAGCTTCTGATTTTGACAATTTTGTCGTTTTTCTGTCAATTTGGGCCAGAAACGTCCGTTTAGGCCCAGGCCCAAATTGACGCGAAAAATTACCCAAAGCTCCTGAAACTTTCAGAATTTGTCAAATTTTGCCCGAAACTTCTCAATTTTGAATTTTTATCCCGAACTTTTCAATGTTGTCATTTTTACCTCAAATTTTTAATTTTTTGTCATTTTTTTTACTGAAATTTTATTTTTATTTCAAACACATACATATTCACAAATATATTATTTTAAATCAAATCTTCGCAAAATAAAAATATTATATTTTAAACTAATTAACATAATTAAAAAATTTTTAGCAATAATAATAATAATAATAAAAAAAATTTTAATTAGTTTTTTTAAAAATTTTTTAGAAAAAGCCGGACGAAATTGGGTGTCAACACATAGTTGTTAGGAATATGGACAAAAACAGTGCATCCAAAAATTCTAAGTGGTAAATCTGAATGGATTCGAGACATAGGAAAAATAGTTTTAAAGTAATCCAAAGGTGTGCTATATTTTAAAACTCGGGTAGGCATCCTATTAATCAAGTATTAGGCTGTCAAAATAGCTTCTCCCCATAAATATTTGGGAACATTCATGTAAAACATGATAGCACGAGTTACTTCAAGTACATGTTTATTTTTCCTTTCAGCAATACCATTTTGTTGAGGAGTATCCACACATGTAGATTGGTGATGAACACCTTTTTCCTTTAAAAAAACTCCCAAATGTTTATTGAAATACTTAGTTCTATTATCAGTATGAAGAATGCCGATTTTAGTTTGAAACTGTGTTTCAACCATTTTGTAAAAGGCCTTAAAGAGATTTTCCACTTTAGATTTTTCACTCATCAGGTAAATCCAACATAAACGTGTATGGTCATCTATAAAGGTGACAAACCATTTTTTCCTTGAAATTGTGATGATTTTTGAAGGTCCCCAAACATCACTGTGTATTAAATAAAATGGCTTTGAGGGAATATAAGGTTTTTTCAAGTAGGTAGTACGATGACTCTTAGATAGATAAAAACTTTCACATTGAAGTAAAGAGAGGTTGAACCCCTTAAACAAATCAGGAAACAAGTACTTAAGGTATTGAAAACTAGGATGTCCTAGTCTAGAATGCCAAAGCATTATTTGTTCATAAACAGGATCAGAACTAACACTACTGAAGCCCTGAGCCTTTTTATTATCGGGAGAATCCTTATCAAAGTAATAGAGTTCATCTATCATCTTAGCAATGTCAATCTTCTTCCCCGAGGTCTGGTCCTAAATTTCACAGTGAGTGTCAAGGAAAACAGCAAGACAATTAGAATCTTTAGAAAGTTTGCTGACAAATAAGAGGTTGCAGGCTAGTTTGGGAACATGTAGAACAGATTCAAGATCAATACTCTTGGAGAGTTTTATCAAACCTTTCCTTGCAGTGGGTGAGAAACTACGATCTATAATTTTTACTTTTTTATTACCAGAACATGGGGAATAAGAGCAGAAAAGTTTAGAAAGACTAGTCATGTGATCAGAGGCTCCAGAATCAACGATCCAAGGAGCAGAATTCGAAAAACAGAATAGGGCACTAGATTCACTACCTGTTTGTGCAAGAGAAACATGAGGAATACCAGAAGACACACTAGACTTTAGCAGCTTTAGGAGATGATCCATCTGCTCCTTGCTGAAGGGACTTGTTTCAGCCTCATTAGCAGCAGGTGTTGCGTGGCTGAACCTGTCATTGGTCCTTTTACTCTTCCAGTTTTCTGGCTTTCCATGGATCTTCTAGCAGGTTTCCCTTGTATGGCGAGGTTTGTTGCAATGATCACACCAAACCCGTGGCTTCTCCTCAATTTTTTTCTGAAATCTAACAGCATTATTTGCTACTTCATCAGAGGCAACTAAGGCAGAAGTATCAGCCATCACATTGGTGTCCTTTTTTCCCAGCATGACATTTCTTCTGCTTTCTTCCCTTCTAACTTCTACAAATACTTCACTCACTGGGGAAGGGGTAATCTACCAAATGATCCTGCCCCTTACTTCATCAAACTCCACATTCAGTTCAGCAAGAAACTTGTAGATTCGATGGTCCTCCATAGTTTTTCTGTAGTGACTGGCATCATCTGCAGATTTCCATTCGTAGTCATTGAAGAGGTCTAAGTCCTGCCATAGCCTTTTTAGTGAGTTAAAGTACTTGGTGACAGTGTCATCCCCCTGCCGAATTTCACCAAGTTTTAAAGTTAACTCATAGACTTGGGACTGGTTTCCTAAATCAGAATACATCTGATTTACATTGTCCCATAATTCCTTGGCTGTGGAGTAGTACATGTAGTTAGACCCAATGTCCTTGTCCATAGAATTGACGAGCCAGGTCATAACCATCAAATTCTCTGCATCCCAAGTTGCATATGTCTGGTCCTCTGGTGCTGGTGCCTTCTTATCTCCAGTGAGGTAGCCAATCTTTCCTCGCCCTCGAATGTACATTCTAACAGAATGAGACCATCGCAGGAAATTATCACCATTAAGGCGAATAGTGGTGATCTGGACAGAATGAGAATCAGTGTTTGGGGCTTGAGTTAGGGTTGGAGGATTGTTTGGCTGATTGTTGCTGGAATGTGTAGATCCAAACGAGATTTCAGACATGTTGGGCAGAGGAAGGACGCAGAGAGATGGCTTAAAAAATTATGGTTGGCTCTGATACCATGCAGAAATAGTCTTAGCTTATTTTTCCTCATAGAGTTTTACACTGTTTAAATACAAGGTTAAGGAAACCTAAGTTAGGTAGTTTCCTCTTTTACAGACTAACAATTTAGGAAATAAATAAACAGATCTTAATCTCCTAAACATAAAAGATTACTAAGATTTTCTAGCTGTATACTGTTTTCCTAATAAGGCACATTAAATCTTTGAGCTCCAGAATATTCCAACACTTACCATTTTCAATGTTGTTCACGTGATGCTCATGTCTTCCTTCCTTGATGTGGTCTAACGGAAGTTCAACAAATATTTGTGATTTCGGAGAGGTAATGGGGAGCAAATGAATTTTTTTTTTTTTTGCCTAAATCACTGTTAGTCTCTCAAATTGACTCAGACATGTTTATCTCATTTTTAGCATGGTGTGATTTGTTTTTTCAACTATATGTAGTAGGACGCTTTTCTCCTTTAACTCATTAATTTGGTCAACTTGACGTCATATTACATTCTTTGTCAAATCTCTAACAATTTATTGACATGATTATAAGAATTTAAAATCTTAGTCATTATATCACTAAAATGCATAATTTGAAGCACTTAATAATGATTAAATGCAAAAGATAAAAAGTAAATGATGCTACATTTACCTCAAGTAATTTAATCAATTACGAAATCAATTGTGGTTCTTTTAGAATCAATGTCATTTAAAACTAATACTCTCTTTAACTAATAATCACTTCAATCAATTATTATTTTTTAAGTAACTAATTTTTATGAAATTTTTTCCTTGCACTTGCTTAAAAGAAGAATTTTTTTTTGAAACAATGTTTTAAAAGTGGCTCTTTTGGCTTAAAGTATAGGATTTCAATTAATATATAACTTGAGCAAATAACCACTACATGTAATAATATAGTTTATATCAAATTTAATAATTGCCCCGAAACACCTTAAAATTAGTTTTTCCTATTTTTTTTTCATTTTAAATTGAAGTAATCAATGAAAAAATAGATACGATCCTCCATTAGGGATGACAATTAATTGGGTTGGGTCAAATTTAAATCAATTCATTTAGGTTTGAATTTGATCAGGGTTAGCATGAAATCGGGTTAATTGAGTTCGGGTTGATTTTGGGCTAAGTCGATTTTAAGTTCGGGTTGTATTGGGTTAGGTTCATTTAGGTTTTGATTAAATACAGGTCAAGTTTATTTCAGTCTCGGGTAATTTTTGAATTCACTTGAGTTACTGGTGTTGATAAATGTTAATTTTGTGGTCAAATATGTTGACTTTTTGTCAACTTTGACCACAATTTTCTACCTTGCCACTCAATATTTTTGGCCAATTCTTGCTTTAATCATTCATTTTGTAGGTTGAAGAAGCGGACCATAGCATTGGAATAGCACTGGGAAGAGTGGAACGAAAAACGGGAATGCAAAAGTCAACAGAAATTATGACTGTGAGGCATAGTCTTGGGCCCCAGGAGTGAAGCCTAGGCGCCACAATACAAAAGTTCATTGCCTAAAAAACGCACCCTGGATGCCTAGGTGCCACCTGAGGCCTAGGCCCTAGGTACCTGCGAGCCTGAAGGCCTAGGCGCCCAAGTACCCACTCCTGGGGCCTAAGCGCCAGAGAACCCTTGAGCCTGGAAGCCTAGGCGCCCAGGCACCCCCTCCTGAGGCCTAGGCACCAGTCACCCAGGAAAGTGGCCCCCTACCTCAAATTTGAATTCAAGCTTGCTATTGGCCAAAGATTTCTATCCAAATGGTTTGGTGAGTGAAAGGGATATCTCCAAGGAGTAGAAGAACATGGAACCTAGCAAAAGAATAAGGCTTCATCTTCATCTTCTCTTCTTAGAACTAGTTTTTGCATATCCACCATAGTTAGTATTTCTAGCTTTTCTTAGTTTTTCTTGGTCACCATTGGAGTTAGCTTGGAAATTGCTTGGAGTGCTCAAGGAGACTAGCTTGGGGCTTTGGATTCAAGAGGTTCTAGCCATCTTGGGTTTACTCTTTCATCTTCCTTGTAGTTTCTCATGGATGTTATTATGTTTACTTTCATGATTATGTTTTATTTAGTTATGGAGTAGTCTTCTTTTACACTTTCTATGGATGTAGCTACTTGCATTGATTATATTGGATGAATTTATGGTTATGTGATGTTAGTTTTCTACTAAATGTATGTGTATTCTTCTCTTGAGCTTAATGTTGTGTTAGCTAGTTGATGGCCACAATTGGTTGCACTATAAATTGCCTCTAAACTCTTGGAAAAGATTAGAAGTAATTGGACCTATGAGAAGAATTTAATGGCTATGGACTTGTTGGAAAATTAGTCTAAGTCATTCGGTAAAGGTAAATTGAGCTCTAATGTCTCTTTCTAAGCTTGTAATCGGATGGAAATCCTTATTAAGTTTAGATTAGAGAGATTAATTCTTTCACTTGAAAAGTAAGCATTTAATTGAATAACTTTATCAACATACATTGGAGATTAACCCACTCACCTAAGTTCACCAACAAATCAAAAAAAGTAGTGAACCCATAGGAAGTGTTCTTTCATGATTTGATAAAAACTACAATTTTTACATTGCATACTTGCACTCTAGGTTAATAGTATTCCATTTAGCTAAGTTTAGTCATTTGTTTAAGTTGCCTACATTTCCATCCAACTTTAATTGTTTAGCTAAAGTTTACTTTGAGTAGTAGTACTTGGCAATCAATTTAATTAATCCTCGTGGGAACGATACTCACTCATCCCATCTACACGTCCACCGTGCACTTGCGGAATAGTGGTTTCAAATTTTCATTCTAGGTGTCTAGACTAAAATGATTGAACTGATTCAAATTTTTGTTGCAATTTATGGTTTAGGTTAGGTTTTGTGTTTAGGGTTTTACAGTTTAAGGTTAAGGTATACATTAGATATAAATTAAAAAATTTAAATAAAATATTTGACTACCGTAACTGTATTCAAAATTGTAGGCAAATAATTGAAAACAAATATTATTACTTTTTTTAATAATTAGAATACTATTAAGACTTCTAAACTTGTAAGTCCAAAAGATCCCTAAATAATCCTAGAAGACCCCTAAACAAACTAAGACAAGTTATTTTGTTAATTTATTCTTTAAATTCCATATGATCCCTAAACAAAAATATTTTGAAGTAATTTTAAATTTATTAAATTTTGTAGTCATAATTGATCTAAAATTTAAATAAATGATGATCACTATATATATCATATTTCTTTTTAAATCTCTAACTCTACAGACCATATATTTTATGTTGATTTAGATTAAAATAAGGTCTTGTTGGGGTTTCATCATTGGGTTATTTCGAGTTCAGGTCAGTTCAGTTTTAGGTTTAAGTCATTTAAGGTTCAGGTGAATTTAGACTCAAGTCATTTTAGGTTAGATATTTCGTGTTTGGATCATTTGAGTTTAGGGTTTCTTAGGTTTTACTTCAATATGGTTTAGGTTCAGATTAGGTTAGATACAATCAAGTTCAAGTTGTTGGCGGCTTTTCTAGTCAATTTGGGTTGAGCTTTGGTTTAGGTGAGTCAAGTCATAATTTGCCATCCTTATCCTCCACTTTGGCCTTCAACTCTTCTATCCCTAGGTCCGAAACATCAAGCATGACCATGTATTGTTCCTGCCTCTCATTCTTGTCCACCCTCGAGGTGATAAGGCCATGCCCTTATCACTCTTTGTTGAGTGGGATTTGATTCAGGATTCTAAAGGGGTTCGGGGATGAAGTGATTTGTGTTCTAAAGATCCGTGAGTAGAGTGCCAGTTAGATCAATCAACAACCAAAAAAGATGAGTTGACTTTGAGTAATAAGCAAACCAAAAGAAGAAAAAAATCCATGATCAATCTACCCTTTGCCATTGTTGCTAGCTAATGCTTTGCTTTGATTAAAGAGTCAATAGAATATCTACAACAACAAATGCAAACAAGCAAGAATTAAGGACGAGGTATAGATGTGGAATAAAGGAAGATTAGTTGGGGATGAGGGCTTATAGTAGATTGTATAGTATATGATATAAAAGAGAGAAAATAAAAAACTTGGTGGCTGGACACACAATTTTCTTTTCTTCTTATGGTTAATCAATTGACAGACATAAGGTTATATGGGTTAAGTGCTCCACATTTTATAGTTGGGGAATTGGGTTGCACAACACCAAAGTCCGGGGACTCGTTTGAATGAGTTGATAAAGTTTGTGAGACCAAAGGTTATTTATGCCTTTTTTTAATCACTTTTACTTGAATGGACGGTATACTAAGTCTAAACACCATTAATTATACTATATTCTAAAAAAAGAATGGATTTTATTTTTCATCTACTATAGATGAATAGTTCATCATTTTTTTTCCTAGGCTTTTGTCCTTTTTATTTTTTTGCCTTTTTCGGATGTAATTTGCTCCTTTATTAATTTGATTCTCTTTTCTCCAGGCGCTCACATTTGTGAAGGCCAATGTTGTAATTTTTGCGATTTTAAGTCTTTTTCATGTTTACTTCTGTAAAAAGACAGTTTCAGCCCCCAATTTTCTACGTTTTCCATTTTAGGCCCTAAGTTACATCCGTGTTACATTTGGTCCCTGAATTTTATAACTATTTAATTAGATCTTTTATTTGCTCTTTTGATCCCTAAACTTTTTTTTTTGTTGTTTTATGTATTATCTTCTAAAGTCAGACATTGGTGATCATAATTTATTTATTTTTTAGTTAAACCATTTTTTATATTTATTAAGTCAATTAATTCTTTCTTTGTATTTATAAAATAAAAAAAACTAGGGTTGTATTAAAAAAAAAAAAAGAACCAGGCCAAAAGTAGGCTATTTATAATGATTAATGTAAACACATCTTTATTTAATTATTATGTGTATTTACAATTATCTATACTTGGATTTTTTTTAATGTCAAAGTATATTTTATCTTCTTATATTGTTTCATCAATGACTTGCATTATTACATGAATCTCCATATACCTCGCTTACTTCTAAAAGAGACCAGTGTTTGTACTATTAATCTATGGTGAATTTCATTGTACATTAACAATGCATATTTTTTTTGCCCATTTTCTTGGATGCTATTAGCTCTTTTTTTCAATTTGATCCATTTTTCATAAGACACTCACCTTTTTTAGAACATGCGTTACAATTTCCCATTTTTAGTTTGTTTCATGTTTTATTTTGGTTAAAACTTGATTTCAATCCCTAAATTTTCAATCTTTCTGAAATTAGTCCCCAAGTTTTGTCTGTGTGTCATTTTGGTCCCCAAATTTAATAAATATTGAACTAAATTTTTTCTATTTGCTCTCTTGGTTACCAAACTATTTTTGTTTTTTTTATATACTATCTTTTAAACTAAGACATTAGTCACCATAATTTTTTTTTTTCATTAAATCATTTTTTAACTTTATTAAATCAATTATTAAACCTTTAATACATAAAATTTTTCTAGTTTCTATCTTGGTCCATAATTTTTTTTATTATCTTTCTTTATTATTTCTTTCTGATATGAAACTTTAATCATTATAATTTGCTTACTTTTGACTATGGGTTTGGTTGATTTGGCTTAAGTCAATGTTTTTCTTTTCTTTTTATTTTTATTAAGTTAATAGTTAAACCATTAATTGATTGACATAAATTAAATACAGTTTTATATTTTGGTCTTTTTTTTTTCATCATTGATGATTGAATTTTGATGCATCAATTATTTACTTAAGGTCTATAGTTTAGTAAAATAATTTGGTCAATAATTGCTTAAATTTAAAGTAAAATTTTTGAGATAATTTTTTTATTGATATTAAAAATTAGAGTTTGAATTAATAGGAGATGAAAAATTTTAGTAAATTCTTTTTTTATAACAAAGAAAATATGTATAGACTCAAAGCACACACAATTTTTTGTTTCATGGTATTATATTTTGATCATAACTAATCATTTTAATGATAAAAATATAATGTAAAGAGAACCCAACCAAAAATTAAAATAAAGAAAAATTTTAATTAATTAATTTGAATTTATGGCTGAAAATTTTTTAATTAGTTATAATAAAAATTTATTTTATTACAAAATTTATCGAATTAAGTCCCTGCAACAACGTGCGGGTCATCAAAACCTTGTTTATGTCTAATTAGACATATTAATCTATTTTTAATTCCCATATATATATCCCATAACCTAATAAAAAAATTAAATAATTTACCATTGGACCAAAACTCACATTCACCCCTGAAACCTTGACTTTGTCGCCGCTGACATCACTGCTGCCTGCTCTAACAAACCGTCACCGCTTCCAGATTTCACAGCCGCTCGCGTCCAGATCTCATCGTCATTCGCCACCCTTTACCTCCGAAACGCGCTACTGCTCGCATCCGGATCTCGCACCGTTGCTCACCTCTAGATCTCGGTATTATCGCTTTCTGGATCGCGTCGATCGTTGCCTCGCAGTTAGGTCGCTAGTATACTACTAAGTCTAAACGCCACTAATATACCACAATTGTTCAATTGCTCTCACACAAAAATTTAACACGGTTTTAAGACAAGACCAGGAAAAAAAAAAACAGCTATGGGACCTAATTTGCCACTAAATTTATTTTGTCCTGATTTGTCATACAGTCTGGAACCAAATGTACTGCTCACAGTTAAAAAATAATGAAAATTGAAAAAATTGGAAACTTTTGAAATCCTAGAGTTATTAAGTAACTTTCAGCAAATCTCATGGACTTTATGTGATTTACTATTTATTTTAATGTGAGCAATTAAAAAAAAGGTTTGTTTCCTGAAAACAAAAGGTCAAGTTTTGTAAAAAGAAAAATATGAAAACCTTGTTCTCAAAGTTTTTTGAAAATATATTTTAAAATTGTAAAACATAACATTTCAATTGATTTTTCACATTTAAATTTACTAAAATTATACCTTTTTATAATTTCATAAATATGAAAATAAAACACAACAAAGAGCACGAAAGGTTAGCAAACAACCGCTAAACAAAGTTTTAAAGTTTGCAGTTCTAAACATTTATTAGTTTAATATTATTTTCTTTCACTTCATTTCTACTTTTTTGTAAAACATGTTCTTTTAGAAATGTAATTATTTTTTAATTTGCAAAAGGACTAAATTATATAAAGTCCCTGAGAATTACCAAAAGTTACATAGTCACCCAAATGTTTCAAAGTTTCTATTTTTCCCATTATCCATTAGCTTTTTTAATGTTCAATGGTACATTTGATTTGATCCCAAATGATAACTCTAGTGGCAGATTTGGTCCAAGAAGACACTTTAGTGGCTCGTTTGCTTCAATCTCAAAATATTAGTCATAAATTTGACTTTTGCCAATTTTAATGTTCTACGGTAATAGTGTTATTAAAATCATAACAGACCAGCCGATCCAACCGTGAACAATCTAACTCTACGGTCCGGGTTTCGGCTCAATTACACGAAACTCAAAATCATCAAAACCGGTAAAAGTTAGAAACAAAAAAACAGCTCTAAACTGGCTCTAAAAAAACAAAAAAGAAAGAAATTCTGAGACATGTGGAGCAGGAGTTGATAATTCGATTTTCTCCTTCCGTTTCCATTCCAATATCCTTCCGTAAGAAGAATCACCATGGGTCTCTCCAGGGAACAAGACATAAAAAGGATAAAGGCCTAAATACCTATTGCTCCCCTGAACTTTAATAACTCAGACAGTTTGGCTCCTAAACTATAAAGTGGATCAATTTAAACTTTAAACTTTGAAGAATTGGTCACTTTAGTCCTTTGACTCACTGATCTAACGTTGTGATTAACGTCTGTCTATTGATAAAAAGGAAAAATTATGTAATAATCACATAAATTATATTTGTTCTCTTTTTCACCCTAAACCTTTATCTTCAACACTCAAACCACCATCTCCATGTATCCGGCAATCTCTTCCACCACCGCACCCTTTACTATTGATCGAATATTGATTCATGGGGCGTGGTTCGCGACATTACTTGCTCCTGGGTTTCGATTCCATTCAATTGATGAAGAACTCGTCCACTGCTATTTGGGAAATCTTCAATTTTCACCGGTTATCACAATCGGAACCAATTAGAATGCCACCTAATGAAACCTGAGTAGAAGCCTCACTCGATTGGACTAGAGATTGAAATAGGGGGCTGGGGAGGGGGCATGGGCGACAAACTTGGAGCGCTTGAAGGTGGCGCTGGATAGAGGACCTCGTTGTATTCGATGTCTGGACAGGAAAGGAGGAAGGGTGAGGAATCAGAGGTTGGCGCGTGGGTGGTGCTTTAGGAGGAAGCGGCGCTAGGAGGGGGCTGTTGCTGTGGATGCAGAGGCTGAGGCAGAGGCCGATGAGCAAAGATGGGGTGGAGGAAGGGATGTCTAGGAGGGGGCTACTGCTGTGGAGGTGGGAAAAGAGGAAGGTGAAGGAGAAAGGTAGGAGTAGATGATAAGGGTGAGGAAGCGAAAGCCGGATTGTGGCTGGTGGGCTGCCGGAAAAGCGGAGGAGGGAGCGTGTGCGAAGAACCCTGCTCCTCCGTTAACTCACTTACGCCGTCCATAGCACATGCACTCATGTGAATCTTTTTCTGAGTTGAAGGACCAAAGTGACTGATTTCTTAAAGTTCTGGGTTTAAATTGATGCGGTTCATAGTTCAAGGTCTAAACTGTCCGGGTTACTAAAGTTTAGGGGAGCAATAGGTATTTAGGACAAGAATAAAAGAAAGACGTCGGAAAGTAAAAAGGGTGCAAGACAAAAGGGGTAAACAAGGAAGTGAAAGGGAAAGAAAGAAGTGAGCAAGACATAAAAAGGGAAAAGAAAGATGTTGATGCTGATCGCTGGTGCGGTACTAGAAATTTGTGGGCTCCTGATATCTAAAACCAGGGTTTGTAAAGAGTTGCATACAATCTTTGACAAAATACATATTCAGTCCTTATATTGTATGTATATTTTCATTTTAGTCCTATTGTTTTCATGTGTACAATAAAGCTTGGCACTCGTAAAATGCAAATGCAAACATTCAAAGGATGGACGGTTTAACTGGTTTAATCAGTTGAGCCGTAAATCAAAGACACTAACAATTTGAAATACAGTTCGGTCAAACAAATATCGAGGAGTCGAAGGGAAGGCAATGACAACCAGGGAGCAAGGAGAAACCTCGAAGAAACAGTTTTTGCTTTTTTGTTCTTTCTTTTAAGGTTTGGAATTTTCATGCAGCTTTGAGAAGGGGTTTTGTTTTAAACCCAGCAGCTCTTCAACCCCAAAACAAGAAAAACTGACGTTGCGTTATTCAATTTAATAATATGCTGTTGTCGGCAGTTCAATGAAAAGGCAACAAGTACCGTAGCAGATAGATTTCGATGAATTCTTTTGCTAGTTGTTTTTTTTTCCTTTTTAATTATTCATTTGGTATAATTTATTAAAAATTATTCTGTCTCAAGTTCTTTGCATCATTTTAGTTTTTTTATTTAAATTTGACTTAAATTTATTTATATTAATATTTATTAAATTTTTTTTAAAAAATTATATATAAAAACTACAAGTCCTATATTTTTAAATATAAATTTTTTAAATATTTTTAACAAATATTGATATAAAAATTTAAATCAAACTCAATTAAAAAAACTGAAATAGTACAAAGAATTTAGGATGGGTAGCAATAAAAAGTACTATATATAATTTATACAAATATATCACTAAAATTTTACCCAATTATAAACTTAACACTCCTTCAAGAACCTCCAAAATCACTTCCACTTTATAATTTATTCTTTTCCACATTGCAAAACTGTAAATATTGTAGCATTCAAAATTTTAAAAATATAATTTACTACAATAAACATAAAAAAAATACTTGTCTTACATTTAAAGGGACATAAAACATCACTATGTTCAATATCAATATTTTTTATGGATGTTCATTTCAAGTATTAATCTTCCTTTAATATTATAAGAATATTTAGGGCTAATTCATTTTAACTTAAGTTAACTGACTTATTTTTACTTCTATATTTTTTTTTCCTAAAACCAATTGCATTTAAAAGCCAATATTATGTAGATGTAATAATCCATTTGAAAGTAAATTTTCATAATGTTGTCAAATTTTTATGAATTTTTCTTTTTTAATTCCTTAAACTAGAAAAAATCATAAAAATTTAGTAAGATTACAAAAAATATATTTTCAATAGATTATTGCACCTACATAATATTGGATTTTAATTAAAATTAGTTCCGGATAAAAAAAAAGTAAGAATAAAAGTAAGTTATTTTAAAATTAATTGACTTAAGTTAAAATGAACTGACAGTTAATAATGAGTTATCTAATTCATTGATAATTTTATTGATCTATCATTTAAGTTGTGTACAAGTTTAACTCTATAATTTAAGAATCCCAGAAGTATTTTCAAAATATTTTCTGAAAAATGTTTCTAATAAATTTTATTTTAAAAAATTTGGTGTAGAAAAATATTTTAAGAAATTAATTAATTTTTAAAAAATTTATCAAGTGATTATTAGGGAGATTGAATGTTAAGTTTCAAATGGTATTATTATTTTTTTTTACAAAGAATCAACAAAATTAAAAATAGTGAGTTTTGTGTAAGATATGAAAGCTATAAAAACGATTGAACTTATCCAAAAATATTCTACAAGTGCTTTCAAGCTTCTTGTTTTTATCGAGGTTTGGTTTGTGTAAGATTTTTTTTTAATCAGAATAAATAAAAATAAACACTTTTAATTACTTATAAAAGTCTCCACCAAGTATAGTCGTAAGCTAGTTTTATAATCAATTTTTTAAAAAGATATTATTTACTAGTGAAAGAAATAGCATGTAATTAAATAAATTTTGCATGTTCATGGGCTAAATCAATCTAAAATCAACTACTATAACCTAAATATGGAGAAAAGAGAAACTGGGGATCATTGTGAATTTTTCTTCCAACACCATGAGTTGGCTTCGACCAACTAATACAATTTCTCAATCCTTAAGGACTTAAATGTACTAACTTGGAGTTGAGGGTTAATGCATTTTAGTTAGTTAAGTTGGAGGGATTTTAGTGCACTTAGGCCTAGTCAAAAAATGAGTCCGGCCCATCCTCATCCTTCACCCTTGTAGCTACTATTAATCTCAATAAATCTCATTTTGTTGATTTTTTTTTATTTAAGCCAATTTGCAACTTAGATTCATTTTTGTTGGGAAAAATTCTCCAACCACCTATCACATGTAGTGGAACAACAAACACAATCAAAGAAACATACAAGAATTTAACATGGTTCAGCTCTTAATTAGCATACATCTACGGATGAGAAAAATCTACTCAAACAAAATATATAGATTATAATAGAGGTATGCCCTTAGTGCTCATGCTAGCTTATGGATCCCCTACACACCACTGATAATCCCAATATTTTGCCATCATATAATTACAAGAAATGAGAATCGCAGAAGATTTCTCGTCTTAACCCTTTCTGGCCTCCATACCTCTCATCCATCCTAAAACTTTCATATCTTGCCTCTTCACTACTTAAACTTTTCTCTTATACTCGAAACCTTAACACAAAAAGTTCTTTTATAGGCCACACACAAACCCAAACCTCATCAAAATAGAGAAACCGAATCCTAAACAAATAGGAAAATTAACACTAAATCCTAAACGAACTAAATTTCTAAAGCTTGTTAGGTTTAAGCCAACAAACCCAACAATCTTTACCAGGCTCAAATTCTTCACCATGAACATGAAGATCACAAACGCACAATCATGTGTGTCTCACTAAAAAAGCCGCTAGAAAACCATCGGTCGCAAGCCAGGGGGTAGATGGAAGGACAACGAGGGGGTGGTGGTGGGTGGCGGTCCACCCACAAGGCAGCACGATGCACAACCCCAACAAGCATGAACACCACGAACATCACCAAAACACGAGCACAGCAGTGAATGCAAATGACTATGAATAACATGAACATGACTATGAACATCAACACCACCAAGACATGAACAACAATGAACAAAAATGACCATAAACCGAACATTACAAACATCAACATCATGAGCATTAACACACACAAACAAAATCATCAATTTTTGAATTTGTACCGAGTTGTCAGTACCATGTTGCAACCACTGTCAAATACTCCTAAGGTGATTCCCTAGGGCTTTACCAAACAATCCAAATGCTCTACCATATCAAACATCGAACTATTCGTGCCACTATGTTAGGAACATAACACAAGCTCCACCTTACAAAAATGCATCGCACGGTCCACCATGTCAAGACCGTACCATAAGCTCTTATATGACTAGAATAACAAACATGATCAATTAAACGCACAAGAATTTTAAAGTTATTCAGCTCTTAATTAGTTTACATTCACAAATGAGAAAAATCAAATCAAACAAAATATATAGATTACAACAAAAGTACGCCCTTAATGCTCATGCTGGCCTATGAATCCCTACAAACTACTAACAAATCCAATACTTGGCCATTATATAATTACAAGATATAAAAATCGTAAAAGAGTAAATTGCACAAATGGTCCTTGACCTTTTGTCATTGTTTCCTTTTAGTCCCTAACCTATCGAAT
This sequence comes from Aquilaria sinensis, assembly GCA_005392925.1. Taxonomy (NCBI): domain Eukaryota; kingdom Viridiplantae; phylum Streptophyta; class Magnoliopsida; order Malvales; family Thymelaeaceae; genus Aquilaria; species Aquilaria sinensis. The sequence continues at coordinate 280,841 of SMDT01002791.1, read as the reverse complement.
GTTTTGTTTTCGTCCTAAACCTATTAAAATTATTTCATTTTGGTCCCTCACTAGATGAAATTCATTAACTTAGAATAATTGTCTGATAAAAACTTTTGAAATCCTAATTTAAATATTCGGTAACTGTCTTCTAGTAAATTTAAATAGTTTAATATTTTTTAACAATAAATAGACAATTTAAATTAATAGTTTTTTTCTTCCTGAATGAAATAAGTTCAATTTATAGAAAGGAAAAAAAAGGTGACTTAAATTTTTTATTAATTATAAAAAATTATTTTACAGATTAAATTTATTGTAAGATAGTTACCGGATAATTTAAATTATGATCTAAAACATTGTTATCAGATAAATACTTTGAGTTAACAAATTTTATTAAATTGGGACCAAAATGAAACACTGTCAATAGATTTAGGACTAAAACAAAATGTTTTAATAGGTTCAGGACTAAAACAGAACATTCAATAGGTCAGGGACTAAATGAAAATAATGACTAAAGGTTAGGGATCATTCATGAAATTTACCCAATCGTAAAAGGTTTCTCTTCTTAGCCTTCTCTAGCTTCTGAACCTTTCCTCTCTTTTGAAACTCTCACATTTTGCCTCTTCACTATATTGACTTTTCTCTTACACTCAACACTCTAACACAAGAAGTCTTTTTATAGGTCACACATAAATTCAAATCTTATCAAAATAAGAAAATCAAGTCCTAAAAAAATAGAAAAATTAACACCAAACCCTAAACAAACTAAATTTCTAAAACTTATTAGATTTGAGCTAACAAACCAAACAATTTTCCTTTGATTATTGAAGATTCTTAGATCATGTAACAAATTATTTGCTCCATATTTTATATCATTCCCTCAAATCCTAATGCCCAAATCTTTTTTTTTTTCTGAAGGATGATGTCCAAATCCTAAATGCTGGGCACTTGGGTGCTTGTATTGGGGTAGTAGTTACTAATGTAGAAATTAAGGCTGTATTATGGGTAATGGTTACTAGTGTGGAAATCAAGGTTTTAAATTTTGTATCTTATGCTGTATAGTTTTTTAATGATGTGATACAATATCGTTATCATATCTTATTATTTCTAATGTACCAATTTTAAATAATTTTGATATATATACCTATAAGAAAATAAATATATATATATATATATATATATATATATATATATATTATACATATATATAAAGATACCGAAATTTGAGATTGTAAGTGAATGAAGTGATGGCTACATGTATGTACATTAATTAAGAGTTTTTCTCATATAAATATTTCATTATGTATAATAAAATTATATTTCTTTAGAGTGGGGAAAAAAAATAAAAGTACAATTTTTTTTTCAAATGCTATAAATATTTTTTATGAAATTAATCAAGTACACATACTTCTAATATATTTTACCAAAAATGTCAAAAAAATAAAAAAAAATATTTGACCGACACCAAGGTAGTAGGGCTAGTACAGTGCGAGACGGTTGGTACAATATGATACCAAGATAGTATAGCTTTTGTCTTGACTGTCTCATAACATCTCTGTGCAGTTACCAGTACGTACCACTTGTACTAGCTGGTACAATATATTATTCAAAAGCATAGCACAAATTTAGAAAAGTAATAAAAATATTCTATCATGGAGACTTTGAATATACATATATTTCAGAATTGTAGATTCTATTTGTTGCTCAAATTTATTACATGCATAAGTAAAGTTTTCTTAAAGGCATAAAGCCATTTTTAATCCCTTAAATTTCAATGACCCGGACACTTAACCCTTTCAACTCAGAATCAATCTAACTACCTCCCTAAACTTCCCAAAGCAAGACACTTTATCCCTTTTGGTCCCATGTGCCGCATGCAAATCATATCAATCTTTTTCTCCAAATGTCGTTTGCTTCGTTTGTTTCTTTGACCTTTATTCTTCATGAATCAGGGCAAAACCCATAATTAGAGATTTAGGAAAAATTTAGAGAGGTTTCCGATCACCATTACAAACATGAATGATTCTATGAAACGAGCTATAGGTATAATGCATTTGTTCTCATCCAATAGGCTTATAAGAAGAAATTTAAAGTAAAACCATAAAAATTACTAGTAAGGCATTTTGATTAGGATCTGAGACAGTGACGGGAGGTGTCACAGACGGAGGATGAAAAGAGGGGATGACAGTGGGCATGGATGACGGGGCACTTTGACTTGAATTGACGGTTTGAATATATTTCATATAACAACCACTCGTCAGAAGAGGTTGAAGGAAGAAGGTAGACAGATACAAAAGAATGAGCAAAAAAAAAAAGGTAAAATATAAATACAAAAGGCTTGAAAATGGTTTGTTATTGTGGATCGGGCATTGGAGAGATTGGTTGCTAGATCTCTTTCATAGAAAAAAAACTCAAATTGAATTAATTGTGTCAATATGGCACTTTACCACTTGATGATTCGAGCTTCCCAAATTGGAACATGCTCACTTAGCCTATCAAAGTTGGCCGCACAACCACAGGTTGATCAAGAACCGGATCTAATTCTGGGTTTTGCCTCATTTTCCCTCTTCGAAGAAACAACTTGATCGTAATGCTGACATGAAGAACTAATCTTTTTTTTTTCCTTATCTCTCAAAAGGTTGAAGGAATATCATAGTTTTTGGAACTTGAAAAGCTGGCCCAAGCTCCGAGTGACTCTGAGTTGAGAAGAGACATCAATGTTGAACTTGATTCTAATCGAAAATTCCAAATAAACAGGAATTAATTAGCCACCACAGAGCAATCAATAGCACAATTCGATTCTAATTCCCCATACAAAAAAAAAAGCCATTAATCAGGGCTATCAATGGATTATGTTGTTAACCTGGTGGAAAAAGCAAACGGAGCAAATGACTTTTGGAGAAAAAGGCTCACATGCTGCACACATGAGGTAAAAAAGGTAAAGTGTCAGCCTTTAGGAAGTTTAGGGGTTGAGTTAGACTGATTCTAATTTGAAGGGGTTAAATGTCTAGGGTATCAAAGCTTAGGGGGGGAAATGGCTTTAGGCCTTCTTAGATTCCTACATGAGCTCTTATTGAGTCAAACAAACTTCAATGGAGCTTAAATCAAACTCCAAAATCTAGGCAAAGCTTCAAGTCTATCGAATTACCGAGCTGAGCCCGAGCCTTTGTAAGCTAAGTTTTGAGCCCCTTTCATTAAACTTGTCGAACTCAAGCTCTAATTCATATCATATAAATCCTTGACGAGCCAAATTTCAAGTTAGGGGCTTGCTAGGCTGATTTCCATCCTAGGTTGCCCGAAAGAAAAGCGTACATCTCAATCATTAAATTCAACGCACTTTTTTCAAATATGCTTGACATTGGACTGTAGTACCACCGGCTATAAGCACACATTGAAAATTACATGAGGTTGGGAAAATCTATACATTGTATTAAATTTTGTGTGGTATTTTGCGTAAAATGATATGCAATATATAAATTTTTGCGTTTTATTATAATTTTTTTTTTTGTGAAATATCTCAGTGTGCCATGTATTGGTGTTGTTTTTTGTGTGTGTTTTTTTCAATTTACAGTAATACGCCCTATATATTTTTCATTATAAAATAATATTTTAATACATGTATTTTTTAACGAATTCGATAATGGTATCAAGGTTAATCTACACAAGGATTATAAATGAACTTTTTATGTCATTTATGGGAAACCAATTGCCCCCATGAAAGCAATGCCAAATGCCTAACTCCATAAATAATATTCAACCAATTTGGCCACGGCATCTCTTACACCTCTACCAACCAAACTGGAACATTCCAATTCCTACCTTATAAAGAGATCCACCGAAAACTAGAAATAGTAGTCCCTCCGCCACACCACACATAATCTAGTCCATAAATATATCCTCAATTTTTTGCATAAATGAGAGAAAAAAAACACAATTACCTCCACGAATGAAACTAAAAGCTCCATGTGCCTTATTGGCTTTTGGTATTTTCAAATGAGTGAATGAAATCGAGCTTCTCAATTAGCAGTAACAATTCTCTCATCTATATAAGGCATTAATGGATAACAAAAGCAAGAGATTATGACAAGTGTCCTTGGGATGATGGTTTGATACTATATTTAGTCTTTAACGTTTTCGGTTTATATCATTTAGGTAGGTGAGTCATGGTTAAATTGGTAACACGTGTCCTCACATTGATGATCTAATGAAACTGAGATTCTTTCATATATGTTGTGCTTGCATTTACTCCTTGCCTTTTTAAATGTTACAATCATAACCCTGTGTAACGGTGATCATTTTTTTTTTTTTTATTGTACAAGTTCTTGAGTGTTAATATTATAGATTAGTAAGATTTTAAGGACAACGAGAACATAAAACTGGTGACAAAAAACTATTTGTTCTTACGACATTGAATGAAAATAAGAGAATTGGAACAGACTGAGTTTTCTAGATAAGCCAAAATAAATCTAAAGTACAAAACTCATAAATAACCGAAATAAAGCCTAGATGAAGCTAATAATAATCAATTAGTGCTAGAACTAACCAGACATTAGATGCCTAAATAAGACTGATTACAAAAATAAAAAGATTACCTATAAAACTTAAAAAAAAAAAAATATTGACTTTATTCTATACAGTCGCCTCCATATATGTTGCTAAGCTTCAAGACACTCTAATAAAGCTGAGATTTCGATGAACTCAAAAGAAAACTTAGATCTATCGCCGCCGCATTCAATTGAAAATTTACCCTACAAGAGTCTTGAATCATGCTTGAATATTAAGATTTGAAGAAGATTGTATCTACCATAAAATCCAATAAATAACATTGTATAAGGTCAGTCAGACAATAAAAACATTGAAAAAGAACTATCCAAATTCGGACGGAAGTCCAAATCTAGCCGGAAATGACAGAGAAAGAATGAAGAAGACAACATAAAGGAATAGCTTGGAGGAGGAAAGGCTACACAACTAGATTTTTTGACACGGATGTAGTTGTAGTGAGGAAAACTTAGGGGAATAATGAAATATTTGAAATGTGTGTATTGGTACGAGGCTCGAAACCTCCTTTCAGCCTACATCAGTGGCTCTTGGGACAGGAATATTGTTTTTGACAACAAGATCAATGACGGCATGAAAAGTCAGTTATCTTTTAGAAAGACCTGGATCTGTGAGAAAATCAAATCCTCTAGTGTATGAGCCGTCATTTCGGACAATTTCTCACATGAGAAAAGGGAGATCAAAGCGACATCAGAGAAAATGCACCCTGTAATCAACGAATCACCTTTTTTGGTGGTGCCGAAGAATGACTCATTCAAGTAATGAAGTAGAGTTTGGGTAGAGTCTAGCTGATTCGTTGGTCACGATATATGTGGCGGGGATGTCGCTGAAAAGGAGGAGAATGCCGTTGAGCATGGAGAAAATGAGAAAATAGATTGAGTTCTCTTTCCCCATGATAAAGCAAGAATCCACATTTCTCCCTATCAAATTAAGACCAGAGACACAATTTCTAGCTTTGGGATTCCAAACTTGGTATTCGAATGCTCCAGGTGATAGTGAATTCCCTTGCTGTTCTTCACTTGAGCAGGGGTACCGACTTTGACCTTCTTGTTACTAATGCTCAAACTAACAAAGCTTGGTCCTGCTTTCTGCTAGATTTACTTCATTGGTTCACGATTTTGAGGAAAAAGAGCTGTGCAATGTTCTTAATTTCTATGAGATTAGTGATAGTTAAGAAAAAGAATAAGTCCCTTTCACATTTATATCCATTTGTGCATTGCAAGAGAAAATATATATATATATCCAAGTGTCTAAAATACATTACATACTTTTATACATTTGTTTAGATATCTTTATTTATTTATTTATTTGTACTCTTTGACTTATTCTTTCAGATACTTTGAATTTTGAATATAACAAATTTTTTACATATTGTTATAGTCACTTTTGTATCTTGCGTCAGACAGTTTTACATATTTATTCAGACATTTTTATTTATTACTTTAGACACTTTCATTTTTTAAGATAATAAATTATTTAAATATTACTCCAAACACTTTTACGTACTGCCGTAATCACTTTAACATATTCATTCAAACATTTCTATCCATTTATATATCATTTTAGCAGAAAATAAATAATTTACACATTATTTGAGAAAAACAAATAGTGTGCATGTTATATCAGACACTGCATGTTATATCAGATACTTATACATACTTGTTCAGACACTTTTTTAAATTGTTTCAAATACTTTACATATTTATTTTTGATACTTTATGTAGATGTGACGTGTGAATAATGACGGAACATTTGAAAGTGAGAGTGACTAGAATGAAGTATGATTTTTGAAGAGAGAGAGTTTTCAACAAGTATAATTTTGTCAATTTTTTTAATAAAGATGGATTATATATAAAGAGTTAAGGATGAGTTTATATATATATATATATATAATAACTATTTTAACAATGTATTTTGAACTCAATTTGTTTGGAGATTTGAGAGAGGCCTTGTTTTTTTTTTTTTTTGTGGTACTCATGCACCGTTGCTTTTGAATTAAAGAGCATTTTATTCAAAGGGACACAGTGTCTGGTCAGGGAATTGAAACAAGGCACATTAAGCATCAAGATGAACAAACTTTAATATTCGTTCTACTAATTAATGCAGCACTGAAGCCAAAAAGATAGCTCTTCCTCTTTCCAATTTATTGACCTTATCCACAAGATATCAAAGAGCCTGAAATGGTTTAGATTCTTCATGTTATAGCCTAGTTAATTTGTTGGCGAGCTAGTTAGGATCACCTACTGACTAACAAAAACATTCTTGTTTGGAAAGTAAAAATTGATGTCAATTTGACCATTTCCATTTTTTTTTCTCAAACATTACATTTCATTGGGAGGCAGACACATATCATTTCATTTCACCTGCAAGCATTTTAATAGTAACATTTATTTCACATGCATATATATACTAATTTTTTTATGCATTTTACAAAAAAAAAAACTAGTGGTTTTGTTTAAAATAAGTTGTTTCTCCTTTTTCTTCCTGGTACTCGAAATCGCTTGCATGAGAGAATTATAAAAGAAATCATAGTACATAATTTACCTTATTATGCACCACCTTATCTCTCATCATACCTGGGGCGTTTGGCTGCAAAATTGAAGAAACCTGTGATTATAGCAATAACCGAATAGACATATATGTGTGTGTGTGTGTGTAAATGTAGGGTAATTTCAATATCCCATTAGGTTCAAACTTGTTCTTCCGGACCCTACCCCTAATTAAAATTTTAAATTTGAGGAGGGAGCTAATAACTGGAGAAGAAAGCTCTTGATGATTCACTGGCTTCATATAACCAAAGTTTCTTTAATTTAAGTAATTCAAGACTTGAAGCAGTAAAGAAAGTCACGGGTATTTTCTTATCCTCCATGTAGTTGTGGGGTTATCAGCTAATTATGAGAAATTCCTCGAGGGAGCTGCACGAGAACTATTCGGCTTTTCATAATTTCAAGAAAATAAAAAAAAAAAAACAAAGAATTCTTGAATTAATCTTACAAGAAAAGAAAACCACTATGTGGGTTACAAGTTAATGCGTTTAATTAATAATTAGTGAATATTTCAACTTGGAGTACATATATATTGATCTGTAAATTTTACTTTTTAATTTCTTTTGGATCCCTGCAGATGGATTTTTTTTTTCCTTGTAAAATCTCCATCTCCGAAACAAAATTGAGGTATATGAAAAATTCAATTTTAAAGAAAGGAAAAAAAAAATACATTCAACAACAGTGGTGCAAATTATTGTTATTTATAAGATAGTCATATATAGAATGACAGCTTTAGGTAGCTTCAGCAATTTAGAGTAGAGAAGATGATGAATTCTATTACAACAAATAGTAATTGCAATTTAATCATCCAACAAATTAACCCTGTTGTTGTACGTACGTACCAGTATATATATTACCCATCACTTTTATGGTCAATGTTCCTACATATTATAGGTTGGTTGGAGAGAAGTTTTTCTTCAGAAATTATTGAATATATAGAATAGATGTCATTAAATTAATATCCGGAAGCCATATCATATGAGGGAAAACATAAATGATACTACTACACTGGGACTGGCTGGCTGGTACTGGTGCTGGTAGTACTTGAAGAAATTAGTATCCGAACCCAATAAAAATTCAAAAGCACCCACCCAACAGCCTCTCACCACCCTAGCTATTTAAAGTTAAAACCCTCCAAAAACCTGTCCACTAGTACTCCACCTCCACACAAACCGAATTGAAATGGCTCCTAATAAACTTTCCACCTTCACTAAACTCCTGATCTGCTTGCTTCTACTGATCTCTTCCTCCTCGGCAGCACGTAGCATTCCGACCAGCGTTCCCAGCACGATGATACCACTGTCCTACGAGTACGACTACATGAAGGTTCATCCGCGACCTGAGGATACGCAGAAGAAAGCTTACCGTGGGAAGGATGTCAATGGCTGCATGCCAAAGGGAGCCTCACGTTCCTCGGCACCAAGCAGGTCCGTTAACAATCGACCTCTTGGCTCCTGTAATCCCAAGCCCACTCCTTGAAATCTACCCAAAGCAAACATGGTAAAGTTTTGTATGAAATATATAGATCGAATTTTTAGGCTTCTTCTTTTTTCCCTTCTTTCTTTCAATCAAACAACATGCACTTCCATGATCTAGCTCAGACTTGTATTCATCATTCATTAAATTTGAATCTCCCTTGAAGTTATCGTCCAGTTGGATTAAAAATTAATTAAAATTTCGAGCATATTTAATTACTTGGTCGAATCGAACTACATCAAAGATTTAATGAATTCGACACAACTCAACCAAGAGCTTGTTTGAATTCAACTAGTCTCTAAAACGAACAGAAATGTTTGAGTTTGTCGTCTTACGCTTGAGCTCCGATGCATAAACAAATAAACATCTGTTCAATAATCCAGGCAACCTACAAGTTTCCGAGCTAGTTTACTTCTTATCTTCAATTTCTTGTGCATTTTTTTCTTCTTGGGTACTCGCCTGTTCATTTCTTATGATAACGTTACGTACGTGCATATTTATATTTTGGTTAACAAGTTTGCCATTTTGGAGTCGATGATTGATTGGCTTATATTGCATAGTGTTTCCTCTATTTGGATTCAGGTAGGAGTTAACAACTCTTTTTATGATCAACTATTTCAGTGACATCAAACAACTTCCAAGAGACCACCAACAGAAGCAACAACTCAACTAACAAGCTAGCATATCCTACATACCGAACAAGACATAATTACTGAAGCAAGAAAACCACCAACATAAAATCTCAAATCGAATCATCCCGACGACAAGGGCTTATTGGGAACAATTATTTTAATTAGCATTAAAATTTTAAATAATTTATTAACAATTGAGATCAAATCACTCAAGTGAAAATAAAGCTAAAAGTTACATTTAAATAGTTTTTTTTTTTTCAAAACTCTTAACTCTTATCACAAACATTTATACCAAACATGCCCAAGATCCAAGATCAAGAATTGTTAAGGTCTTCACAAAATAGATCATTTTCTTTTAGAAAATTTATAATTACCATATGAGGTTTGCCCTTACCTATACTTTGCCCTTTTATTTTTAAAAATCTACACTTTACCCCCATTGCTATTACATTATCTGATAATAACTTCTAAAATTATAATTTAAACTATAAGATAGCTACCTTCCAAAAATTTCAATTTCTTCAATATTTTATTCATAGTTAATAAATATTGTAAGTTATTAGTTTTTCATTTCTGTAAATATAATTTCCTTCCTATAAATACATATCATTATTTTTTAAAAGTCCATTAACTGTGAAAAAAATAATAAATCTTAAAATTACCAAAACATAGTTATCAAACAATTTAAATTAAAATTTTAGAAGTTATCATCAGACACTATAAAAAAAATAAGAGTAAAGTATAGATTTTAAAAAATAGAGGGGGTAAAGTGTACATTAAACCAAACTACAGGAATTGTTGTAATTTTCCCCTTTCTTTAAGTAGATTTGGAGGGCCACGGTAAGGACTCCGAAAATCATCACCTAAGTCTGGTGGCTAGGCAACGGAACGCGAAGACGGCTTCATCGAAAGGGTGTAAACGGAAGTTTCACAAGCTTCATATGCTCAATTAATAACCAAAACTAATACTCAAACGTCAAAACTGTCTCTTTCTTTCCCTGATTCCATTCATCTAAATAACGATTGTAAAACAGAGCCAAAGACAGGAGAATATAATACTTCATCTGCATGAATGAAACCATCATAGGCAGCAAAACCAAGCACAAACATTCAGGGCTTGTGTTAGGCATCATACAGTTTCTTCCTTCTGCTTCTTCGATGTTCTCTCATTCACATTTCCCATCTTAGCTTCACGGCGCTCTCTCTTAACCCCTTTTGCTTTGTTGGGCAGAGACATTTCCCCGATCTGAAACGCAAAATACACCATAACAATTAGAACCATTAAAAAGAGAAGAAGTATACCTATTCACACAATTAGACAGTTGCATGATCCACCAACGTATCAAAGACAGGTGAATATTCTAATTTTACCTTCTGATCAGGAATATATATCTTCCCAACCTTCCCTTGTATAATATCTTGGCTGACATTCTTCACCTGCAAAAACAATCCCAAAAGAGGATTATATAACAGAAGGATGTAAAGTTGAGAAATATGGCACATTCACTGGTTCAAATTAAGTTTGCTCACTTTCTTCTTAGGCTTATCTTTAGCAGTCCTCAAAGCTTCCTTTCTTAGGCCATCATTTGGTGGTCGATGACGACGGACTACCAAATCCATTGAAGGGCCAACTTCTACCAACTCCATCCTTGGAACAACGGTACCAGACTTTTTCAGCCTCAGAGCACAGTGCGTTAGGAGCACCTTGTTCGAAGAAATTGCTGTACATACATAAGCACGGTCCAGACCAGCAAGATTCAAATTCTCCACCACCTGCAAAATTAAAGTGGTACTAACTTCAGTAATTTGCTTCTCCCTTTTCCCCACTTTAAACAGAAAAGAAAGATTGTTGCAGAGACAGACCTCTCCCTTGAACAGATCAAGCAGAACTTCCTTCAAATGCTTGAGCTCCTCTACATTCTCAAATCCTTCTCCGGAAAAAAGAATGAAAGGTTTTGAGCCCATCTTTGGGGCCAGTTTCTTGTCATAACTAAATGAACTAATGGACTTGTAATTTTCAACTCCAACCTCCACAAGATCGTAGATGTGGTGATCAAATGTCCGGCCAATAACGAGATTGTTTGGTCTCTTTTTCGAGTGAGAACCATACTGCATAAGAGGTGCAAATGTTCAAAAATCATTAGTATATGCCAGCAGAAGAAATCTTCAGGAAGACATAAAATCAGGCTATTGAGATTAATTGACCTGCATCATCCCGCTCAAACTCATTTAACCACTCACATTCTCACTTGCTTTTCAGCGTCTGGGAGCTTATTGATCCCAAAAAAACCACACAACAATCGCAAACATCTACACCCAAACAAGAAAACCCACGATCACTTAAAATTTGGCATTGTATCGAACTCCAACCATCCAATTCTACACATTTTTCACCAGTCCAATAGCTTTACAGGATGAACTCTAGCACTATCATGCTCTCAAACATTCTGCAAATTGACAAATAATTCAAACATTCGGCCTCAAAAGCATATGAAACAATGATAAGTACCCAACCAAAGAAAGAAATAACTAGGTTTTCCCTGAAATTTCATCCATCCGCCTTAAAATTGAGATAGAATTATCAAACAGGCCTAGGGGAAAAAAGTTACACAGAAGAGTTGTCTACTTACGACAAAAATACTGCAATCAGTTTTAACAGAGAAGAACTCCAGGGAAGTTTCTCCGCCGCTCTCAAACGGCCTGATATTATCGTTTTTGCGAGTGTAGCGCAGCGCTCCGCCTTTCTTCAGGTGGTAAATATCCGTGAGAATCGAATTCAAAGTGCTGCTCGTCTTTGTGCCCTGAAGTATCAGCGTCTTCTTCCCAGTTTCGACCTGCGAATAGAAACAAGTCAGCCGCCAGCCGGTTCCTTTCGAGCATTTTTCTCGACGGTGAAAATTAGAAAACTTGACGAGAAACGTACGAGCTTCGGAGCTCGCTTCTCGAGCTCCCGCTTCGACCTCTGGTTCTTCGGAGTTCTTATCTTCAACATGATCACAGAAAGCCGGGAGGTACCAGTGAGGAGACGTGCGAGAGGGATTGAGCGGCGCCGACGGCTATGTTTCCCCCGTTAGGTTAATAAACAGAACACAAGGCATACTCTTCCCCAAAGAAAAGGCCAAAATTCTTCTTTGGCCCCTGAACTCGGTTGATCACGACACTTAACCCCTGAACTTAAGCTTGGACTAACTCAGCCCATAAACTTAGTTAAGTGAGTTAGTCAACCCCTTTGACTTGCACATGTCATCACCTGATTTTAAAAAGCAAAACACCGTTCTTCCTCCTTGGTCAAGTGACACATATAAATCTTTAGGGTCAGAACTATAACTTTGATGAACTGTGGGAAGTAAATCCATGATTTTTCTTGTGAAAGAAGACAAATTATCACGCATATCCCAAACATTTTGATCCTTCGCTCCTATACCCTCATTCTAGAAACTTTTCAAACAAGCTATCATCCTCCTCAAGCCACCATCATCATATGTTGTCTTAATTTCTGGGTTTTGAATGCTCTGAAGAATCTCGTCTAGCCATAATTCCTTTAATTATTCTCTTTGAAAGAGAAGACAAAGAATCCTCACATTCTCGCCTTCAACTAATAATGAGAAAAAGCAAAGTACAATAGAAAAATATGGACCAAGATTACGCAATCCATCAAAAATCTAAATAAAGAAAAGAACCAAACATGTTGCTTTCAACGCCAATCTTCAATACCCTCTTTCACCGTGGTCAAACCGATAACAATAACCATGGACTAGTTTATCTTTCACGTAGTTTCAGAGATTAAACAAAAATTAGTTAGTGCAAAAGGATTTTAACTAGAAGAATAAAATGATCACGCTGTGCATGCGAGAAAAATCCATGGTATATAAGTGCCTTGGAAAATTATATGGTTAACAAGAAGGAAAAATCAACTTTAGCCTTTAACATATACAAGGATACATATTAATTGGAGTATAAAAAATTAAAAGAATCAAAGGGACACTACCCGGGCCACCATCAACTTTTTCAATTGGCAACACCAAGTACAAAATCCCAATAACTAAGAAGTATAAATTAGCCACTATTCTGAATTGATCGAAAAAGGATTTGGGCAACAATGTAACTGAAGTATACTTGGTCGGAACATAGTTGTCATTGTATAGATGACGGTGAAGGCTTGTTGCTTGAGAATGGCAAGTGTTGCACTCTAGCAGTTGTAACCCAAGTATAGATTGTCATAAGTAATAAAATCTAGGGAGTTCGAATGTCAAACCACAAGGAAGTGAATTAAGAAATACTCCCTCTGTCCCATATTCTTTGAAACACTCACTCTTTAGCAATTAATCTATAATTTTTTATTTTCAATTTTTAGTATATAAATAAAAAAAATTTCTGTATAAATGATAAATAAAGACCTCTAGTTTCTAAACATATTTTTTAAATATTTTTCTAACAACCAATAATATAAATAAATTCAAGTCAAACTAGAGCCAAAAGTTAACTCTTTCAAAGAACTTGGGACGGAGGTAGTACAAATTACAAATTTGGTAATAAGGAAAGATTTTGGTGCAATATGTGAACAGATGTTGATTAAAAACTCGAATTCAAGTAAATAGCTAAAGTTAGGGGATCCACTTTTAGTATATTGGTTATGATTGATTTTAGTCCATCTTGCATCTCAATTGAGATCCACACATAGAGGAAGTCCCAATTGGGGAATTTAATTAGCATTATCTTTCATTAATCTTAAAAGACTAACACTTGCTAATGGATTCAAGTATCCATCATGCCAATCTTTATCCACAATAACTCAATATTCCAATATAGCCGGCAAAGCCACGTTTTACAGAGGGAATCAAGTAACCTTTGTGCCAATGATTGACTATGATGAATCAAGACTCCTACTTAACAAGGAGAGAAGTTAAATAGATTAAGAAAAAAAATATCGTTAACGTTGTGATCCATTCAAATCAATCATAACCTTTATACCAAAAGTTTCACTCTTTCACCTTAGCAAAAGGAAGATTAGTTAATCATGATAAAAGTAAACAACATGTAGAGAGATGAAATGAACATGGATTGAAAGATCAAAGGAAGAACAAGAAAAAGAATGAAAAAACACTTGGACAGAGCTTCAGTATTGAAAATAATAACAAAACTAATGAAGAAAAGCTAAAGATGATACAAGAACATAAAAATAGCCTAAGAAATGGCATGAATTCATCCTTCCTCTAAGGTGCCTATTTATAGAGTTTTGGGTAGGGTGAAATGGTAAAATAGAATTGTAAAATGTAGGTAAATATAAATTAACAAAGACGAGCTGCTTTTTTCTTTTAATTTTTTGACCACCGTACATAACGAATCACTCAACTCTTCCTCAAAACATGAAATTTGTAGATCTCCTCTTTATCTTCAAAATGATACCTTTCTCATTCAAATTGGACATCTATAGCTCAAGTTATGATTTTTCTACCAAAACTGCTCTTCAGCATACGTAAGAACAAAGGATCTCATCTATAATTAGATTTTGGCAATGAAAATGATCAAACTAGCTCTCGAAATGAAGATGGATCAAAAATCTATATGTTAGCTTCCATATGGATTTAGAATGACTCATTTTCGACATCTACAACTTCAGATATGATTTTTCTTGTGAAGGGTCATCAAGTGATGATTTTACATACATAAAAAGATTATTTAAGATATATATTTTAATATTAATGAATAGTAAATTACATATGTACAGTAAATACACGTATGAATAGTAAGTCGATGAATAATAACAATGAATAATAAATCAGTGAATAATCACCTAATGGAAAAAGTGCTTTAAAGTAGAGAAATTAATCACACTCAAAGTGTATAATGATAATTTAAACCCTGAACAGCAATACATTTATGAGTATTCATCAACGGTTGGTGCCTAGTGGTTTTCTTTGCTATGCAGATGGAAGCAAACGCCGTTTGCTTTTAAGCCTATCACATGATGCATGTGGGTCAATCAAAGGGGTTGACTGACCCATTTACACAAGTTCAAAGGTTGAGTTGGCCTGAGTTGAAGTTCAGAAGGCTAAGTATCCAAGTCAATTGAGTTCAAAGGCTGAAGAAGTATTTTGGCCCAAAGCAAAAATGAGGGAAGATATGAGTATCCTTTTGTACCATTAAAAAATCTTATACATTTCATATTTGTCCCATGTATTGCTTTCTTTTATTGTTGCCATCTAATTGCAAGTCACTATGACATTCAGTACAAAACCTCCAAGATGCGATGGACATAGTGGACTCTAATTACTTTAGATCAAATTACATCATATCTCATTTAAGTGAAAACATTCTTATGTCTCTTTCCTTATTTAGAATACTCAAACCAAACAATGGAGAAACTATATCATATTCCCAGGGATGAAGCCAGAAAATATATTCATTGAAGTCATAGAACTCAGCTTTATCATGTGGCTCGTCTTAATTTCCACTTCTAGCACAATCTTTGTTGAAGATCATTGATGTAATGGCTCACAGAAAATAAATTAAGAGTTTTGAGTGGAAGAGTAAAGACCAAAATTGCACATTTGGTCCTTCAATATTTCTGAATCAAATGAGTTAATCCTTTAACTTTGACGTAGCATGACTCAGTCCAACAACTTTGAAAATTAAACAAGTTAGTCTCATTATATGGAATGCTGACGTCATTAATCCTTCTTCTCCTTGCCACTAGTCGTTGTCCATTTTCTCCATTGAATGTAGGCCCCGTTTGGCATTAGCATCAGCGATTATCATTAAAGTTTTGAAAAAGATATCAAATAGTAGTTTTTAGCTTTTAGTTTCAGCGTTTTCATCTCAACCATTAAATAAATTATCCAAAACTCTAACGTTGATAATAAAAACTGTTCCCAAACGGGGCCGTGGTGTCATTGTTTGTCGTTGGCCTTTTCTTTATTAAATCCAGCCTCAGCCCACTACAATATCTTCTCTTACCTTGCCCCTCACTGTCAGCCTCTTCTCCTTTAAATCCATTGCTTGTCGTTACCTCCATCAACCCCTTTCTAGCTATCTTTGAATCTGAAATGAACTAACGGCAATGTCACTAGATCTATCTCTCCCTTTCCGCTGCATCTAGGAGATTAGTCACCACTGCTTGCTCCTTGATACCACCCTCCTTCCTTCACTTGCTCTTCTCCTACCCTAGACAACTCTACTCCACCATCCAGTGCGTAATTAGAAATCCCTCACCAATGTCGTTTAGGTCACATGACTCCCCAGTTCACGCTTTCGTCAAACAAGGGACCAAGTCCCATAGTTTACTAAAGTTTGAGGGTTATTCAAAATTTAGGGATCAACCCGTTGGAGGACTAATGGTGTATTTTGGCCGTTTATAACCTATCTATATAGGGGTTCTCCCGATGGATCCAAACCAAGGTCCAAGTACTTCCTCTGTGTCTCGTGATCTCGGTGACTGGCGATGTCGCATATTTACATACTGCCTTTTCACCACGTCCTTGTGAAGCTTGTTAACTGCCTTGCTTGCGCCTTCAACTCTGACGAAACCTCCGTTCAACCTTGCTGAATCACCGGTGCACTGTTGTGGCTTAATCGCCTCACCTTCGACCACATAGCCGGCCAACCGCTCGAACCGAACCTTCCACATTCAGGGTCTGTCTCCACCGTTGAGGTTGGAACTTCCCCTTCATTGCCGTCTGGCTCAGTACTCAGGTGATTTTATGAGAGTGCCATGATTTTGACCCGATTTGTTGTCGTTTGGTCTGTTGTTAATTTTTTTAACTTGTCTGCACTTTTTACTTTTTTTTGTGAGAATTTGCTATGTTGTGTTCAAATTGAATCCATGGAACCGAAAATGTTCTTGCCTTGAACAGAAATTGGTCGCGAATATAAAAGCAGGTTTTCCAAACTGTACGGAATGGAAGAAATCTTCTATTCACTAGCTTAAGAACTGAAATTCTCAAAGAACCAAGTGGCCAGGCAGTGATTATACTCACAGCAATCCGCAAGCCCTCTTGGATTGATAAGCATCTCCTTGTTTGATTTTCATCAGAATGTTGTGGCCTCAAAACTAAGATAAAACAGCCTTTTCTGTCAAGATTATAATGGAAATAAGCTGTAAAATAGTACTCTACAAGTTAGGGACTGACAAAACCTGCCTAAGTTTATCCTCTCAAAAACAAATGCCCTGCTTGTAGGTGAGGAAATTTGTTATACCATCTAAGAGGTCTAAATTGCCTCTGGTTTGTCGAGGAAAACAAAAGACAGATTAGGAAGATGTAGGAATGAAAGATATTGAGAAATAAGCGAATCCTTCTGCTTGAATCAAGGAATGGTTGAGAACCATTAAGAGATAGAGAAGCTACAACGGCAATACATAATGCCACTCCAACTGGTTTTCTAAGTATAGGACATAGGCTTTTTTAAGCATGGAATGAGCTTGAAACTGTCTATTGCTGCGTAACTATTATTTGTCATTGACGTACTCATTTGCAAAATAGGATAGAGTATAAAGCATCCAGGATGGTGCATAAACCTAGGGATGGGCATGGAGCAGATCGACCTGCTCTATGAAGCGATCCACCCTTGTTCCACTCCTTTATGGATCGATCCACGACCCTCCTCCTCCTGGCTCTCTCATGGATTGATCCACGTCCTATCCCACTTAACTTGTGGATATCTATGGTAATTCATGGATATCCAATTCATGATATTTTGATAAATAATTAAAAAAAATTCTTTTAATTATTTCAAATTTTTTTATAGAGACAAAAAAAGGCACAAAATATGACCTTTAATATATATTTTTGTAATAATGTAAACCAAAACACCAACTTGGAGCCATTAATGCATAGTTTAACACAAGATTATCAAAATTGCGATCCTGATCGTAACCTTCTCAACATGTAACAGGATCGCTAGTAAGCTAGGATCACACAGGATCACTAGTAGGATTGTAAAATCGGTGTAAAATCAATAGGATCCTACCAATCCTATATGATATTAATTTATGTTGGGTTTAAGATTATATTTGGCCCAAATTATAAAACCTGGGTGATAAGAAACGGATTTTTCTTGAAGTGGGCTGTTCTACTGGGCCTAAATTCCAAATATAGGGCAAAAAATTAGCCCACTTGATTAGAGTCTCTCGACTCTCTTCGGTCTTCGCATCAGGGTCAGCTGCTGTCTCGACTCGTTTCTGGTTTGCCTCTTCTCCGTAGACGTGCTTCAAGACGGAGCTCGGCAGTCGCGCTTCAGAAGGTGCTTCGGCATCGGGCTGTGTCTCGCGCCGACCATCTCCACCAGTTGCACTTCAAAAGGTGCTCCGGCCTCCGGCTGTATCTCGCGCCCACCGTCTCGCTGCTGTGTGTAGTTGCTCTGTGTCTGGCGATTTCTTCCCCAAGTTCCACCGTTTCGTCTCGCCTTATCTCCCACCGGCGCTTCTCCATCGCTCGCACCGACTGTCTCCCCCAGGCTTCGTCTCTAATGTCTCGCTGCTGTATGTAACTGCTCTGTGTCTGGCGATTTCTCCCTCAAGTTCCACTTTTTTGTCTCGCCTTGTCTCCCACCGGCGCTCCTCCATCGCTCTCCCTCTCGGCAGAAATTGTAGGCTCGTCTCATCAATCAGAAGAATTAAGGTCAGAAACTCAGAATCTTTTAAATTTCTAATTTATTCGTTAAACTTAAACCTAAGTAGTGTTGAAGTGTTGAACCTTGAGCAGTTTGCTACTTTGCTTGTTAATTCTATATTTGTTTCATGAAATATGCTCATGCTAAAGATTTTGTTGGAAATCTTGAAATATGCACATGTTATTGTTAATAGAAATTTTGTTGAGCACATTTGTTCTTAGTTTTCGTTGAGCACATTTGTTCTGTTTGAATTTGGAATTGTCTATGCTGAGTTGCCCTAAATCATATTAAAAGATTATGTTCTATTATATCATTGTTATAATACTTAAACTTTATTTGGGAGTTTAGTTTAATTGATTTTTTTCCTAAACTATATTATTTAGATAAGAAATTTTAGATTTTGGTAGGATCTTATGATCCACGATTCAATCCTGTGATCTCAATCTTACATAATAAAAAATAATTCAAAGTAGGATCCCAATCTTAACAACCTTGGTTTAATAAGCACAACTACCAAAACCATGTATCAAATACCAAACAATTTTGTACTAAATCAATACAACCTCTAATAAGCCTTGAAATCATATAAACAAAACCCAAGTCTTGAAATAAGTTGGTGTCCATCTTCAATTCTTTTTCAAAAACATATTAGCCAACATAGAGTTTGATTACCAATGGGATCTTCAACAATTGCTTCCTAGGTGACAAATAACAAAATTATGTTAACAGTAAGCAAATAAATAGGGAATTAAAAGTAACAAATAAATATTACTTATTAATCATCTGCAACATTTAAATCCTCCTCATTGGTGTTTTGGTTTACATTATTACAGAAATATATGTTAAAGATCATATTTTGTGCATTTCTTTGTCTTTATAAAAAAAATATTTAAAATAGCTAAAAGAAAGTTTTTTGTAATTATCTATCAAAATATCATGGATTGGATATCCACAAGTTATGTGGGGCGGGTCATGGATCAATTCATAAGTGAGTGGGGCGGGTTGTGGATTGATCCATAAAGGAGTGGAGCAAGGGTGGATCACTTCATAGAGTGGGTCGATCTGCTCCATGCCCATCCCTAGGTTTATGCACCATCCCGGATATGGTTATACTGTTCCTATGGCCCCAGAATCTCTAACACTTGGTGCATAACAAATTCATTGACAGAGCGATCGAAGCATGACACTGTTGAAGAGGTATGGTCTGAGGTTATTCATGTCTTTAAAGTACATCACAGCAAATGTTGTGGATAGAAACAATGGTCGGATAGTGGCAACAGCATCAACTGTTGAACATTCCATCAAGAACTCACTAGAATGTGGACGGTCTTGCAATGCCAAGGCAGCAACAGTTGTTGGTGAGGTTCTCGCCATGCGACTCAAGGTGGAAGGCCTTGAACAAGGGCAAGGAAGAGGGATACATGTCAACGTAGACAAGGAAATCGAGAAGAAAGGGTTCAAGAGCAGAACCAAAGTCTGGGCTGTAGTCAATGCTCTCAAGAACAACGGTGTTAAGATCGTTCTCAATGATCATGACGATAATCCGTTTTGGTCATAAGCTAATTTTTTCTCACTCGCCTGAAAACACTTCTATTGCCGTCTGTGTTGTGTGTGCTTTTGCACCTGCGATAAAATACCTTGGGCCCTATCGATGACTTGTGACTAGAAGTTGAGAGCTTGTGAACGTATCAAAAACAAGAGCAGCAGAGGAAGCTACCTCTTCCCTATGAGCATGTTAAGCCCATAAATTGGTTGAAGCTTCCTTGCCGTTACTCGTACGGTCTTTTAGGTTGTGATGACTTTTTTGGATGTACATGACTACTATTAGACGTTCCTCTTTTATCTTTTTAACAGAAGTGGTTGATTTAGTGCGTGAGTTAGAATCTAAAAATTACTTGTGTTAATAATTAACGGAATATATGAATAAGAATTGT
Organism: Aquilaria sinensis; assembly: GCA_005392925.1. Taxonomy (NCBI): domain Eukaryota; kingdom Viridiplantae; phylum Streptophyta; class Magnoliopsida; order Malvales; family Thymelaeaceae; genus Aquilaria; species Aquilaria sinensis. The sequence continues at coordinate 260,108 of SMDT01002791.1, read as the reverse complement.
TTGTTGTAGATGATTTTCTTTTTTAATTTCTTTTTTGATGCTGAGGTTGAAGTCTTGGAGATGATCTATTTCATCCACGAACTTAAAAACTTCAAATTCCAATGGCAGAACAGAACTTGAAATTTCTCATTAAATCAACTTGAAGAACTCAACCTCACGGGTCTACAAAAATTCATCCAGAGACTGGAGAGAGTCTTATTCGTTAGTGCCCTGCTTTTCCAAACACGTGTTGGATGCCCCATCAAATCATGCTTCGTACAATAATTCACGAAGGACAGTTGCTCTTAATTATTCATATAGAGCATTATGCAAGTTAAGCACTAAAATTAAGAAAAAAGGGCAAAATTGCTACTTTTGTTTGCTCTATGTCACAATTTTGTCACTAATGTTAATTTTATACAAAATAGCCATCGTAAGTCTAATAGTAAGAACATTTCATTATTCTGTATTACACCAGCAACACGTTAACAATGACCAAAGTGAAAAGGTTTGAAAAACTCTTAATCTAGCTTCTAAAAATTTTCTCCTAAACCCTAGTCACCCCAACCTTGGATTTACTATTTTGGTTATCTTATTTGTCAGGTCCCAGCAAGCCTCGTCCAGCAACATGTCATTCATCATAATCTCTATGAGTATCAGTTTGAGCCTTTTTCAAAGATGACCAACAACCTTTAGCAATGAGTAATAGTGACGTACGAACACTAAGGTAACATGATTAACTGAGGAATCAAAGAGGGAGTGGACTTACAATTGGGATGTCCTTCCTTCACCAATTAACATTATTGGTGGCTGTTAACATCTCATAACAGAGGCGTGGATCAAGGGAGAGAAGAAGCAACGATTTAGAAATAATACTTGGTGAATATGGACTCAGGGGTTGAGTATGTTGAAAATGATAGTGAAAATAATAGATTTACAAACTTAAAGGGCTAAGATTTCAATCAAAAGAAACTTGGAAATGCAATTTGGATTTTTTACATTAATTAAATGAAAATGATAAACATTGGTGATAAATCTAGGATGTTCGTGGCTGTGGCTCCCTTGTAAGATTCATCATCATGGACAGTCCAAATTCATCACTGACACACTATAAGATGAAAGAACACTAGCAACTAAAAAAACAGTTGTAGTCAATCGCATGGTGCAATTGATATGCAATTGAATGAGTCAGTTACATAACTCATGTAACTAAGTTACGACTGAAACTAGTAGTCGCACCTATTCTAATATACATTAAATAAACAACTAATGATATCAGTCACAAGCCGTGACTAAAAGTCAGTCACTTAGCTTTATTCATATTTTTTAAAATTTCATTTTTGATTTGTTATATTTGATTTAAAATACTTCCTATGATTAATGTAATAGGATTTATTATTTATTTTTTAAAATAAATAATACTATAATTTTTATTATGGTTATTATAATTGTTATAAATATTAAGATATATAACAATTAACAAGAACAATAATAATTGAAAAGAAGAAGAAGAAGAAGAAGAAGAAGAAGAAGAAGCCCGGGAGAAGGAGCAAGGCTAAAAAGAAGAAGTAGAGACCCAGAGCAGAGAAGGAAAAACCAAAGGATGAAGAAGAAATGAGAAAGAAAGGAAGAAGGGATGAATTATAATGAAAAAACAACTGAAATAGCAACTATTGTTTTTTTCTGCAACTGATATACGATTGAAAGTCAATTTTTTAAAATTTGTCATTGAGATACAACTGATGAAAAATAATATTTTATTCTGTGTGACTAATTGCAACTGAATTTTTTTTTTCTTAATTATGCAACTAAGATGTAACTGTTTTTCAGTTGTTGGGCCTGCCATATGTTATTGCCATGTGATTGACCTTTTATGCTACTAAAATCAATCGCGCATATCAGTTGCTCGGATTAGATTTTCTTATAGTGACATATGCTGTTGATGATAATATAATTTATCAAAGAGAATTAATAATTTTTTTTAAAGGAAATTCAATTTAATGATATGTAGTTGATTGGTGTAATATATGATAATGACAAGGACAACCCAAATCCTAAAAAAGAAAAACAAAGGTACAGTTTTTGAGTACCAAAATTTAGGACAAATCAATAGTTCTTGATTTCAACTTTCAATATATTTTTATTTTTTATATTCTAAAAATATTTTGAACTGGAAAAAGGCAGGAGCGATATTGGAAGGACATAGGGAGCGAGCGAGAACTTGTCCACGAAAATACCTAGTCTTCACCTTCTAATCCCACTTTTGGCCGAGTCTTATCGGTTTCACATGGGATTGAGCTCATGCAATCATCAACTCTATAGATAGGATTCAAAGAAAGGGAACCTTACCTCCTCACATGCTCCTAGAATCTTCACATTCTTGCACCAATTTCATAGATTTATATACACCTGTTTGTATTTTCTTCTTTTAAATTCTTATGAGGTGTTTCCATTTATAATGAAATGATTATAGTTTCACCGGGCTGACGTAAGTGTAATTGAATTAGGTAATGGAAGAAAGGTCACTTGAGTTACATCACATGTAGCTTAAGCAATGTATTGTTGGTCACTTGAGTTACATCACATGTAGCTTAAGCAATGTATTGTTGGTTTCGTTCCTCACCCGAAGCTGCACAAAATCCACACATCAATCACTGGAATGTAATAGCCCTGCATGCGCAGTCAATGACCAGGTCTAGTTGGATACAAAATTAAGAGTTCATGGGACATTTGGGAAGTGGTTTTATTTCAAGGCGCCAGAGTCATATTGTTTGTAGTTTAGGGGCGAAATAAAGGTTAACAACAATATTAAGTAGCCAATATTGATAAATTTCTCTCATACTAACCATCTGCCATTCTTTCCCAACGGTTCCCATTCTCTTTCCTCAAGGCAACAACAGGGGTAGAAAAAAGTGGGTCTGAATTGGAGAAAATAAATTTTGTGATCACCAAAATACATTTCTTTTTTAATTTTTACTTTGCAAGGAAAATGTTAATTAGGAGTAGTAAAAAAGAAGTCTTTACATTAATTTGGAATTTATAAAGTGGATGTGGGGGCAGATGAGTGACATGTAACATGGGTATGATGTTGCAAACCATGTTACATGCATGCCAACCCCATCATGAACTGCACAGTTTCAAATGCACCACTTCACTTCCCCTGCTACACTGCTGGATCCCAATTGCATGAAATTGGAAATTTCGTTATTTATTTCCTCCAAAAAACATAAAACCAACATCAAATAACTTGCAAGGAAAAAATCCTGTTTTGGCCTAGTGAGTCTGGTCAAATAGAGTGGCCAAATGACATCAGATTTATATCCAGAGGCAGCAAAATTTGAACCCACCCAAAAATTTGAAACGATTCATCTGAATCTAAATTTGACATGATCTGATTTGACAAAAAAAGTCAATGATTCAAACTCGATTATATCAAACCAGACATGAATTCAAACTTGATTAAAGTGAAACCTGAAAAGACCCAAAACCCGAATAACTCAAACTTCAAATACCTGAACCTGAATGAAACTGAACCCAAATTGCACCTGAACCCGAATAACCCGAACTTTAGACTGACCTTACCCAAACTTGAAAAGACCAAATTCTAAACCTGACAATACCCAAATTTAACTCAAATCAACATAAAAATATATGGTTAACAAACATTTAAAAATTCATGATTTTTTTATATATTGATTATTTATCTAAAGTGTACATTAATTATGACTATAACTTAAGAAATTCAAAAAATACTTCAAAAATATTTTTTGTTTAGGTATCTTATGGAATTTAAATAACAAATTAATAAAATAATTTGTCTTGGTTTGTTTAGAGGTCTTCTAGGATTTATTGGTTGAGAGGACTTAATAATTTTCAGTATGCTCGAATTTTAGTATAATTCTATTAAGTTACTAAATCAAACTTTGATTCTTTATAATATGAAGGACTTATTTCAGCGTCTATCATTGTTAGTTGCTTTCTACATTTGATAGCAAGATTAAACTATATAAAATTTTAATTCAAAGTACTAGTAAAGAACGCATTGATTCGAGATGATTTGATTTCACATAATTCGCATAGACTTGAGCTCAAATTACTTAAAGCCTTATTTCCCGTTGAAAACCACAAAATCCTAAAATCATGAACAATAATCTAAATCCTGAAGCAACATAACAAATGATTCCAATATCAAGTTTTGCAACTAAATAAAAACATCAAAATGAAAAAGAGTATGGAGACAATATGCCATGTCAAAAGTCTCAAGCAACAAAGCTAATGATAAAGTTTGAACTTCTTGCTTTCAAATATTTGCATTTGCTAGACCTTTGAATTGCCAAAATAATGGTAGTTAGTGAAATACCAAACCAAAAATATAAAGTTGTTTATGCTAGTTATAAATTGAGTCATTGTTAGGATTGTCTAAAGTGATAGTTATGCTAGTTATAAAGTCTGCATACTAGTCATATTGCTAACATTGTCTAAAGTGATGGAAAAAATTTTGCTCTCACTCCCCCAATCTTTCAAGAGACCAAATATTTTTTTCATATAATGTGTTAGAATTATGAGGAGGTTCAAGATGTTGAAAAGTCAAAACTTTACTCATTAACTTCCAACCAATGTCCACATAATGTGCAGTGACACAAAGATAACCTTCATCAATCATTGAAATCCATATATCGTCTATATATCACTAGTTAAACAAATCCTTCAAGAAAGGTTCCTTAAAGAAAATTTAAGTCGTTTCCCTAATTTCTTATGGAACTTAACAATGTCACTTTTATGGGTGTTTCAACACACATGTTTAACATTTGGGTTTAGATATAAATTATAACCACGCACCTCTTTATATTCAACATAAGAATATGGTAGGTCATGCTTGATTGTGATCTCACATAGCCACTTTCGACAGGTTTGTTCAAGTTTAAACGCATCCAATTTCAATTTGAAAGGGTTTGGACATAATTTGGTCAAAATATTAGTTTTGGTCCAACAACTCTCTTAGGCTACTAATCAGATCCCCATTTTTATGCCAAATTTAATTTTAGCCCACTTTTTCCTGATTTGTCAAATTAGACTCAAACTTTGTAAAAATAATCAAATTTTCCCAGAATTTAGTGCTTTTGCCACAAACTTTTCAATTTTGATAGATTTGCCTCAAACTCTCGAGAGTTGACACTTTCATTTCACCTACACTGACCGCAAACGACTTATAGGGCTCAAAATTAGTACCTAAACAAAATTTAATTCATTTTTTGACCCTAAATAATGACTCTAAATTCCTAAAAAATTATAACTTGAATTTGCAAAGTTCAAAATTAGGTATTTTTATTAAAATATTTGTTTATTAGATTATTTTTTATGCTTAGTAATTTTTTAGTTATAAGGCACCTAAATTTTGAAAATTTCATTTTAGTCATCCATAGAAATCGCAACATGGGTCTCCAAACTTTTCAAATATTTGCATAAAAAATCAAATTGTTTAATTTAATTTTTAGCAAAACCTAAATAAAAAAATAAATTAATTCAATTATTCTAGCATATGCACCAATAACCCGATTAGAGCCGAATATAAACCCGAAACCCAAATAACCAGACCTGAAATTAGCTGAGACTGAAATTGACCAGACCCGAGTTAAGTATGAACCCGAATTAGCTCGACCCAAACCCAAAATTAACTCAACCCGAAATCAACCCCGAACCCAAATTAATACTAACCCAACTTAACCCGAACCCAAATGACCTGATCCAAATATAACTCGACCAATTCAATTGTCATCTCTATTTATATTGCTCAACCTCCAAAAAAAATGAGGGGTAGCACATTTTTCCACCTTTAAAATAAAAGTTAGTAAAACAAACACTAAGTAATATTTAAAGAGGTTATACCCACCCGCGTGATGCCAGGTGTCCGGTTAAATAGCAATTATTTTTCCTGAGGTAGATGTTTTATGTTGAAATCAAGTTTCTGAAGTCGATTACCTCGTGTAACCTGATAACGTGCGTCTGATCAGCTCCAGGAGCAAAAGAGAAGGTAAACCAAAGACAGAGAGGCAGCCAATTAATGGAGCGCCTGAGCAGGAGCTGGCGCACCAGGGCAGACCCAGAGGCAGACCTGGCTGGTTCCACAACAGACAGAACAGAACAAACAGCAACAAAGCAAAACCGAAAACCAACCAAAACGCCCTGCAGCTGCCCCCTTCCATCCCTTGAGGCGCTCGGGCCACAGCTCAGCCAGCCACCAGGGGCACTGAAGGACAGGACACCCTAATACTAAGGACACACCCAAACTTAAAGCTAGGACCTTTTAAATTAAATGCCCATTTTTGTCCTTTCATCTGTAGTGTGGTTGTAGACTAGGCTCCACCCGTCATCCTGTCTTTTTCGCCTTATCGTTGCTGCTTTATTTTATAATGTGGGTCCTTCTCAACTCCTCTGTCGACTTTCTCCCTGCAACATTGCAATGTGTTTATTGCAGTTCTTATGTGCCCGGTTTTCGGCTTTCTTGCATTTGATGCGATGTAGGACTAATTTAAGACCCTTCTCGACAATGATTTCCATTCACCCATTTGGGCTTTCACCAGATTCTTTTAAACACACACACACACACTTTATGTTAAGGACATTTTCTCACCAACAAACCACCAAATAAACATATAATCAAACTCCCCAGATGCTTAAGAGGTTTGCTAGAACTATAAATGAGAGCTTTGCGAGATAAAGATGTTTGTTTGTAATTAGAGTTAGAGCGCAATGGCTTACAAAAAATAATGTTAGATTGTAAAATCTTTCAACTTCGTTATAACTTACCATAATTGAACAACTATTCTTATTATAAAAAATATTGCCTAGATTTTCTGGTACAAATGCAACACATGCAATGCAATCTTGCTATGTTACTAACTCCCAAAATCCGTTTTCTAGAAACTTATTGAATTGGGACAATTCTAATTCCCTCCATGAACTCATAAATTATTAGGTACTTGATTTGGGGTGTAATCAGTAGATGATGTCAAGACACGCATAATCACAAACCATCAAAATTTTCTTGACATCAAATAAAAATATTACATATTAGTAAGTACTTACTCGGTCCAACGTTTTTTTTATATTAAAAAAGAAAAAAAAATGGGACAGTTGCGGTTATTTTTGCCACACGAAGATTTGCATATTTGAAAGCAAGTTCAGTGTGTAAAGTGAAACAACAAAAGGCTAGGAGTATTAAATTTGCGAGGGAAAACATTAAAAGGTGTGAGTGATTGGTAGGTGGGGCTTGAGACAAGTTTTTTATGACAAGAGAATCTGCCCATAGAATCAGAATAGATGCAAACATATAGAAACACATGCCCGTGGAAAAAAACCTATTCCTCTCTTCTTGGTTGGAATTGAAATGCTATTAAATTAACTCCAGCATGACTTGTATGTCCATCTCCATGTCCATATCCACTTCAAAGTTGTTACCCATCACAGCAGGGTAACCCTACAAAATGAAGGACACTTTTCACCACATTTATTGTCACTCCACGTTTCTGAGCTTTTCCCTTCAATTGCCTCGACAGATGCAGATTCCCCACTAAACCCCCACATGCCCCCTCAAAATTTACAAGCAAATTAACACGCAAAACCCACATATCCATCAAGAAAAGCACCAAGCTTTAATAGCATTGAAGTTCCAAGCTTTAACCACGAAACCTCAGGACCCACACAAGAATTTAGACTTTAGAGTCAAAAACAACGTTTTTACACGGAAAGTACTTGAATTTCAGCATTGAATCTTCCGAGTTCTCAAAATTAAACTAACAAAAAAGTGGGATATCATCTAAATGGTACTAATAAGCCTACCATGTACTGATCTGATCTCTTAGTAACAACTAACCAAAACTTTCTCATCTCGCTATTATTTACATTTCCCATTTCAAGTCTTCAATTACCTAAATACTGTTAATTTACTTGATTAACCTCAGTCAAGGTCTCCAGCTCACATGACGCAACAAGCATTCGGGTTCTCGTCGCTGAACAACTGGGGAGCGTGTACCGGAGCCGCGTAACCCGAACCGTACCAGTAGCCGTACCCATATTCTGCAGCATTAACGGGCATGGTCTTGTATCCAAATTGCCCCATCCCTGCAACGGCAATCTGACCACCTTCCATCTCGCCACCACCGACTTCACCTGTCTCCTCATTCTTGTTCTTCTTCTTCTTCCCACCACCGCCGGTGCCGTTGCCACCTTCCTCGCCGGCGCCTTTCTCCTTCTTCGGCGGCACAATGTCCACCGGCCTCTTCAGCTTCTCCTTCAGTTTTTCCGTCAACCCTTTGACGTCCAGTGTCCCTTTAACGGTGACCTGATCCTTCTGCTCGTCCATGGTGAAATCGTGGACTCCTGAAATCAATCAATCAAATCGATTTAATCCTATTTATTGCACCATTAAAGCTGACGGTTCATTGAAACGGAACAGAGTGCAAGAACTGTAGAAAGAAATAAGACAGAAATCAATCACCTCGAGTCTGTGAGACGATCTTACGGATCTTATCGGTACAACCATGGCAGTGGAAGCTTACCTTCAGGACTGTTGTCGTCACCGGTGTCTATAAACGCAGAAAAAAAACCGGAAAACCCAAAACACAGTATAATCAAGCGGCATTCAACGATAAAAGCGACAGACGAGCCCAGAAATTTCATCAAACGATCACCGTCCTCATGGAAATCAGTTTTTGAAAGAACAATTCAGGAAAGCAAGTGGGAACCTCTTTGGGTTTTTTTTCCGTCTCCTGATTTTTCTCCCTTTTCTCCTGATTCTCCCCTTTCTTTGGCTGTGGAGAGATCAACTCCACATTCTTTTTCGTGCGACTCTGGAGCTTCTCTTTGATCTTCAGAGGTTCGACAATCCCGTTAACCGTGACCTTATTCTGTGTAAGGTCGACGTTCACAGTCTCCACGCCTACAACAGAGGAAAACAGAGTGAAAACAGGGGAATCGAGAAAATCCCAGAAACGGATACAAGAGAACGTGTCCTGGTTTTACCCGGAAACCGAAGAAGGAACTTGCATATCTTCATAGTGCATCCTCGGCAATGCATGTCAATCCTCAGGACGATGGATATGAGCTTCTTCTCTTTTTTCTCTCCATCTCCCTTCTTTTTACCTGCCTCGCCATTCTCCTTCTCTTTCTTCTAAAACAAACGAAACCGAGAGAAAAACACGATCAGAGAGCTGGAAACAAAATGGAAGCGAAAAATATTCATGGGTATAGGGCGATTCCACTCACTGACCTCGCCCATTGAGTCAAGTCCGTTTCTTGGGGGGGGTGGGGGAGTGAGAATCTGAGACTGAGAAGGCGGAGGAGGAATAGGAAGGTTTGTTTTGGTTTATATAGCTGGATGACGGGGGCGGTTCTTGTGCTAATGATGACGAGCATGACGCGGAATGGGTAAGAACGTCGAAGTTTGGGTCTTACTGGGCTTTGTGGACTTTTTCAGCCTGGCCCAATTTGATTTCAAGCTTCCATTTTGTGCCAAAATTTGACATTTATTGAGATGCCCGCCGCACGGCCGCACATGCCAAAGGGTAGAAGTAAAATTATTAAGATGGGGATACTATCCTGAATTGTTTTTCGTTATGTAAGATCTTACAAAATTTTAAAATTTTTTATCTAAATGATATAGCTCATATAAAAGATTTATTATATTAGATATCCATATAAAACTTAAGTATCATAATAATATTATAATGCAACACAATTATTTTCCAAAGTGAAAATAAAAATATTTTTATTTAGCAAGCCCATAATGTCATCACCATATGCGGACAAAAAGGGGAATTTTGTTTTAAGAAAAAAGCATCATAATCACCAACTCAAATAATCGTTAAAAGATAAATGTAGATCCAATGGTGGAAACCATCCATCTAGATAGGAGTAAGTAAAATTTCGGTTATATCCAAAATAACTGAATAATAAAAAAATTTTGTTTTCAGTTATCATATTTAGGTATAATTTTGGTTTTCGGTCATAACCGAAAACTGATATATAATTTTGGTTCAGTTTTCAGTTTGTTTCAATTGAAATTCGGTTAATCGAAATAATCAAATTTTTTACTCTATTGGTATTTGTGATTGAGATTTGGAAAAGATTACGTATATATTAGATATTTGTTATATGTATGAATACGATGTTTGAATTTGAAATAAATTATAAATGTTTGCTATGTGATTAAAATGTGCATTTATATTGAAATATATGATTAGATGTTTGATGTTTGGAATACGTATGCATAAAATTCGGTTATTTTTTATTGAAAATCGAATAACTGAAATTTTTTTTCGGTTATTTCAGCTCTCTCATATAATTCGGTTTATTTGGTTGTTACTATATAAAATTGAAAACTGAGTAAATTCGGTTATTCGTTTTTAGTTAAAACTAAAAAAAACTGATTGATCACCCCTACATCTAGATCCTACAGTCTAAAATAAACACCATACTAAAAAAAACCGTGTAGACGTGTAGGAGAGAATTAACAAGTGGGAGATGCATTGTTCTTACTTTTGACTTTTCCCAAACCCAGTCTCTTTGTTTCCTTCTTGATCTCACCATTCAAATCCCAAAATTTGGACTATTGTTTCTTAGTTTCCGCCACTGCTTGACTTCAAATAACTCCGCCCTGAACCCACCGCCTTCCTTCTCCGTGAATGACACCGTTAAAAACTTCACCAGCTTCCTCATGTGTCCCTCCGATTCTTCCTTTATTGCCTTATACTTTAACATTTCATTTCTAGAGACAAGGATCTTATACCTTTTTTGGGAAGATAGCCTCCTAGAGAGTTGAAACCAGAGTAAAAGTAAGAGCCCAAGTCAGAGAAAGACGAGCAATGGAAGCCCGGACACAGTGATCAAATAGGATCGATGGGATTTTACTTTCCTATGATATAATTCTAAATGAGATCTCACTACAATCCTACTATGATTTAGATAGTTTTTTTTTATCCAGATCATATGATATAGTTTTTTTTTATCCAGATCATATGATCTAAATTGCATTTTTAACAAACCTTGGTTGGAAGGCTCCGTTTGAAAAATATTAAAATGACCTTCAAATTTGGAAAAATTTTTCAAGTGAGTAACTAAGATTTGAAAGTGTTAGTTTAATCACTAAAATAAATGGTGTTAACTGTCATGTTAGCATTTCTGTCTGCCAAACAACTTTTAGGACTAGCATAATTGAAAGTTTTAATGTTTTAGGACTCGTTTGACAATTTAAGTAATTTCAGAACTCAGTTGGTAAAATTAAAAAAGTTACATGATCAAAAATGCCATTTCTCCAATAATTAATACTCCTAAATCTTGAACCATGTGCGACATATATGGATAATATAAACTTACGTCTAACTAAACATAATTGTTATTTTATAATTTTAGCCTCAAATTTATCCCTCCCAAATGCACTCTCTCTTGATTTTGGTTCCAATATTTACAAAATCCAATCAATTTACCAGTTAAAATCGAAGAGTCATCTCTTCCGACAATGGAAAGATTTACACTAGGAAGCCGAGGAGGCCGAGTGACTCCACTGAAGAACGACGAGAAACGAACGGCGATGTAAGGCCAAGGGAACTCTGAGGAACGCCAAATGATGAGGAGTGACTAGAAATGAACGATGTCACAAGATCGGCTATGATCGTGAGGTTTGGAAGGCTGAGGAATGCCGAGAAATGAAAGGCATCATGAAATCGGCAGTGATTGTGAGATCCGGAACACCGAGGAACGATAGCAAATGAACAGCAACACTAGATCAACTGCGATCGCGAAATCCGGAATGACGAGGAACCATGAACGGAGGAGCAAAGGGGAAAGATGAGGTAAGGGCGAGGAGGTAGATAGGAGAGGGGAACAAGCGTGGATGGAAGGCAGCTGAGAGCAGTGGATGTGGAGGGAGGGATGGTGGGCTACGGAGAAGATATAAGATGAGAAGGATGAGAGGGAGATGAAAGATTTATTTGTTTTCCTGAAGAGAAATCATTTTTTTTGTTTGTTATTGTTTAGATATTTTTAAATATTTATTTGGACATTTTTTTATTTATTGAATCTTATACTTTTATTTAAACACTTCTTTAAATTTCTAGACATTTTTACATTTTTATTTTAGTACTTTTACATATTTAATCAGACACTTTTATAATTATTTCAAACACTTATTTTCTAAACATAATAAATTGCTCACAAGTTATTTAGTCAGATATTTTTACATATTTCTTTAGAAATTTTTTAGTATTTAATCAGACACTTTTTCTTCTTAGTTCAGACATTTTTTTTAATTTTTTTTAAACAGTTATTTTCTAAAGATAACAAATTTCAAAAATTGTTTCAGACATTTTTTGTTCAGATACTTTTACATATTTCTTTAGACAATTTTTAATATTCAATCAGATACTTATTCTTATGGCTTCAGATTTTTTATTATTTTCAAACAGTTATTCTTTGAAGATAATAAATTATTCACAAATTGATTCAGACATTTTTTGTTTAGACACTTTTACATATTTCTTTAGATATTTTTTAATATTCAATCAGACACTAATTATTATAACTTCAGACACTTTTAATTCTACATTATAATAAATTATTTTTATGTTACCTTGCAGACACTTTTACATATTGTATTAAACACATTTATATTTTATTACAAACATTTTTGTGGTTTGAAAGGAACAAGTGACGTGACATGGAGACAATGATCGGCATGGTTCAGTAAGTAACAATGCCGGGATTTAGAGATGATCAACGGTGCGAGATCTAGATACGAGCGGCAACATGTTCCAGTTGCAAGGGGCGGTAAATGATGATGAGATTTGGACGTGAGTGCCTGTGAGATCTGGAGGCGGATGATGATGGCAAGATCTAGAGGTGGTGACAGTTTGTCAAAGGAGGTAGCGGCGGATGCATATGTGGTGACAGTAACAAGGTAGGTTCTCCAAAAGTGAGGTTAAGTTTTGGTCGAAAGGTAAATGTTCAAGGGTAAATTAGTCAAATTTTTTTTACTGGTTTGTAAGCTATTTATGGGAAAATTAGGAATATATTAGTATGTCTAATTGGACATAGGTTTATAGTATAATAATTAGTGTGCGACCTCTTGATCTTTGATTAATCTATGTTATAAAAGGAATATATAAATTTTGGCCGGTTGCACAATGAAAATATATTTCTAGCAAGAAAACAAATCATTCTAGGTAATAAAACAAGTTTGCTTGATATTTGATGCTCTTCCATTACACTGTCTTTGCTCAATTTGATTTTTTTTTAAATATTTTGATTTGAATTTATTCATGTTATTGTTTTTTAGAAAAAATTAAAAAAATATACTTAGAAATTATAGGTCTTGATTATCATTCATATATAAATATTTTTTATTTATATGCTAAAATGTTGAAGTTAAAAAATTATATATTAATTGTTTATTGTTTATTGTTATAGACATTTGAAGCATAATTTGAATGATTTAGGGACCATTTTCCTATAAACTTAAAAATAAAAATATATAGATATACACTTTTTATCGCATAAAAATATTCAAGAAATCTACCACGTATATTTGATTAGATATAGGAGTAAACAAAATGACCGTGGTATTTAGAATTTTGTAATGTTATTTATTAAATATTTTGTGTTTTAGATTGCGTTTTATTTCGTAATTATAATAACTGCTATAATTAAACTTTCCACCATGTAAAATCTTCAAATTCCAATAGGAAAAAGGGGAAAGAACACATTTAGTCCTAAATCTTTGACCTCTTTTCTATTTAAGTTTTAAAAGTTTGTAAGTTTCTATTTGAGTCTTAAAACTTTCAAAATGTGTAAACAGTTAGTCATAAACTATAGCCACCTGCTCTAGGGGGTTAACTTTGGTGTTAACTTTAGGATTAAATATTTACACATTTTGCAAGTTTTAGGATCTAAATGAAAATTCATAAAGTCATATGACTTAAATAGAAAAGTTGCAAAAGATTTAAAATTAAAAGTGGTTGTTCCCCTTTGTTCCGTTGGCTTTTATTTTATTTATTCTTTTGAAAAATTTCCAAACTCATTAATAAGGGTCTTATTTCTGTATGAGTTGGATAGTAATGATTTTTTAATAATTAAACATATTTAAAATAAGATATCTTTTGTTCTTTGAAAATTTTAATCACTCTTTAAGATATTCAAAAAATATTTTTAATTTTTCATTTTGTGAAAAAATGTTTGTTTAATATTTTTTTTCTAAATTTGGATACCTAAAAAATTATAAACGAAAAACTCTCAAATGAAAATTAAAAATTATAAAAAACTTTTACTTCTATTTTTTTTTTCAAGTCGAAGGGGAAAAGATCACTTTCAGTCTTAAATTTTTTGTAATTTTTTTATTTAAATCCTAAAACTTTTCAATTTTCTATTTGAGCTCTAAAACTTGTAAAACATGTAGACAATTAGTCTTAAAGTCAACCTAGTAATAGGTGACTATTAGTTTTGGACTAACCGTTTATGTATTTTAAAAATTGTAGGATTCAAATAAAAATTTACAAAATTTTAGAACTTAGATAAAATAGGGTAAATTCCATTTATGATCCCTAACCTTATTGCGTCGTTGTAAACGAATTCCTAACCTTCATTTTGTCTTCTTAAAGTCCCAAACTCCATATTTATGTCTCAATCGTAGTTCTTCCGGCATTTTCATGGTTTATTTTGATAAAATTTTTGTGACAAATGCCAACATTGGTCTCACATTTTTTTATTCCTACTCAAATAACCTTTAAGCTAATAAATTTATCATTATAACCATCATCTCCCCCTTTCTTTCTCCTTCACCATCTCTAGCTACCACATCTTTCTTCCATAGATTTGCGAACTTGGAATCACGGTTGCATCTAATCAGAGGAGGAAGCGTAGAGATGTAGCTCACATTGTAATTTATAATTTTAACTCACATTTTTAGATGCATTCCTGCGCGGAGGATCAGATGCAGTAATCAACTTGATCGATGGTCAAATCGACGACCATCATGTCTGTGCTTGCTTTAGGGACCGCATTTTTTAAGTCCCGGTTATCATCTTCCTCGTGCGTGCAAGCTATCTTCTTCAATCTCTTATTTTTCTCTGCCCCAATTCCCAATCCTCATTTTCTTGGCCCTTGAATGTTCGTATTCTCTTCAAGCTTCTCCATTCTTCCTTCAACTCTTGCAATCCACCAAATCTTCTCAATCTCTACATGGGCTTACTTTTTAATTTGTTGCCTACATTGATCTGAAAGTTTCCCGCTTCATAATATATAATTTCTGGTTTATTCAAATAACCAGGGCATAATTAATTCAAAAATTAATTGGAGTTTCTAGTTCAGATCATTTCCATGGGGAACCACGCCAGCAGGATGAAGGCGATCAAGCAAACTTCCCTCGCCATCAACAATCTTTTATGCACCAAGGACTTGAGCTCTTACGCCGCCGCCTGTCGCCTGCATGATGACCTCTGGACCTTTGATACCACCCTCCACTCGCGTACTAACCACGTTATCAACACACTCGCCATTGGTGTGAAGGTCCGTGCATTCTTCGACTCCCTCAAGGAGGTTACTAAATGTCTCCTGGAGATGAATCAGGAGGTCATTTGAGTTATCTTGGAGTGCAAAAAAGATATATGGAAGAGCTAGGAACTGTTTGAGCTCATTGAAGAGTATTTCGAAAACAATTTACAGATTCTGGATTTCCGTACTACTCTAGACAAGTGCTTAAAGCGGGCCAGGGACTCGCAGCTGCTCATTCTCGTTGCTCTGCAGTAGTTCGAAGAGGAGAACGATGATAAATACGTCAAGACTCTGGAAGAGCTGAAGAATTTCAAGGCCACTGGGGCCAGATGTTGATGCTTGAGAAATTGCAGTTGAGGAAAAACAGGCTGGACAAGAAGCTGAAGTACATTCACGAATGGAGGAAGGTCTCAAGCATGATATTTGTTGCTACATTTGCCACCGTTCTGATATGCTCGGTAGTGGTGGCAGCTATGGCAGCGCCGCCAGTTGCTGCAACCCTAGTCGCTGCTTCTTCCATTCCTTTGGGATCGATGGGAAAATGGATTGATTCCTTTTGGAAGAACTACGGGACTGCGCTCATGGGGCAAAAGGAAGTGATCAGTTCAATGCAGGCTGGCACTTATGTAGCTATAAGAGATTTGGACACAATTCGAGTTCTTGTGGACAGGTTGGAGATTGAGATTGGAGCATTGTTACAGAATGCGTGATTTTGCAATCCAGGAAAAAGCTGTGAAGATCGTCATAGAAGGGATCAAGAAGAGATGGTGAGGGAGGAAGAAAGGGGAGATAATGGTTGTAGTGATAAATTTATTAGCTTGAGGGTTATTTAAGTGGGAATAAAAAAATGTAAGACTAATGTTGGCATTTGTCACAAAAATTTTGTCAAAGTTAATCATAAAAATGACAGAAGAACTACAATTGAGATAGAAATAGGGAGATTAGGAACTTTAAAAGGATAAAATGAAGGTTATGGATCCGTTTAGGACAATGCGATAAATTTAGGGACCATAATGGAAATTTACCCAAAAAGGTCAAAGTTTCGATACTAGCATGTGTTGTTTCCCATAGGAAAAACAATGGAGAATTGTTAGAATCAAACTGATATAAAATCTCACTCGAAAGCAACCTAGTCAGTGGACCAAAGCTCGATTCCTCGTTCGAACGATCAGATTCACCAGAATTCAGAAAGGTAAAATCTCGATCTTTCCCCATTTTTTTTCCTCCTCGCATTCCAAATGGCAGCTTTATTTTCTATCACCGCCACCTTATCTCGGCGCTGTCTTCCGCATATAGCCAAAACACCGAATTCAACTTTCCCAATTCCATCGCTTTTCTCTCTAGTACGCCCAAACAAGGTTTTGAATTTTGTCCTTTTTCAATGAATTCGAACCCATTAACAAAACCCTGAAACTTTCACTAAAAGAGTTTTCGTTTTGCAGGAATTTTCCCGATTCAGATTGTTCTCTATGGCGTCTTCTGAGCCTACAGAATCTCCGGCCAATAATCCCGGACTCCACTCTACGCCTGATGAAGCAACCAGAGGCTACATCATGCAACAAACTGTAGGCGCCCCCTTTTTTTGTCAATTTTATTAGTATGTTTGACTTTCTGTCGTTTGAGAATTGGATTTGATTCGATTTTTTTGCTTCTGGGGTTCTTTTGTTTGCCTGCAGATGTTTCGGATTAAGGACCCAAAAGTCAGTCTTGATTTCTACTCTCGCGTGTTGGGAATGTCGTAAGTGTTGTTTCATCACTAATCAAGTTTTTGTTTCACCGGTTGGGTCTTTGCTCTTTCTTCTTTTGGTAATTTCTTGTAAATCGTCAACTAGCCTATTGTTGCTATTGTTGCAATTATGAAGTCGGCCTTCCTGGTGCCACTTGTTATGCACAATCGTCCAACAGCCTCGAAGTTTTTTTTTACCTCAAGTTCCTACTTTTTAATGGATTTCACAAATCGATTGGTGTGGACTAATTTCGTCCACTTCTATTTCAGATTACTCAAGCGCTTAGATTTTCCAGACATGAAGTTCAGTCTGTACTTTCTGGGCTACGAGGTACCACATATTTGAGGGCATTTGGAATCATTCACTCCTTGAGTTTTTCCTGTATTGCATTTTTGTGTCCTAGTCAAATTGCTTCATCTGTTATATAATTAGATGTAAATTTTCCGCCGAGAGTTGTGCATTTTATGTTCTTGAGAAAACAATCAAGTATGCCATCTTTTAGGCAATCACGTTGAAATTTATAATTTTCCTATAGGACCCTGCATCAGCTCCAAGTGACCCAGTTGACAGGACAACGTGGACTTTTGGCAGAAAGGCTACAATTGAACTGACTCAGTAAGGGTTTTAAGATTCCAACATTACGCTCTCCATTTTTCCCTTGTAGAAGAAGACGTATTTATGTGATGCACAACTATCTCATCCATTTCTTGATGCAGCAACTGGGGAACTGAAAGTGATCCCGATTTTAAAGGTTATCACAATGGGAATTCAGAACCTCGTGGCTTTGGTCAGTTTTCTGATTAGCTAGCATGAGTTTGTCAATTCACATATATTTGTGCCTTTTCTTGTCCTAAGACATGGCGTGCAGCTTCTGTGGTTGTCAACCTCCTTCCTTTGTCGCATAAATTTGCATATGTAGCATTATGCCTTCATAAATTCTGAATAGGTAGAAATAAGCATATATGGCTAGTTGTAAATCAATACTTAAACCAATTGAGAGCCAAGGCTATTCTTATTCTGTGGCTTATTTTTCATTTTTATTTTTCTTTAATCTCCTTGAACAGAGACTGATTATCCCCATGGCATATCTTAAAATATACTGTTAGGAAAGGAAACAACCTTAAGCACTGTTTTGTGCTGCTCCTAGATTGATTCACCTGTGTATTTAAAGTACATGTATTATGAAGTTATGGGTTACGAATTGTTTTTGGGCTCCTAATAAGCTCATTAACTCATCTTTTGCAGGGCACATTGGAGTCACTGTTGATGACACATACAATGCATGTGAGAGATTTGAACGGTTAGGAGTGGAGTTTGTTAAAAAACCAGATGATGGTAACCACTAATGATAATTGCCTAGATACTACCATAATCTGAGTGTTACATTGATTTGTATTCGCGTTTTGTTCCCTTGGTAATCATAACCAGTAAGTAGCAGTTATTGACTGGTCTGTCTATGGATCTTGGATGTGAACTTAGACTCTTGTACTTGTTATTGCTGTCCCAGTTCGGTAGAGAAAACTAATGCTGATTATCTCTTGCAAAAGGTTTCACAAGTTAAACTGATGTTAAATGAACGCCCAAAAATCTTATTAGAGAGAGGTGAAGACCCAAAAGTGTCAAGAATCTCATTCATCCATGAAAGACTAGTACACAACGAGAGTTATGGGTTCCTATTACACTTAATTCTCTTGTGAGCCGGACAACCATGTTTTGGGCAGTAGGTCTTAGTCTATGTTATTCCAGCTTATGGCTGGGGACTTCTGTAGAAATTCTTTACATGAATGGGTAAATTTATATTCCAACTAAAGGAGCTACCGGAGAGTATGGATCTGTGTTCGGTTTTTGTGTTCTATTATGTTTTTTTATCTGTCTGTCATTTATTTATTTATTTACATTCGAATCAACTGTATTGGCTGTTAATAGGGGAAGTATACTGTTAAAACTCTCAAATATGTTGACGAAGTTTCAGCTTAATCAACAGTAAATGGTGTGTGATGGGAAAAATTGAGGATCTTGGACACAATTTGAGTTTTGCAATCTTTCAGTTCTCACCATACCTACAACCTGATTTCAGGAAAGATGAAAGGGATAGCATTCATCAAGGATCCTGATGGTTACTGGATTGAGATCTTTGATCTGAAGACTATTGGGAAAATAACCGAAAATGCTTCTTAAACCGTCAAGCTTAGGTAGTTCTGACATTGTCTTTCATTCTTCCTGGAGTTTGGTTCCATTTATATGAACTTTGCATGTTAGCAATGAAAGATATTCAAGCTTGTCTGTTAGTCCGTCAGCTTTGACAGCGATCACGTTTGCCTTCTAAAGTTAGATCTCATTCTTATTCTCTCCTGTCTCAAGTATAATGACAGTATTGCAAGACAGATTGTTAGTTTATGTTGAAGTTTAAGGTAAAAGATTTAGACGTCATCTATGGTGTTAAAAACATAGCGACTTAGTGTATGTAATTATGCACAATATCTTCCCTGTATCACTGTGCATTTTTTAGGAAATGTAATTTCGCTTGTAAATTTGGGAGTTCATTCATGGAAGTATGCCATGAGATGTTGTTGGGACTGCGAAGTTTTGACCATGTCCATGGAAGTATGCTTGTAATTTTGCGTGTTGTTAGGGTGAAATCTAAAAGTATTTCATGTTTTCTTACAGGAAGAGCAGAGATGGATGGATTCAGTGGTTTGCTGTCAAGTTGAAGAGCATTTTCATTTCGTGATAATATGCACATCTTCCTAGCGAGGTACACGCCACGCCTCCAGCTTTATCAAATTCAGATTTCTGCACAATACCAATGAACTGATGGGCGGGTTATAATGAATAAACTGAAGTGTTTTGCATGCATGCCTGTCTCTGTACTCAACTTTCTTGAACCATTATCTTGAAATTTCAATCATTTCTTTAAATGAAACAAAACCGAACAACTCTGAGGAGGGTAAGAGTTTTGAATCCAACAAAAGAAAAATGAGGACAAAGTTCAAGGGGTTTTTCACTCTAAAATTTGGAAGTTTTCGGTTCATGAGGTTTGATAGCTTGAAGTTTTAGTGGCTTCTGGTGGATTTTGTTTTTCTACAAGCTTTAATATACTACTATAATTTGTAAAACCGTTAAAGATTAGGAGCCCTTGGGATTTCAGAAATTGAATTGGATTGATCCAGGAGCTGTTAGGTCTATTCTATAGTGAGTATTGTTTTGCTATTTGCTTCTTTAAATCTTTGTCTGGCTACGCCTTGAAGCCGATAACTAATAAGTACATCTTGTATATGGCTAGATGGATTGGCATTGACAGATGGGGCTTGACTTGGGTTCCCTTTTCCTCTTCAAAAATAAATTTTCTTAGATTTAAGATCAAATAATTGCAGAGAACTACAAAAATCAGGTAATAATTATCATGTTTGATTCAAAAGTTAGCAGTATGAATATACTTGTAATTTGTAAATTTATTTTTCTTCATGTAAATATATATCAGTTTTTTTAAAAGTCAGTTGGCTATGAAAAAAAAATCAAAAATCTTGAAATTATTGGAACTTTATTATCAGGTAATTTAAATTAGGGTTTTAAAAATTGTTATCGAATATTGTAAAATAAACAGAGGTAAAGTGTAGATTAGACTAAACCACATGGGGGTTTTTGTAATTTTTTCATTAAGTTTACATGAAAAAAATAATACCATCATAGTATAGTATGTTTTAAAAACCAAGCAGAATCGACAATATAACCGATTTTGCTGAGTTGTTAGCTTTAAACACATAACTCCGTAGTGCCACATTCCACTTAAATCTCGACTCGCAAGAGGGCTGCCATAATTTAACGTACGACTACTAACTGCACAAGTGTGACTATAATTCTAACTATCTTATTCAAAATAAATAGTAGCAATAATATATATTTTGTTAGTTTATATATATTTCTTATTAGCTTCAATTTTTTATATTTTACATAGTTTCTATTATAATATTTTATCTTAACTATCCTTATTTACGTTGTTCATTATAATATATTGCTCATTGCATTTTATTACTATTTATTATAAATAATAATAATAATAACAATAACAACAATACAATGTAGAATATACTATAGATAATATTGATTGTAAAAAAATGATAAGAGTTTTTTTTTTATGATGGTAGAGTACTTATAAAAATTTATCTCTTGAGAATTTAATTTCTTACCAAAAGATGTCAAATTTTCTCTTTTTATTGTAAAATTTAAAATTAATGGTATGCAATATGTTAAGAAAATTCTATAAAAAAATCTTAATTTAATGGACTTAATGATATTATGTAGTTAGTAAATTTTATATTAATTTTTGTATTTGACATTCAAAAAGCTAGTGATTAAACTAAAAATCTTATATTAGTTGGCTCAAACAATTAAATGGATTTACCATTAATTTATTAGCATAACTTTGACTCTTAATGAGGCATAAAATAAGCAAAGAAAAAGGACATATGCTAAGTCTATAAGTGAGACATTTAATAAGAAAACTAAGCAAAAATTAATTTCTTTCAATAAATCTGAAAAAAATATGAGTCATGATAGATCCAATAAGTAAATATTGAGTTTTTTTCCAAAAATATGTAACTATAAGTAATTATAAATTACTAAAAAATTTTAATTACCCGACTCTTGATTTTTCATAAAAAAAACAAAAAAAAAAAGGCATTCACCCCCAACATTTCAAATCCACACTTACTTTTTATTTTATAGCCGAGTCAAATCTGATTGTTCAAAAATCAAGGTCAAATCTTGTATAGTTTTTTTTTAATCTTTTTGGTTAATTAATATATAACTATTGATTTAGAAATTATACTCATATAATTGAGGTTTAAACGTCTAGTCTTACCCATTGTTCTTATAATATAATTAATCAACCATATAAAAATAGACTTCTTAAAATAGAACAAATTTCTAATACCTAAAAGGAAAACTAATAATTCACAATTTAAGGTTTACTCACTTTATATGTTTGCACTTTTTATTTTATACATACATACATATATATAATAAAGTTGCACTTTTAGGTTCTGATAAAAATATTTAAAGTTTAAAAAGTAAATAAATTAATAAACATCATGTTTTTAAGCATGTCTAATAGTCATAAAAATAAAAAACTTGCTCTAAGATAGATCAGGTGCGTAAGTTGTCATATAGTATATATTCATCTAAGTTGGAAAAAAAAACTTAAATGAAAAAAAATTTATATTTAAAGACATTTTTTTTATAGTAGAACAAACTTAGGTCATACTTGTTAAGATGAAATTTTAAAATTTATAAAATATTTATGTACTTAATATAATTATTTGATAGCAATATAGAACCAATGGCAGCATGTTTGATGTAAAAGAAAAAGGAAAAAAACTTTAATGGTAATCTAGGAGTTTTAGCCATTAAATGTTAGATTAATGCTATATATTATATATATATATATATATATATATATATATATATATATATGTGCAATACTTGATTCTATATTATAGAACCAAGCCTGAGTAAGTTTGAAGTAAAAAATAAAGTTTTTTGGCAACTTGAGGATCTTTTTTAGTGTAATAATATAATGATAAAATTGAGTTTCATTAAAAGAACAAAAATAACCTACAATGTAAGGGTAAAAAGATCTTTTAACATTGTGCATCTTTGTATTAAAGACAAAGATAAAGATATGTCATGTCATTCAATTAGTTTTTCAATTAAATATGATAATCAATCTCTTAGTTTCTTTCTTGTTTTTTTTTTTAACTAATATTACTTGGTATGAGGAACGAAGAACAAATACTCACTGCCAAAAGTGGATCATGCGAAATTTGTGTGTGCAGTGATATGAAGTTAATTAGCACAGCAGCAGCCCTTAAACTCTGTTGGCTCATACGAGTTGGTCGTCCAACTAAAACTCGGTCACCAGCAACTCCCAAAATTTGATAACTCATACGAGTTAGTCCATTAAGTAAACAAAAGAATCACATAACCCCACGTGATATGGATGTCATTCAACCCATTATTGATTATTGGTCAGACTACAAGCTATCGACATAGTTACACTTGTGTGGACTACTTTTTACAAACACAAAAGCATGGATACTTTGATGTATAATTAAAGCAAAATCCAATTTTTTTCCCCTTTATTCTTCATCCCTAATTAAAGTCGCTGTGAACATTTCACATGGACTAAAAAATATCCCTATTTTTGTTTGTGAATATTCTCAAGCATTAGTTAGTTATTCTTTTCAATTCGAGACAGATATCTTCAGGTATACTGTCTCGAATCCGAGATTTCTTTCCCTAACCCTTATTCCTTGGCACTGACGAGGCTGATGTCTGACATTACTCGCTCCCCTTGCCAGTCATGAATTCACGATTTTGTTCATCGCCTATGGCTTATTTGTCTGGGTTGATGACCTTATTCCCAGCAGCGATTAGAAATCTTAAAGATATATGAGATTATAGAGTATTTCATAGCAACACCAGAGGTTTGTTCTTCTTATTTAATGCATGCGACAACTTGTCAAATAATCCACTGAGAAATTAAGCATTAATGGAAGAACGGGGAAGAAGATAAATAAAATAAGCAAACAAAGTGCAGTACTGAAGCAATGGCACTTGCATTTTTGCCGGTGGAGGTTGCTGGTGGCTGCCCTAAATCGCTTGGCTTCACATGGACTCCACCCATTGCGCTTGTGGACACAGCTTGGTGGGATCGATTCCAATTTTCTTTCTTCCTTTCCATCACCAACATTGAGAACCATAAAGAAGCAGCGTTGAAGAGGACGAAGAAGAATAAATAAATAAAAGGCTTTCTCTGAATACGATCTCTGCCCTGAAGCTGTTCAAATGTGAATAATTTGAGAACCAATTAAAGAACTGTAACTTCATGTTATTGAACTGGGTGGCTAATACGGAGGAGTGCACGAACCTGAAGAAGAACTGTTGATGAATTATTTCTGAGAAAGCACTAGACAAAGTGAGTGGCGATTGATAATTTGTCATAAGTTGAACTATAGGTGGTTATTTGAAAACAAAAAAAAAAACAAAAAAACACGAACACTGATGTGTCTTATTTACATTTCCTCACAAATTTTTGTTCACGTGTCTCATTTCCATCGACCTTCGCACCAACTCATTACGAGCTGCGAGGTCCAGGGGTTGTTGGCTTCTGAGTTCAAGTTCGAGGACCAACTCGACCTAGTTATCAAAGCTGAGGATCTATTACTATACTTAGGCCTTAAATTTGGCTCCAACAAATAAATAATCCATTTGTACACCTCGATTTGGTTTTGTTGCTGCAGTTCAATTGTAATATAAAAATTGGTTGGATGGACCAACTTTTGATTTTTGAATCCAGCTAGATAGGGCCTAGCCTGGAGCACATATTTTAATTAAATTAATACATAAGTAAGAGTCAACTTAGGTATAGGGTTGATGACATTGATGGTACGTACACACCAATAAACTATATATTTCTGTCTTTCTGTAGAGAAAACTGAGATTACGATTAACTGTCTTGGTTTACAAACTCCTTCTCCACCCACAAAACTACAAAACTTCCACTGTCATCCTCCTGTTTCCAAGTATTAATTTCTAATCATTTAACAATATACTTCCCATCTTCCACTATTTGACCAAGGTGTTAAATACTATTACCGTTAGATATACTGCACACCAAATTTTTAAGGTATACCGTATGGTATATCACATCGCATACTGTTACCGTTTTTTTTTTTAAATAAATGTTAGAATATTATTTTAAGATGACATAAATTCAATAAATTTTTTTACACATTTTATATGTATTCTAATTTTTCTCATCATAATTTGTTAAATATAAATAAAATATATACAATAGAAGATATTTTTTTAATACAAAAAACATAAAAAAATGTTATATATAGAGCAAAAATAAATAATACCTTAGAAAAGAAACTAATTTATTGATATAAGAGAAAAAAATAATACTTTAATAATAACAATACATTTTCTAATATCACATTGAGTTCTTAGGCAGCTCAAAGTAACAGTTAAATTTTTATTTTAACTAAGAAAAGTAACCAAAAGAATAAAAGTAAATATCTATTTTATGATATGTGTATTAATTATATTTTAATTTTTTATATATTTATGATATTTTGATGTCAAATGACAAAAAAAAATCTCACACGCATCCGTGAAAAATAAAATACCACGGTACGTACATCACGGTATTTGTGGTATACCATAATTTTTAGACAAAATGTACACAAAAGGTAAACGGTATGTGAAATATTATAAAATAATGTAGTAAAACCACGTGATAAAAATGACAAAAAAAATGTAAAAATATTTGTACCGTGTGGTGGGTAAGCGATATACCGTGATATTTAACTCCATGTCTCTAACCTAGTACAGAAGACACAAAAACACCTTGGTACATTTGGGCAGGTGTTTTTTTTTTCTTAACAAGTTTATTGATAGGAAAGAGAAATAGTTTTTTGGCCTGATATATAATATCAATGCAAGAACTTAAACCTATTTTGCATGGGACTACATGTACAAATTACTTTTCTTCTAAAAGTGGAAAAACAAACGGAAGTTGGGCAATGCTAATTGAAACTAATTACGCATGGCATGGGGATAAAATATTATACTCCATCCGTCTCGTGTTGTTTGGAACATTCAAGATTGGCACAAAGATTAAAAAATGATAAAATAATGTATTTTTGGACAAAATTACCTTTGAAAACAAAAATTGTTAAAATTGGTTTCTATTTGGCAGCAGAATCGGCTTTGAAATTTTCAAGCTTATTATGGCAGTAGGCCATTCTTTAATTCATTTAACTCTTTCAATCATAAATGTCCAATAGAATCTTAAGCTTCTTTGAATTACCAAAGTCCAAAGGAATTGAAAATATCAGGTCCTTGTTAATAAAAAATTGTAATTCACTTTTCTGTCTCCGCACCACCATCGTTGACTTCTGTGTCAAATTGACAAATTCAGAAGCAGCAGCACAACGTGTTGAACAATGATGAAAGATAAGCAATGTGTGTGGCTCTAATGAAGCAGATCAATTATAAGTGAAAAATTAAGAGAGGATCAGTTTTAATCATTAAAAATCAATTTTTTCTAAGTCAACAGCCTGTTTGGTGAATTTGGAATGTGGTGAAGGATCAAATCAACAATAATAGGTCATTTTTTATTGCGACAAAGCTTGTTGGTAATACATGTCCCAAACGAGTTCAAGTGGATTTAAGCAAAATAGCAGTAGTCTCGTTACATCCTCGAACCATCCTTAGAACTCTGGTAGCAAGGCTTCATATGTCCAAATATACTCTTCATCAACGAGTGAAAGAAGGGCTTCTTTGGCGTCATTCGAATGTCTTACTTGACCGACGAAAATAAGAAAGAGAGATTGAGGTTCTGTTAAAGTATTATCTCTTACCTAAAGAATCAGAGTTGGTTTGCAGCTGTAATAGTAAACGGCTCATAACAAAAGTCATATTTTTTGTTGTCGTCGATAGATATAGATATGATCCAATAAGAGACAGTGAAATTTCTAAACAGATTGGAATCTTCCCAATTGTGTATAAGGAACCAGCTAGGAGGAGAAGGAAAAATAGAGAAGTTGGAATAATGAAGACAAAGGCCATAGTTTCGGTAAAAAAAGAAATGTTGTAAAAACTTGCTTGATTGAGAAAGTTTTACCTACAATTCAATACAAAACCACATTTGAAGGTTGATGACTTTGATTTCCAAAAAGCTACAATAAAAAATGAACTTAATGTACAATTGGTATGTCAGCCTCTGAATAATCCTAACATGAATGTGTTAGATTTGGGGTTCTTTCAAGCCATACAGTTTCTACAACAGCAAGAATATTTAAAGAATATTGATGATTCGGTTAAAGCTATTGAGAAAACCTTTGATAAATTCTCATCTACAAGTTTGAATCATGTGTTTGTCACTTTACAGCTATGTATACTAGAAGTGATGAAGTCAAATGATTACAATGGGTACAAAATACCACATATAAACAAGAGTTGGTTGAAGCAAGAGAGGAACCTCTCAACATAAGTTCCCGTACCTCCTGAACCTATCGATGCAACAAAGGCATTTTTTTTTGTAAAAATCAATGTAAATATTTAGTTAGGCTACAATATATAACGTTGTGGTTGGAGGACTAAACATGGCTACTGCAATAGTTGGTCTTTGTTGCTTGTTAATTTGGATATGTTTATTTCTGGTGGTTGAACTTTTGCAAATGCAAGTAGTGTACACAGTACATGGAAAAGATGTCAGCCCATATTTTTTGTAGGATATCCTATATTCTTTTGTAAGTAATCTAGTCCACAGATTTTGTAAATGATGAACTTAATGTACTATTTTCTATATTAATCTAATTCCCAGCCTAGTGAATGGATGACTTACTTGTTTTGTTAATTTAAACTTATGCAATTGTTAATTTGTAAGTCCCCAACACATAAGATCCTTTGTATGACAGGCTTGGCCTTAAAATAGTCAATTTAGTCTAACGATTCTCTGTTTTAATCTGATTCTCAACCTTGCTGTATGATTTGTTATTTGTTCCTATCATCAATGGTGGAGTTAGGATTTTAAGTTGGAGAGGAGGGAGTGGACTTTATTTTGAAAATGTGAGAGAATTAAGAAGTAGATGTATTTCCACAATGCAAAAAGAAAATAACAAAAATAACTTAAAATATATTAAAATGCTATCTTTACACTTCCAAAATAGCAAATAAAACTTATTAAATCTCAGTTTTCATCCATATTATAGATCGGTGATCATAAGCTTCAAGTCCATATCAAATCACGAGCTTTTCTATCAATGAAAATTAGTTATGTTATTATACATGTACACATGTTCGATTAATATCACATAGCGAATAAAAAGATAATGTTTTGTGAATCTTGAGGTGGGTACGTCCTTATTTCAATGCATTAAAATTATCTATTATCTTATCTATTGAAAAGGTCTTAGTAATATCTCTTTCAATATAAACAATCAAGTGATTCTTGATAAAATCATCACCTATGCTACTATAAAGTCTTGTTTTTATAATTTTCATTGCTGAAAAGGCTTGTTCTGTTGTTGCAGTCAAAATAGGAAGAGTCAATATAAGACGAATCAATCTGTCTACTAAAGGATAAATTTTTGACTTTCCTATTTCCTATTTCCTTTAGTCCTTTACACAATTTAACAATTGTAGATACATTTTGCAACTGTGAATGGTGGGACACATTAAACTTATAATGCTACAGCTAATTAATACTTTAAATGAATTTTTTATTATTCAATGAAATTTGAAGGATAAAATTTGCCGGTCAATCTATATATGTTCTCAATATTAAATGACTTATAGGAATATCTAAGATCCAAAGTAACACTAAGAAGAAGAAGAAGCTCTATCATCTATTTATTAAAGGACTTCTTCTATTTTTTACGAGACACACCTTGGCTAATGCAAAAATTTGGAAAAGATGTAGAAAAGTTGTACTTTTACATTTCTAACTTGTTAAAATATAATTAATCACTTTTTATTAAGAGAGTAAAATTAATTGTTTAATGTTGGACTTTTCCTACATTTCTCACACAAATCAACCACATGCATTTATGAATAATTTTAGTGAAATAAAGAAAATTATTACCATTTTGCATCTATACTTCTTAAAATTGTTGTTATGTTTTATAACAGATAATTATCTTAAATTTGTTGAATTCATCCAATGACATTAACAAAGAAAACAACAAGCTCTGGCGATTTTCAATTAGTACAACTACCATTGACAATCACTACCAGATTCACCTAGAAGATCAAAATCAAAACAATTAAACAGGAGAAGACCAAAATCGAAACAATCAAACCAAAGAGATGAATATTCGGCTGCATTACCTTAGGTGGAATAGGTGAAGGACAAAGTGATTGAGCTCAATGTTGGTCTTTAAGACTTCGCAAGCAATCTCGGCCTCTTCTTGTCGGCGCTCAATGAAGAGATTGAGATCAGCGTTGATTTCTTTAGTTTAGAACAAGGGAGACGAAGATTAGGGATTTCAATCGAAAAGTTAAGGGGTGGTATGGTTGTAAATTATAAAAAACATAATGCATTTTTGGTATATTTAAATTTTAAAGTGAACATTGAGATAAGGGTATTATGGTAAATTGAATATTAGAAGTTTACCAAATAATAAAAGATTGTAAAGAATTTGAGACGGCCCAAAAAGAAAAATATTGTAAAAAATATGAGATGGAGAGAATATCTCTTATTATGAACAAATTCAAATCAAATCATTTGAAAAAGTCAAATATATATATTTTAAAAAATATGAAATAAAGGGAGTATATATAGTTGAAAGGGATCCATTAGTTAGATCTTTCATGAATGGGGAAAATGTTATATATATGTGGTTAATTAATCTTCCAATTGAGTTTCCAACACATGCATTTTAACCACTCCACTTGCATTGAATAATATATGTCCGTACAATCATTGATCATCCAACAATCCCGTAATAGATGCATCCAAAAAGAAATTAAGATCTAAGAATATATACATTAAAGTTTCATTTAAATGGACGTACGAAGTAATAATTAATGCATGATAGGCAGAGCCCTAGCTAGCTAGAAATTAAAAGTACAGATCACAGCAATGATCATGTCCAATTTTTTTTCTTAAATTTCTCTCTCAATATATTACATGTACATGCATCAGTTAGAAACAGATCAGTTCAGTTGTACAAGAACAGGACTTCTTGTTTTGTCTTGTTTTCATCAATGTTGAAGAAGGAGTTGCTGGTCATATTTATCAGTTGCTTGAAATGTCCAAGCTCATCGTCAACTTCTGCTGCTTCTTCCTCCACCCAATGGTTTAGATTAATATTTGTCTGACTTTCTGCTTCTCCACTTGTCGTCGCATGACCACCAAGCACGAAGTTCTGGTTTTCTTCAAACCCAAGAATATTATCTGAGCTACAACTTTGAAGTTGTAGCTGTTCGAAACCTACCATCTCTTGTTTGATGTGGCCCCTGCCGTTGATGGAGCATAAGCCTGCAGGCTCACTCCCACCACCATATATCGAAAAGCAATTTTGGTTGTCCTTCAAACTAGCTGGATAATTATTACTATATAGCAGCTGGCTACTTTCTGGGGTTACAGATGAAATGTTGCTCAAGGGACTAAACTCAGAAACGGCTGGAACATTGGGTTCAAAGGGTGTGAAAGATTTGGTTGGGGTGTAATAATAATTGTAGGAAGTGATGAGGTTTTTGGTGGGAGATAATGGTGATGAAGAAACAAGTGAGGAAGCTTGATTATTATTAGTGGGAGAGGGTTTTCTGTGATGTGAATTGTATTGGGTGGGAGCTGCAGCCATGGCCATGAGCTTCTTCTTGAGCTTTGTATTCCAATAGTTCTTGATGTCATTGTCTGTTCTTCCTGGTAATTGTGAAGCAATTATTGACCATCTGCAAAATATACATGAACAAGGTTAGTTTGAGAATTGATTTATAAGTATATATATATTTCATATGAACTTGTAAGTGAAGGAGAGAGAGGGAGACCTGCTTCCAATGGTAGCAAAGAGAGTGCAGATGACTCTATCTTCCTCATCAGTGAAGTCACCATGTTTGATGTTGGGTCTGAGATAGTTGAGCCATCTCAGTCTGCAGCTCTTTCCACATCTTTTGAGACCTAATTAAATTAGCCACACAAGAGAATTCCAAGAAAATTAAAATTGATGAGAGATAATCAAGAAAATTATGGAGGGCATCACGAACAGAGACACACACACACATATATATAAGTGAAAGTTTACCAGCTTTGTGTGGGAGAGCAATCCAATTGCCACCAGTCCCATATTTGGCTATATAGTCCTTAAGCTTGGAGTCTTCTTCTGGAGACCAAGGCCCTCTCTTCACATTTGCCTTGTCACAGCAAGGAGCTCTTCCCATCTCTCTGTCTCTCTCTCTGTCTGAATGTTGTGCGCTAGAAAGCCTTGCTTCTGACTTCTTTGGGAGTTAGTTGCCAAAAGTTCTCACCCTAATTTCTGTTTGAGCTTTGGTGGGATGAGAGAAATGATAATTGTTGCCTTCTTAAAGAACAGACTTGCGTGTTTCATCTGGACATTTGACTTTGCGCATGTGTGGGTTGGGCAACTAATGTCTGCATTAATCACTGAAGTTTGTGATATTCACAAGCTACGCCATTGATGTTATATTTTTCCAGTTACATCACTGAATTGCAATACTTTGTAATGGAATCATCTTATCATGTTTCTTTTTTGGTCTTGAATTCAGGCATTTGAAAATGCTAACATTGACTTCATATTATCTAACCTATCTACCCCTCCCTCTTATGATAAATGTCTTAGAAGTTTTTTACTTTTCACCCTGATCTTAAACCACGAAGCATGCATACTCGATCAAAGTTATGAAAGTTTACATCTTTAATTGGTGCACCAGGTACTGTCAGGCTCAAAAACGTTTAAGGATAAAAAAAAAAAATGAAACTTTCATTGATCTTATATATATATTTTAACAGTGGTATCCTATGTTTGATAATCGTGATATTGTTTTCTTCAAAAGTGGAATAAGTCAAAATGATAGGAATAGAACTGCTAGTTTCTTCCAACCATTATATTAACTAAAGCTGAATAGAATGTTCCAGAATCCGCATCCCTCTAATGATCTAAGAGCTTTGGTATTCTAAGTAACTGAGACATGCTTACAGAAATCAAGTCTCCGGTTCAAGTGATGTATGTATATATAAATGCTATCTGTTAGGTGAATTCCTTTGAATAATTATGACGTTTTCCAAACCGCTGACTATTTGTGTTGGTAGATAACAAACCGTTTTCAACTAGGTAACAAAATTCAACTCAATTAGAAATCTAAGTGTCTCAATTATATGCTCAATTACACTTTACCCCCAAGGATTGTTACTCACATTACAATTTTACCAGGCTCGAATTTAGAACCTTATCCTTACCTCCTTTTTTTCCCTAATATTAATAATAAATAAAACGATTATTTTGCATCAACAAGATGAAGAAAATTGATAAGTTAAAGTATTCATTTAATTATTAGAAAAAATAATGACATAGCTAGTTTGATCTTAATTACTTAAAGAAAGTTCTTTATTGCTTGGGAGATGAAATAAAAATAACAGTAGTTCAAGCAAAATACTAACTTAATTAATTCACTGTTTTTTATACTCAAAATCATTATAAGTAGAGGGATTAGAAGGAACTATAGAAAAGTTATAAATAAGAAGAAGTGTCTATTGCACAAAACCTTGTAGTTCACATTTTGCTTAGGTGTTTAAGTGCAGTTGCCATTTAAGCTAATTGGACTGCTTTTGATTCTCCATACGCATGCGTTGGTTTTCATTATTTAAAGACTTTTATTTTATGTTCTTTTAGAAAAAGAAAACCACAAATTTTGAGAAAAATATCATAATTTGCTTCTCTGTTGCTCCAGACTTAGCTGTCTTCAACCACTCCTTTGAATTTGACTTGCTTTGTGGGCACAAAGCAAATGGTCATATAATCCTTTTGTCCTTAATAGTTACATGAACCCTAATTAACGACAAAATCTATATCAAGCTACGCAGTCCTCGAATTGGGGCTTCTTCTATTTGTCGAAGAGATAAAGATAAATGAATTGAGCACATGTGGCTTAAATTAAAATATGATTTTGATAGTTCAGATTTATGAACTAATGATTAAGGTAATATTGTTACTAGCATTTTTTTGCGTCAAACAAAGCTCTTTTTCAATTAGGACTATATGAATGCCTCAATTCATAGTCAATTATGATGCGTGACTACTATCTCATTATTTTTCAACGGTAAATAATGAACTAACCTTTAATTTCAATTAACGTAGTCAACTAGGAGCCAGCTGGGATGCATAATATATTATATATATATATGTGTGTGTGTGTATAAACAAATTCAATAAATAATAGGTATTGATATTACAAATTTATTCTTTATTAATTTCAGGTTTATTTTTTATCTTCATTATGGTTCACTGAGCTAGAAACGCATGCAAAGAATAATATATGTATGTATGTATGTATGTATGTGCGTGTGTGTATTAATTATCGGCCCAGCAAAATACCGACTGCATGCGCATGCAATGGAGATTCGGTCAGCCGCTTCAAAATTAATTCAACGTCGATTCGAAATGCATGGCTTCGGCGTGCTCTTTTGTGGTTCCGTTGACATCTGCATTTGTTTTTGTTCTTTTGAAGACAATTATCCTTTCATTTTATGCGATCTTTTCAACCGGAAACCTCTATAATTAATTTTGATAATACATCTTTGGGAAAATAAGCAATTTTGCCACTAATGTTATGTTAATAGAGCAATTTTTCTAACAATGTATTTTTTAATGCAAAACTGCCACTATCTCTAGGAGCAAAAGTTTAAGGTTTCAGGTCAGATCCGGGCTAAAACCTAAATTAAATAGACTCTCTTATGATCCAAAAAAAGTCAACCCGAACCGACCCAAAGTGGAGAGAAACTCGAGCCGACTCTAAAAAAAAAAAAAATAAGATTAGGGTCAAGTTGGATCGGATTTACTCCGCCGGCAGCCATTTCCTCAGCTGTGAAGGGTGGAGGACAACTTGAAGGGTGACAAACATATGATGTAGAGGATGACGGCACAACAGACAGGCAATCATGCGAAGGATAGACGACAAGGAATGATGCAAAGAACGACGGCACGACGAACGGACAACATGGAAGACGATGACACAAAGAACAATTGACAACTGTGTGTCTGAGGGTAGCAGCTAAGTCAAGACAGTGGGGTGAGGTAGATTTAGATGGAGGCGAGGTGACTCAGGTGAGTGAGATTTGTACGAAAGATAGAAAAGATAGGGAGACTGAGACGAAAGTCACGAAACAAAGGAAGAAGAAGAATGTGAGGTGAGGAGGGAGACAGAAGGGAGGCAGCTAAACTAGGCTAGTTAGATAGGGTTAGAGAATTGGGTTGGATTGTGGTTTTTTATTTGGTAGGGAGTTATTTTAATGTTAGGTTGAGATGGGTTGGGTTAGGGATTTCGGATGGATTCAGGTTGGACCAGAACCAACCCAATTTTTCCTTCTTTACACCAAGTCGAGTTCAAGTCAACTTGAATGTTACATTTCCTTCTTTCTAACCCGACCCTAACCCGATATTTTGAATCAAGTTTCAAGTTGAACATCGGGTTAGGGTCATTTTTTTACACCCCTAACTGTCGTTATTGGTTAGGTGTGATTTTGCCACTGACTGTCAAATTTGCTTGCCTAAGAAAAAGGAGAAAATGCAAGTTTCAATTCTAAGGGGAAGTTCATTTCGCATTAAACAAATTAATGCTATCCTATTAAATTTGGGTCGCACGTGGGTCTTGGATGGGTAATTTTGACCTGTCAGCTGGCATTGCTCATTAACCCCTCAACTTTAATTTTTACACCACCTACCACAACCATTGTACACTGCAATCACATGTATGATCTGAATGTAGAGGATGATGGATATAGCTGGAGGTAGGTCGTCGGGTGTAAGGAAGGGCCGATGTTGTGATAGTAAGGCATGGGTGTGTGAAAAGGTTTTGAATAATAGCATGTTGGGGATGATTATATGCAGTTAGGGGTAGGTTGCTGGGCTTAGGGGAGGGCCAATGTCACAACAGTGGGGCGTAGGTGTATGAAAAGGTTTTGAATAGCAGCAAGAAGGGCATGTTGGATGTAGCTAGGGGTGGATTGTGGGCTTGGGTAAGGGTTGATGTCACGAGGGCGGGGCGTGAATGTGTGAGAGGGGTTTTGAACAACAGCAGGTAAGGGACGATGGATGCAGTTGGAGGTGCATCGCCAAACGTAGGGAAGGGTCTATGTTGCGAGGGTAGGGCGTGGGTGTGTGAGAGGGTCTCGAACAATCGTTGGCAAGTGATGTATGGTAGGTGTGGTAGAAGGTTTAAGAAACTCAAAGTTGGGGGATTAATGAGTAAGGCCAGTTGCGAGTTAAAATTACTTATCCAAACCCCTGAGTGTGACTTGGCTTTAATGGAATCCCATTAATTCATTTAATGGGAAGTGAACTCCCCATAAGTTTTTACTACCTAAAATTCTAGCCCCTAGTTTTTTGAATCCATAATTTTCACTATTATCTTTACCATGTCATTCTACTGTTCAAGTTACCCGATCCTTATGTATGATTTTCCTTAAAAACCAAATACTAAAAAACAAATGAGACAAAAATCTAACAGAAAACCCAAAAAGAAAACTACAATGATCTACCCAACCATCAGCAAATGCAATAAACCTTCAAATAAGCAGTAACAAAGTGTCTTAAACGAACAGTAATGGCAAATGAATTACGAATCTAGTAGCTGATTGGTCCAAGGCGGCAGAGATTGGCCAACAACAGGTCAAAAGCCTTTAGAGTGTAGATTTCATTTTATTCCCCATTGGAGAAGATGGTCAAAATAGCATATTTGCAAAGTTGAGTACCTAGGGGCTAAGGCCCAATTTTTTGGGGGGCTAGTTTAAAAGTTTTCACAGTTACTAATTATTGACATGGTGCTAAAGTATTATAGACATAATATGTAATATTTTTATTTTGGACAAAATACTCCTATCGTTAGACAATCATTAGATGCATAGTGGCTATATCACTTTTTTTTTTGTTTTGTTTTTTTTTTAAATAATTTCGGGGACAAAAATTGCTCCCAACAAATAGCATTAGTGGCATTTTTGCATCAAAAAAATATTGATGGCAAAATTGCTCTATAAACCCAACATTAATGACAAAATTGCATCTTTTCCCATACATTTTTAAGTGACATTTCAGAAAAAGAATTAAAATTTAATTAAAACCTAGTACAGTTACCATTTAGATTTTTTTCTTTTTGGTTGATAGGGCTAATACTTTGTAAAGAAAAGGCCCCAAATCTTACTTTCCAAAAAGGAGAAGGAAAGAGCCGACGGACTTTTGCATCGCAAAGATTAATTAAGGCACCAGACCTTACTCGCACTATGAGATAAACACACACAATTTTCGGGGTTCTAATATTTCTTTTTAAAATTTATTTTTTAAGGAAAAGTACCAAAATTTTCACTAACGTTTAGCTCTTGAACCGGATTGCTCACTATAAATTTCTCTAATTCTGATATGCCCACTAATGCCATAGTTTGGGACCAAATTGGTCAGTGATGTAATACTCTGGGGCCAAATATATAATCAACTGTTAAAACACTTAATAGTAAATGTGAGAGAGGTGGTGGTTTTGAAATCTTAGGACATTTATGTAACTTTTAATAAACTTCAAAAACTTTATGCAATTTATCATTTTCATTTTTTATGTGATAGCCAATAGCATCCATTATTGAATCCAACACAAGTCTTTTTAAAATAATATTTAAATTAGTCACTGATCACCCGATTCTAGGCATGATAGTGTTTCTATTTATAAATAATAATATCAAATATTATCTACTTTGACATTACTTCGTGTCACAATGATGGATTCATTAGTGATCGATGCCACACAACAAGATGAAAATGATAAATTACACAAAGTTCTTGAAATTTGTTAAAAGTTATATTAATACATTAAGATTTCAAATCAACAATTTCTCATGGTTGCTGTTAGGTTTTCAATAGTTGTGACCAATCTGATCCTAAACTACAATATTAGTAGCCATATTTGGAACCTAGGAGAACTACAGTGAGCAACCCGATCCAGAAGGCAAACATCAATGTGCAACTTGGCACTTTTCCCTTATGTTATGATAAAAACCATCAGCTCCAAACAGTAAGAGTTCGGTTAAGGACAGGATGACTCACTTCAAGACGGTTTGGTCAATTTACTTGCTAGCCGATATTGGCCAAAATTAAATCAATTTCAAACCAAAACTTTCACCCGTAATTTTCCAGAGCAAGAAAAAAAAATTCCTTCATTTTGTCCTTTCGTGAGCTTAATGGAATCTAGCAGCCAAAAAAAAAAACAGGGGGGGAAAAAAAGAGAGAGAAAAAGGACACATCACACGTGAGTGTCTCCATCATGATTCAAGAAAACCAACAAACAAATTAACAAACAAGAATTATTAATCAGATCAATACATCATTGGATGGATTTTAAAATAAGGAAGAAAAAGAGATGAGTTTCCTCATGGGCATTGACTCTTGGATGAAAATGGAACACAATTTTATCACTTTCTCAACGGTTGGCAAACCAAGATCATAGAAAATTTGGCACTGCCAGCCTATGCCGATCCCAAGGTAATTACTACTATTATATATACTAGCTGCTATCTAGTATATTAGGATTAAGTAATCAAGAAAAATTAAGACTTGCTAGTAAGAAGTTTTGCGATAATGCCATTGCAATTTTCCTTTTGCAAGAACACAAATTGCCCACCTATTTGAAAATGGTTGACATGAAATCTCTGATAATCAATGTTGAGGTTTACATATGAATAAAGGGGAAAACTGATAATTGTATCCGACAACCATCAAGACCATTCCCTCTAGCAATCCAAAACTCTTCAAGTCATTAAGATTAGTGATAAGTGTAACGGACCTGAACCGAAGAGTTTAGATCAAGTGATCTTGACATCTCGAAGAAGCCGGGCAGCCATTGCACCATATCTTCTAGCCTCCCAGTCACTTAGATTTTTTTTGGGGATGCCTATCACTGGTGGACAATCTTGCTTTGTTACTCCAGAACCAGAAGTCTCTGCTCCATTACTTGTTTCTTCAGTTGCACCATTTTCTAACGTTTCATTTGCTGTTCCGGAGTCATCATCTTGCTGATTGATGCATTGATCGATGCTGTTGATGATTCTGGAGGTACCGACTATGGACTTTAATCCCATGATGAAAAGTTGAATGCTTGGATGCTGGTATTTGCTGTCCATCTACATGGATCAGGAGAAATAAAATGAAGTTCAACATAAATCGAGCCTATGAATCCTAATTTATAATAATGGTTTCTATTTCTCAACTTTTTTTTTTTTAACATTCGTAGGCCAAACTAGACATGTATTTTTGGTTTGCTCTGAGATAGGTGCCATCTGCAACGCTGAGAGAAATGGGAGACAAATACCTTTGCCTTTGGCACAATTTTCACATCAAAGTACTTCTTCCATGTTTGAAGCATTTGCTCATGGACACTTGTAGAACGGACCTCATAACCCAACTGCAAAGTGATATCGGGAATAGAACTTAGTACAGACGTCAACAATTTCAGAAACCTGAGACTGATTGAAAATGCCTGTTGCCTGGGGTAGCTTACGAGAATTGTTGTCTTGGGTCCTGATAATGCAAGCATTGTTTGCAGTAGTGGCTCCAGGAGATGCTCTGCATAAACCTTGAACACAAAGAGACTAGAAGTTAGTCAAGCAGCTCAATCAAGAAGCGCTTCAAGAACAAAATCAATTAACTTTAGTCTGTCAGCCACATAAATGTACAGAAGTTACCGCTGCAGCCCTATTATTTGGAATATACCTAAATATATACTTACCGAGTATGGCATTTAGAGCAATTTAATATTGGAAAATTCACCATGTTGCCATAGAAGATAAAAATGTGGCATGAACAGAAATAAAGGTCTAGCAAATTAATCCAAGGTTGAAATATCCTTCTAACTGAAGAAACTTGATCAAGAACTTAAATTGCTTTGGACTCCCTTCTAAGAAGGGCTGGAGTGTATCGTGTGTCAGTGTCCCCAGTAAAAATAAGCTAGAGATCATTTGTCCAGTTCTTTTCCG
Organism: Aquilaria sinensis; assembly: GCA_005392925.1. Taxonomy (NCBI): domain Eukaryota; kingdom Viridiplantae; phylum Streptophyta; class Magnoliopsida; order Malvales; family Thymelaeaceae; genus Aquilaria; species Aquilaria sinensis. The sequence continues at coordinate 221,102 of SMDT01002791.1, read as the reverse complement.
TGAGACCATTGATGACCTTATAGGTTCATAACAAACTTAAAACTGACGATGGGTTCTTTAAATTAATCTCTCAATTTTCATCAATCCCTTGGTTGCTGTTGGTTATATTTCCACAGCACATAATGACATTTCATCATGCAATGACACCTTTAGTATTAATTTTTATCCCTTGTGTGCAAAGAGTATATGAATATTCAGAAAGCTTACAACATCAGTTCCAAGAATGTAATCAAATGGAGCACCAACAGCCCTTATATGATCTTCATTTCCCCAGTCCAATTCTGCAACTTGGATTGACCCAAATGAATCTAACGCAAACACAACAATGAAAGAGCTATTAACCCTCCATCTGAAAAACAAAGAACTTCTCTTATTTTCAGCAAAATTTCAAGATGTGCAACATCACCATCCTTGTAGCTCACAGACCATGAGTAAAGTTGGGAAACCATATGACAAATATATGAGTGCCAATGATTTCAAGCTACATAACTTTCTAAAAAAATACCATCTAAATAAACTTAACCTCATTTTGGAGCAACAAAAAACATTCTAGTATGCACTTACAAACATTTTTCCTTTTAACATTTTAAATAATACAAGAGAAGGGTGGGGGCTGTGGGTGGGTTAGATCAAGGGAGGTAAACAGATATAAAGCAATAGCACATGAACATGGATTAATTCATCCTATATGTTCACCTGAATCATGGTTCATCTGTGAAATTCTTGAGGTGTTGTGCTCTACATTTCTCTTTAACAGTGGCAAAACTTCCATTTGGTCTGTTGCAACCACATCACATCCAAGCAATGCCATCCCTGGAAAGAATATTCCACGTCAGTTCAAACATCAAACCTTAACATCGAACAGGCCATAAGAGTCACTAGAAGCAAAGAGCATATGAATGCACATATATGCTTACAGACACCAAAATAGGTACTACCTAACCCAGCTACTCCACAACCAGCTCCAAGTTCAATGGCACGTTTTCCTTTAAGCCTTGATGAACAAAATCTTCCTCTTCTGCAGTTCTTTTCCTGAAACAATGAAGTGATGTGTCAACGACATGGAAAGAAAAAGATTTGCCAAAATGAAGGAATGACAATGCAAAAAAATGGTTTTGCTATTGATGACTTGTAAACCTTAAAAGGGGAAGTTTATAAGATCTGTTGCCAATAAAAATGGAAGAGCTAATAAGTTTCCACCATCCAAATGTTGCCTTTCTGCAGGCTGGTCCTTGCATCTCTGCTAACTTCAACCTGGACTTCTAGGTTTGTACAACTTCATGCTAACAAGAAGTGTTAACCCTTAAATCTCCTTTATTAGAAAATGTGAAGCCTCTAGATCCAAAATATGTGAAAATTCTGGTTACTTACCCCTAAAACTGTTGATACACGCTAAAAGCTGATGCAATGTTGCAAGTTGCATCACTAAAAAAACATGGAAAGGAAATCTAAAATCATTTTAGAAGTGATAGAGAGAGAATTAGAAGGCTTGTCTGAAACAAGCTTGCATCATGATGCATAATGAAAGTAAACAAACTCAAGAAGGAAATTGATCTACTTCCCTAACCTATCACATTCTATTTCCATACTTCAACAGTCCCCCTCAAGCAACAGTATGCATGTCATAATTAGCATATACATACATGCATGCATACATATATTTCACTTGAGAACTCCAAAATACAGTATAAGTCTATCATCAAGTTGATCTTCATAATTAACATATGATGTCTTGATTAAACCTAGCTGAAACCTCTCACGAGCAAAGTGAAAGTTGACTTCAATGTGTATATTCTCTTGTGGGAACTCGATTTAAAGCAGTGTGGGCTGCTTCGTCATCATACATTGACTTCATGGATTTGTGTCTGCCAAAGCTGAGTCCTAGAAGGAAATAATGCAGGTTCCAAATGGACTTGCAATTTGTGTAAGCCATTGACATGTATTCAGATTCAACATTGGACACTGGCTAACAACTGTTTGCTTCTTTTTTCTTCATTTTTTTCTTTTTCTTTCTATGCAGCAACTGTTTGCTCCCTAGTTCTTACTCTTTCATGACAAAGCATTTTCTACCATGAACATGCAATAACAAGAAACAGATCAACAATCAACAGAATTGCTGCAATCTGTATTCTATGTACGCCTGAATGCACAAAAGGCCATGATTTCAATATAAGAGTCCTTGTCTGGGACACTCTTAAGCTACAGATAACTGATGTGCCCAAAGAGATTAGTTGCAAAACCAGAAAAAGATACCAGATGTGCAGAAATAGATTAATTATAATACCAGAAATTTGACAAACACCATTGATGAGTCCCACACAGTTGTCCCCAAGTGCTTGGAATTCGGGTCCTATCACAGTGATTGAGAATTTCAAACAATTAGGAACATTTAATGAAATGCAAGCTACCAAACTTACACCAAAAGGAAAAAGCAAAAGCATTGAGAATTATGAATTGAACCCAACAAAGCAACTCCAGTATGAATTTTACAACTCTGACATAGATAATTGGGGAGGTATTTTCTTTATTGCCAGCTGACCTTGGTTGATTTGCCAAACAGGCATGACTGTTAACTACTACTACCTTTTGTTATACCATAGTTATATTTATCAAGTTTTTAGTTCTTTATGCCCTCTTTTATATGCAGGATAAGAAATCATTAGTAACTTTTAACAGTTTAATTTACAGCATCTTACCTCACAAATCAAACAAGGCTACCTAGGGTGAGGAATGTAGCTTTCTGGATATGAGAAAAGTTGACCCGTTAGGATCCTACTCATTGCCAGAAATCATTAAATTCTCTTTCGAGTTAACTTCAATGAATTGAAGATGCTGCAATTTAGATGGCCTTAGAATTAAGTACTTTCAAAGCATGGAAGTATACCTGAGAGAATAGCAGTTGATGGCCAAAGACATCAAGAGATATTGCAGATGTGCTTGGAGAATTCAACCTACCACAACATATTGGTGTAAGAATTTCTAACACCACATGCGCAGTTACCCTTGCAGAATCTTTATGATATCAAATTGGAATATCTTAACCAGAGGAATCTCCCATATCCAAAATATAAAATCCTGACAACAGTCATCAACCGGCTCTAAAAAACTCATCAAAATGTGTGCCCTTTAGATATGGGGCTTGAGTGCATGCATGAGCATGCGGGTGTGTGAACCTTGGGGACAAAACCACTATGAAAAGTTTTCCCATGCCAGCGATGATTCCAGGTCAAATTGAAAATGGTAGTAGTAGTAGTACTAGTAGTAGTAGTACTAGTAGTTTATACAATGCATAACAGAATTAGATTCCAAACTCATTGGAAATATACTCAGATTACACGCTTAGAGCACCTGCCCGTAGCTTGGTGCTTGTACCATGGAGTAAACTTTTGCAGTAAAAAAAACCTTCAAGAAATAGCAGTAGAGATAGTAAAGCACCTGTCAGCATCCATGACCAATACTTCTGGATTTGATTGATTGGACAAATAAATACTTCAACAGAACCAAAGAAACCAACTTCTCTGCTGTAATGTAATGAACAAGAAAAATTAGATCACGCGAACGGAAGAAATTTCTAAAGGTTAAAGGCAACAACTTCCGGCAGAATTTCCAGAATATCCCTCGACAGTTCTAGAAACTTTTATCGTTCAAAACGACTTTGCCAATTTCAAATCCAATAAACAGATGAAGGGATACTTCACGCGTGCAAAGAACAGGCCATGAATTGAGAGGAAAGTGGAATGAGATTGGGGTAAAACTTTCAAAAGTTACAAAAACACCAAATCCTGGGAAATGGTTACGCAGCAGCTTTAACATAGACAGAAGCTAACCTGAAATTCTCCGATGACGATTCTGTTCACTGGCAAGTGTCCCTGACCCTGAGACAGTGAACCTTCTACAAGAGCGAAAGACTTCGAAGTGTTCCTTTTAAAAATAAATAAAAAGGAAATCTTTTCGGAGGTCCAAAATTCATGGGCCGAAATGAACCACACTTAATGGGCCTGAACACCTGCTGACCTTGGCGACCACTTCTTCCCGGTTAAATTTTTCTTTCGAGCGCCAAAATAGTTCCCAGCTCAGATCAGAAAGGCCAAACCTTTGCTTTTCATGGTGTATTCTGTACTGTAGTGCAAGACAGACAAGCTGTTTGTGTATTTGCTTCACAGAACTCGGAGGAGAGAACGCTGCAGGAACCTCATGGATTTTGATGAGCCGCTTGATTTCGAGAGGGACGACCCACTTCTCCGTCCAGCTCCGGTTCCCTCTAATAAAAGGTTCGTCAACATGGCGTTGGTTGCCAAGTTCTTGCTTTTTCTTTCCCCATTTCTTTTTTTATGCCATTTTCTGGTAATTTTGTCTTGATGGCTGATATGTTAGCATTTTTTTGTTTACTATTGTGATCCAATATAGCATTTAGGGTTTTAAGCATTGCAGCCTTCAAGTATTCCTCTCTTTTTTTAGTGGAATTAAGTTGATGTTTGATTTTGTTTCCCTCTAATATTTGCTTTGGATGTGTCAAATTAGGAAGCCGGTTATTGGATTAGATGATCTTTTGGCTGATCATTACAAGGAGGAAAGAAAACGCACCGAGAAGGAGGCTAAGGCACACGCAAAGGGGACACGGAAATATGACTCTGAAGAGGATGAAACTGGCAAAGAAGCTCTGCTATCAAAATTAGTAAATAAATGCCAAAACCAGGCAAGTCACAGGCTTTGTATTTTAACTTCATTTGCAATTCTGATAACAATTCACTTGTTTTTTCCCGTCTTAATTTACATGTAATTATGCGGATTGTATTTATAGATGGAGGAAATAAAAACTGACGAGGAAGCACCACAGTGGGGATTACAAGCTTTCGTAGATCAGGTTCCTTTTTTTTCTTGATAACATTATCTTTCCCTGTTGAATGATTGCCCATTTTCTTAGTTTGAATAACCAATCCAAAACAGAGGCAAAGGAATGCTACAAACTGGTTTGAAGTTTTATTAAGTCTGCATTCTATGGAATGGAGAATTGAAAAATTCTTGTTTTCTTTCACTGTGTAATTTTCAGAAACCTATGCCGTCTATTGTCCCCCCTGAGCTTGGAGATTCTTCACTTTTTCAACCTTTCATGAAAAATCAGCTGAATTCTCTTGTTGGACTTGCTACTGATAAAGGTTGGTCTGTTATCAGAACAATAGATGCACATGCAACTACACACACAATATATACCAATTCAGAATCAGTTAAAGCATGCTAAACATGGTGTTTCTGACTAATTAGCTAATAAACCCTTACAATTAATAATGTTAAACGTGGTCTTTTCTGACTAATTAGCTGAATATACTAATGTAATCTATGACATGTTTGTTTGTTTTTCAGCCTCATCTTTTCTTCATGGATTGGTTTTAAATGGATGGCTTCCAAAGTTGATTTCTAGATGTGGTTTTCTAGACCAAGCAATAGGGTCATGGACCTTTAATTTGAGTGAGTGTGTCGTCAACCTATTATCATAGAATTGTTCTTTAATTGGCCCTTAAGTTGCCTGTGTAACCATCTGCTGTTTTATCAGTGCTATATTCATCAAGCGAAGAGTTGGCATCCTCTGCATGTGAAATCTGGTGTGCCCTACTTTTGTCTGGGAATGAGGTGAATATGCTACATTTTGAAAATTAAAGAAAAATAGTGGTGTAGTTCATTTCACTAGTTCATTTCACTTGTTAAAACAGGAAATTTATAAGCTCTAGAACATGATAGAAAATTACCCTGTTTTAATGTGTGTTGAGATTGGAAGCTCTAGAACATAAGTTAGAGCTGCCTTTTTCTTTAGTTGAATCCCCCAGGTAACTAAGTTTGTTCGTCATGCTTTTGCAGATTGATTCTCCTCCTCCTAAACTGGATTGGGCCCCTAGCTATTTTGAGCTTAAAAAGGCTCTTCAAATATATGGGTTCAACTTTGACTTTTTCTCAAATGGTGTTGCTGAAGATACTGGTGAGTTTTCTTGTCTCTCTCCTGCATTTCATCCATTTCTGCCAGAGGATAATAATATGAATAACATGACATTCTGTAAGATCACAAATTGCTTCTTGTTTTGATTTCTGTCATCCGAACTTATTTAGTTCTCTTTGTTCAATCAATTAGTCTTTGGTGCTTTAGGCCTCTTGGGTAATTTCATCTGGATTTTGGAACAGTGGTCAATCATTTAACATAAAAATGATGAGGGGCTGCTCTTTTGTATATATTGTCTATTATAGAGGTACAGTCGATGTGACCTTTGTGGTGTATTAGAATCATATGAGGGAGTTGAAAATTTGCACTTGTGGTTTGGAATTGTAGACTAGAAGGAAAGGAGTTGCAGTGCTCTCAAGAAACATCCTTTTCTCTTAAGCCTTGACAAAACTGTTACTTAACAAGATAAAAATTCTTCTACAGCGAAGTGCTGTTATAATACATGTTTGTTTATTTGGTGTAGTTGATTATAAAATCAGTTTTAGTTTTCTAGCAACATATCTGTTTAACATCTCTTGTCATTGTTTTCTAGAGGCTATGAATTTTCAACATTTTTTTTCTCATTTGTGGTTTGTTCCTTTAGGTTCTCTTTTTGGTAGCGCACCACAAAATATTAGATTCTGGCTCAAAGTTGTTGCTGGTTGTTGTGGCACAAGGTAGGCTTCAGCTGTTAATTTGAAACTCATACTGTTTATTCCTAAAAGAGGCTTGCTTTTGGCTGACCTGTAAATCTTTAGCCTGAACTAACCTTCCAACATGCTATGTGGAGATGTTGATTTCCTTTGGCATTCCTTCATGCCGACATCTCCTGCCCAAATATATAATTAAACATGTGTGTATTGTGTGTGCGTGCGTGCATGTGTGTGCTTTAGTAATTGTTTTTATTAACCGTTGCAACCCCACATGGTCAAGTTAAGGGGTGGAATAGTGCTCTATATTATTGCAAGGCCTCTTAGAGTCCAAGGTTTGTCATTGCACTTTCTGCCAATTGTTAGCCCCATTGTTGCTGTCATGATACATGTGATAAGCCCCTTTTTGGTCATTTCAATATAAATGAGGGCACGTGTTAAGTAGTACAATCCATGTGACCCAGTTAATGGGGGTTAATCCATGTGACCAAGTTAATGGGTTTAAAGTGCACTATGTGGTATTGAGACATCTCCACCTACTGTGAATTGGTTTCGTGGTGGATGCTTACAATGTTAACTTGTTTCCTTTACATGTTAAGACCATCATGTTATTCAATTCTGCATATAACAGGCCTGCTTAAAGTTACAAATGATACTGAAAATCCCATAGTTAGAATGGTGAACAAGAAGTCACGTTTCATAATCAGGATTACCAAATATCCTATGTTTGGCAACATGAAGTTAGCTGAAATTGTGTTTATTTTATTTTTTCAGTAGCTTCTGAGCTCATTCATTATGCCTTAAAACCTTTCCTCAGCTGTTGTGATTTGAAATTTATTCAAATATGTGAAATATTGCTATTGTATTTGTGTAGAAAGAGAAATATCTTTTCGACCTCGGAAGCAGAAGAGTTGCTTGAGGTCGTAATTTTTCTATGCCTGGACCGCCAACTTCAGGGTCTTTCTCGTCTTATGTACAACTGCATTCAATCACTTGTCAGTTACTTTGCAGATGAAGAATGGAGTACAAGCTGTACAAAAATTTCAAGGTCTATTGCTTGCAGGTAAAAGGCGTATGGTAGTTCTAAGTTGTGATGTTCCTATTACCTCCAATAGAGGTCAAACCAGTCTCACTAGGTCCCATGATCCATAAATTTCATAGATAAAACTGAGATACTCCTATATGCTGATCCATGCTAAATTTTTCCACACCAGTTCTTTCTTTTCCTTGTTTGCCCTCCTGATCTGATGTTTGTTGCTCTTGCTTGATGTAAGCAGAGTCCCAAAAGATTCAAACTGTTTGCAGATGGTGAAATCCATTTCAGGCCTCAAACCTCGTATCAAGAACTTACAAAGCAGTATTGCCTTCCACATTCTCTCTAATTGTCTTGATAATGAGGTAGTCCTCTGGTGTGGCACCTGAAGTCTTTAGGCAAACTTAATCTAGTTGCCGATTTAGGTCATAAACTTCTATCCATATCAATCATCCTCAAGTTCCTTTTCATTATATTACTAGTATATGTCAGCTGAATTGAATAGAGAAATGTTTGGATTTCCTTGTTGCATACCTTCAGAGCCAAATTGAATATGCAAGTTTCTGTCTTCCATTTGTTTCAGGAGACTGATGATTTGGGGCTCTTAAACCTGCTTGTGTCAATTAATCTGAAAGGAAAAGACTGCAACTTTTTCAAGGTCTACATGTATTTAGTGTTGGCACAAAACTGGCTTCTGAATAGTACACTGCTGGAAGACAAGCCAGTTATCCGCCAAATGTGGGGCCTCTATCTTCGTCGTTGTTCTTGCCAAATTAGTAGCACAGATTTGAGGAGTTATGCTTCAAAGGTCTGCAAAGCATTTATTTTGTATGCTACCGTCATTTGGTTATCACCGTATGACATATTTCTTTGCAATCTTACAGGTCCGCAATAAAGCATCTTTTCTTCTTCAAGACACAGGCAACAAGTGATCAATTGAAAGTATGTACCCAGACCTTGGAAAACGAACTTCAATTCTTGTTTACATATGCTCCTTTCCCATTCCAAGAATTTCAGAATAGAAGCCAAGAAGATGGCCAACAGTAAACAACAAAATACTAGTATTATCTAGCATGTACCACCAGGAGCTATATTTAGCTTGTCTTTCTAGATTACAAAGGAGATAACTCGAGACCTCCTTGGCCAACATGCTCAATTGCACTCGCATTTGCTATCTTGCCAATGTCCTTGGTCATGTGTGGATGGGGCCTGATGTAGCTCATGCTCTTACATCTCCTTGTGCAGGATTTCCTCGGCAATGCAAAGAGTGCAGTGCATCAGAAACACTTTCTGTGACTGAAGAATTTGTCTGACAGTACTTGAAACAGATGCACCTTGTTCTCTGATGTTTGCAAGGAGGAAACACTTAATCTTTGTCACTGTATGTAAAATATCAGGGGTATTATATATGACTGGAGGATGATGTGCCACGGTGGACAAAGATTTGTTTCCTCTCAAGGAAAGAAAAACCATGGAATTGCCGAACTATCTATTTCAACTACTGGAGATGAAGATCCTCTTAGGTTGTATTTTATGAAATCTGCCTGAAGATTTTCTTGTTCCTCTCCTTTTTTTGAGTGACAACTAGTTTCCAAGGAGCAAAAGGTAGTAGTATTTTGTTAGGTCCTATGTAACATCCAAAACGAGTGTAGTTCATAACAAAATGGGCACGCACGTTGCAGGAGGATTAGCTCATAACCCCTTGTTTTGCCATGCAACTGCCGTGGCTCCGCTATATATATGTTTAGCTTTCATCACTTCAAACATTTGCTATTCGGACCAATTGGAAAGTTCATGATTCAAAGGTTCAGCAAATAGACGTGCAAAAAATTTACACCATCATAAAGTCACGATTACAGATGAGGTGCTATTTTGTGGCTTGCTAGGTGCACAGACCTTTTATCCATATCCCAGTTCCTGGGGCTTTGAACACGGCACATAGAGAATAATTACCTACCTTTCGGGTTGGGTTTATTCATATTAGGAGTTCTACTTATCCAGTTTATCTTCGTTTAGATGGACGTTATGGCTCTAAGTTAACATTTCCTTCCAAATTTTCAATTAAAAGTGAAAACGTATTTTATTATTATATTCTAAAAGCCATGAGTGGTGCCATTGTTCACTCAACATAACAAGTGCTCGTAGCTCTTCGCTTTTTCGAGAGCCTGCGCCGTTATTTTTTCAAGTTTCATGTTTTGTTTGGCTTAAAACGTGCTTTAGTCTTTTAATTGCTGCTTTTTCCGATTTTAGTCTCTATATCGTTTTGGAACTTAATAACCGGAGCCTTTCCATTTGCTCTTTTGATTTTCAAACCTTTTCTGTTGTTTTTTTACCCCCATCTTATTTATCATCTTCTAAAGTAAAATAATACTCACTGTGGTTTTTTTTAATCCTTTTAGCATGATTTGTGACAAACCTGGCTTCAGCCATTTCTTTGTTTTTTTTAGTTTTACATTTATTGAGTCAATTGTTAAACTTCGTTTAGTCTCCAAACTCTTTTTTATTGCTTTTCTTTATTATTATTTTCTAAAAATAAAATTTTAGTCACTATAATTTACCTACTTTTTTTGTATCATTCAGGTTTATTCAGTTTTAGCCAATTTTTTTCCTTTTCTTCTCATTTTGTATTTATTAAGGTAATGGTTAAATCCCAATACCCAGAATCTTCCTGTTTACCTTTTTGGTCCAAAGATCTTTTTTCTTACTTTTTTTTTGTCAATCATTAAACCCCACTTTTGTCAACTCATGTCTTATCTTATTAATTTTTCCGTATTATTGCTACCTTCTAATACAAAAATTTAGCCATCATAGTTTGTCTACTTTTAAGCATAGTTTGGGCTTATTCAGCTTTGGCTGATTCCACCTTTTCCTTTTTATTTTTTTCCTTATGTTTATCAAGTCCATGGCTAAGCTTGGGGTAAGCAACACCATTGTTTTAAACTTTTAATTCTCATTGTAAATTGGTTTTAAACCTTCATTTCATTACAAATTGGTCTCAGACCTTTATAATTCATTACATATTGATCTATAGCCCTACGCAAGCACAGAAACTCTTGTTACAAAAAAAAAAATAATAGTTTAAATTGTCTATTAACTATTAAGAAATTGTGAAACAAATTGAATTTCTGGGAAAATAGTTATTAAACATTGTTGTTAATTGCTAAAATCCCTCATTTTGTTGTTGCTTTTACTTTATCTTTGTATCAATAGTTAAACATTGCTGTTAATCGCTAAAATCTCTCCTTTTGCTCTATCCATCTTCAAACTTTATAAAGGTAGCCGGTCGCACTTAACTGACGTAAAATGTAGACCTTTAACATCTAATACTACTTCTATACAGAACCAAGAAAAGCAAAGTATTAATGTTTGTTTTGGAATAGAAGTAAACAAGAAAATCCCTACCATTTTTTTGTGAAGATAAATACAAACCCTAACGTTTGTGTGAACAAAAACCTACATTAAGTACTTTACTTTTGACGGTATGTTTTCGTCCACGGTATGATTTCGATATGTTTCCGTTGTATGTTTTCGTTCAAACCACGAACGTTTGGTTCACATAAAAGTACATCCTCGATCTTCTCACGGTATGTACAACTCTACAAGAAAAGAAGAAAAGTAACAAAATTAAATGAATATAGAATTTTTAATGGAAGTGATTAACTTATTAAATTTTTTTAAATCCACTTATTATTATACCGTCTATCGAGTTTATCAATATTTAATTTGGTGATAACAGTTTATTATATAAAATAAATTTTAAATTAAAACATCTGGTAAATGTCAAATATAAACTTTTACGTTTACCAATTTGATGCCTAAGAGATATCTGCAAACTGAAGAGCAATTTTGCAACGAAATGTTACTTTAATGATAGATTTGGTTTGTTTTCAGAGATAGATTTGTATCTGAGCTATAGTTTAGGGACAAATAGTGCAATTTAGCCTAAAAATAAATACATATGATGAATAGCTGTAAATCAATACATGAACCAAACGAGAACCATGACTAATCATATTGGGTGGCTTATTTTTATTTTTATTTTTCTTAATCCCCTTAATTCTCAAATTAAGGTATACAAGGAATACAAGTGGTAGTTATTATCCCCGGACATATCTTAGGATTTACTTTTAATTAGGAAAGGAAACAGCCATACATACGCTGTTGTGTGCTACTCCTGTGTATTTAAGATAAAAAGTGTTAACAAGTTAATTATGGGTTAAGATTGTTTTCATTGCCTTCTCTTTTTGCACGGCACACTGGAATAGAATACACATACAAGGCATGTGAGATTTTAATGTTTAGGAATGGAGTTTGTTATTAAAAATAAAAAAAAACCATAAGATAGTAATCGCTAATTATTAGAATCACCACATCTAGATACTACCATCATTTAAGCTGTACATTGATAAGTATTCACGTTTTGTTCCCTTGGTAATCATAACAAGCAATTAATTAGCAGTTATTGAGTAGCCTCCTTATGCATGCATGTTCAATGAACTTTTAACTCTTGATATTTGTTATGCTGGAGAAACTCCAATTTGTCTCCTGACATTTACCTGAAATTACATTTTACCTCATTCTATTTCAAAAACTTCTTAAAAGCCTTTTGAGGTTTTAAAAAACCTATACTTATCCCTCTTGTTGTTTATGTGAAGAAACCCACAAAATAGATAGTAGAAGTAAGTCTAGGGTTTTTAAAACCTCAGAAATTTTTAAAAAGTTTTTAAAACATGAGGGAACAAATTGTAATTTTCAGTAAACATCAGAAAATAAATTGTAATTCTCCCTTGTTATTCATATCTCAATGCAAAGGCCCAAAAAATCTTATTAGAGAGAGGTGAAGGCCAAAAATTGTCTAGAATCTCATCCATCCATGAAAGCCTGGAACATAACGAGGGCCGCCCAAAAAACAAGGTGTCCTTTTTTTTTTTTCTTCACCATATTAATCACGTAATTAGCTATAAAAAAAAACTCCATCCAGTATCTGCTTCCTTCTAATAATAAAAAGCCAGTTTGGACTTCACTAGCTAATCGGTACAGGAATAACACGTTCCATATTTTCCGCCAATACCTTCGGCACTGTCTTATACATTCAATTAGATTTATTATCGGTCTATAACCTTTGAAGAAAATTGGATTACCTGTTTTTGGCACCAAGGTGATAAACGAGGAGTTACATCCTCCGCCTTTTCCTTCTCAAATTGACTATAGATTATTAATTGGGTATAGATTATGCTTCTCCATCCATATATACCATTCTTCGATTGCCACTTTTAGTTCTAAAAATATTAAGAATGTGAATTAATCATATAAATAAAACAATGTTATTAATTGAGTATATAATTTGGTATCTTTTAAACATGAAAAAATAGATGGTGAAAATTAATACTATTTTATAACAATGAAGGGAACTTCATTATTATGGTGGACATGTAATTACTGTACTAGATCTATTTTAACGTGTACGACGTAGACTAAATAGAATGGTAGGAATAATTTTTCAAACTTGAGAGATAAAGGTATAAAAGCATTGACTCTTATTATAACTATTACCTTAAGTGATGCTTATTTCAACTTTTGCTTTAAGCACCCGACCACTAGGAATTCCAAAGATTCAAAAACGTGAGACCAGGTTTTGAGACACAAATCGACGAATCACCTAAAGACAAAAGAAGCCAATTACTGAATTTCCTATCCTTCTTTCTTAATTTCTTTTTCAATACATCAACCCCACGCGGTTTGATTTTTTCTTTCTTTTTTTTTTTTTTAAGAAAAGGTTGGCAGTGTAATTTTCTAAAGTAGCCACTGGACTTCTACCAAAAAAAAAAAAAAGATACCTACCGGACCGCTGGGACCCCATTTTCGTCTACTTTTGCTGCATTTTGCATTTATATGAAATTGTAACTATTAAAACTTCAAATGTATAGCTGATCAGCCTCTTAATTCATTGGCATAATAGTACCTACTTGTTGTATTTTTATAGTCACTTAGTATTTAAATCTTGACTTGTATAGAACTTTTATTTGCTTTACAGCCAAAGCATGAACTTATAATATAGAGTAAGATAAGGTGTATATATAGTGGATTATATATTAAAAATATCCTCTTGTGACTCTCAGCAAAATTAGCACAACAATGAATGGTATTTGGTAATTCTAGAAAAGTAACTTTACGGTTTGAATGTGCAACTTATAGAATTTTTTTATAGAGGTAGCATTATCTATATACAATATAAATTATCTAATTAGTAGCAAGACTTCAAGCAATTCGCCTTTCTCTTAATTAAAACCAGTAACAGAGCCAGGTTTCCCATCCCAAAGATCAAATTCCGATAATATTTGAATATATTCGAGATGTTGAATCAGTAACAAACCTCCTAAATTCATGTACCATAAACTCTTCAAGACTACCTTTGATTTTCCAAAATGCAAGTTTTAGTTTAAGGAAGAACTGGGATCAACGTATATTGGGTCCAAGTCCAAGCCCACATGGAAGAGCCCAGTCAGCAGAACCAAAATGGTATTTAACTCGAGAAGTTATACTATTGAAAAACTATAGCAAATTAGCAACATGAATTCCACATGCCATGCAAGAGAAAGACAAAATACCTTGTACGAGACGCACGACATTCCACAAGGAATAGGTCTTCGGAGTACGCCTTGTGTCACCTTATAAAGTATAATACTTCATTCGCCCCATTTTTTTATTTTTTATTTTTTGACTAGTTTAATTTGAATATATTTATATTATTGTTTAGATTTATCATTTATATACTAAAATTCTTTACTTATTTATTAAAATATTAAAAATAAAAATCATATATTAATTGTTGAAAAATAAATTGTGTAAAAAATTTGGGACAGAGAAAATAATTTATAAATGTATATCAGATCCTTCAAACTCAAGCAACTATATTAGTTACCACGAAATTGCAAAAAATACATATCCACACATGCAATAAAAACTTCAAAACCATCCGAACATATAATTGTTTTTCTTTGAGAAGAAAAAAAGAAAGGAGGTATACAAGCACGTTTGATAAATGAGATAATTGGTCTTAATTTGAATGAAATAAGAGTCCCAAATAAATAAATAAATAAATAAAGCCGCTTCTTGCATAATGACTTTACGTAACTATAAATAATACAAGTGCGTGCATTGATTAGGACTTAGGAGGATGAATGAATAATCAAGTTTCATAAAGGGTGAAACCTTTAATTTAAGGACTAGTTTTCTAATTTAAGCTTTTCTCCTAATTAGTTGTGAGCCTGTGGCTTTGGGGAAAAAAGGAATGCATAAAATTGAGGAGATTGATTCGAAGGAACAAAAGAAGATAGGAAATACCAGACAAACTAACTGACCAAACCCCAAAGCTGCGGCAGCTTAATAGTTAATTTAACGCACAAGAATTTCTCGGGAGTTTCACAACTAAAAATAAAGTTGAGAATTAAACAAAAATATAAACTAACTAACTGTTATTCTCTCTAGATTAATTATTTTATACAAATTAATTATTGATTGAATGGAATAAATGATCAGGTTAATTTTCAAACAAAAGGCAGTAGTAATATTTTAATTTCAACCTGAACATTCCAGAATTTAATTTAATTTCCTATCTGTTTTTTAAAACTGTGGAACCGAATTTTCTTTTCATTTTCCCGCTATTGGGAATTTGATTAGTTGGAGCTCAAAACAGAAACAAGATTTCAGCCCCAGCTTTCAAAGTGAATCTGAGCACCGATTGGGTGTTGTCTTATCAAACTAAAGCAAAACTAGAGGATGATTGGTAAGCTATTGGTATTAGCCGGAAAATATCTGATCAGTATAATTTTTCAAAAAATGTTAGATGTAGTAAAAGTAAACCTTTTCAAGGACAATGACTTATTCCGTTTTTCTTTGACATGATTATGGCTATAGTCTACAGAGGCAAATCATGAAATGTTAAGCTTAATTTCACACCAAACAAAAAAAATTCAGAAAGTTGCAAATCTTGACGATTAGTCTTTACCAGAGTCTAGTAGTTACTTTCACACACAACACCCAACACTCTGCAAAAGGTTTTTTTTTTTCAGAAAAGAAAAGAAAAAAAGAGAGAAGGGTACACTTCCAAATTTTTAAGTTGTAACTTGTATTTGTATTTATATTTTGAATTTTACAGGGAGATAACTTCCAAAGAAGACCACAATAGTGATGTACTAGATTCTAGTTTCAAAGTAAGCTTTTTCTAGACTTTGACAAAGTATACAATTGCAAGAGCTTTATTATTAAAAAAAAAAAACATAAAAAAATATCGTGCTAAGAGGGGGAGGGGGGGGGTGAGGGGAAAGGGGAGAAAAGGCTAGGAATCTGTATAAAACATCAAACTATAATCTACTCAGAGAATTGGCACTAGGCATCTGGCCTTTTGCGCTTGGGCCATTGTCCGACCCCTAGCATGAAAAAAGAAGGCAACAAAAAGTTACCAAAGAAAAAACAGTGAAATGCTCCCAGATAACTTTATTTACTTTGGGTTTTTGGTAGTAAATTTTTTCACTTGTTTAGTTATATTTATAACTTATAAGTGACAGTGAGAAAGCGGTGCATTGCCCAAGCCATCCACTTTCCTTCCTACCAAACAGAGAACTCACTTTCCCACCAATTTTCTCAGAATGGAAGGCCAGCGCAGCTCTTTTCTCACTTGGACTCATTTGCTCCAAGGAAAGGTAACAGTCTGATTGATAATTTGTATGGAAATTTGGGACTCGGGATGATTGATTTGTTTATGTTCTTGGGGTCTTCTGAAATTCTGCAGACAATCGAGGAGCTGAGACATTCTCTGTTATATACAACTGTAGAGCTCGAGCAGACGAAAATGGCCGTCGAAGAGGAGCTGAAGAAGAGGGATGAGCAGTTGCTTCAGCTGAAAGACTTGCTGAGCAAGACAATCAGAGAGAGGGATGAGGCTCAGGAGAAATGCCACAGACTTCTCCTCGAGAAACTCTTACTTCAGCAGCAAGCAGCTCCTTTATCTGGAGTTTCAAGCATTGAAGATGAACCCAGAAGAGGAATCGAGTCCAACAATGGCTTCTCAGCATCCGATTCTGATGAGAGCATTGTTTCTTCACCAGTTCATCAAATCCAAGTTCTGCGGCCGCAGGCAGCCCTGCCGGAGCCGGTTCCGGAGAAGCCATTGCCAGAAAAGGGGAAGCTGTTGCAAGCAGTGATGCAGGCTGGTCCACTCCTGCAGACTCTGCTCCTGGCAGGACCTCTGCCACAGTGGCGCCACCCACCGCCACCACTGGAGTCGTTTGAGATCCCTCCGGTGACCATTCATTCCCCTAGGCCGCCTGCTCCACCGCAGCTCCTCCACCAGGACTCTCTGGCCTCCGTCAATGGTCTTGGGAGCTGTGGGAGAGTCGATAGGAAAAGGGTTCTCTTTGATGGGTCTGATTCTTCTCCTGCGGAGACTAAACAACTGAAAATTGTTCTCCACTGACTGATGGCCCAGCCTGGCGCCTGCTTGAAGAATTTATGATCAATTTTAGTAGATTAATGTGCTTGGCATTTTTGTACAAGGCTTAGTTCTTATAGAAAGTTGAAGCAAATCCAGCTTTTAACTCATTGAGAAGAGAGTATTCTCTTCTATTTAACATCTTAAAGCCTCTCTTCTCCTCTTTGGATTTTTGCGTGTTCAAGCAAGAAATGGGTAAATTTCAGGCGTTGATCTTGTTTGGCCTCTTACCAACTGAAAGTTACCTGGACTTGGGGTGAGGTAGGTTCTTCGACTTGTTTGATGAGATGAGAGCATGTTTACACATAGCGGTAAAAGTAACAGTCGTAGTAATGTATTTCCTAGTTTTACACATAAAATAAAAGTGAACAAGTCCACTGTGAGTGACGAGTGACGACGACAAACGCGTCCGAGCTTACTACTCATAACAAGATATTTGTAAAATTCCGCCCAACCATGACTCCATGAGATGAGAAGGTTTACTGTCATGTTACCAGTGAAATGCGACAAATGAAGTTCCGGCCTGGGTTTGTTGGGGAAGGTTTGATAAAGCGACAGATGGAAAGGGACAATTGTGAAATGTCTGGGAGACATAAAAAAAAAATGGGTTTTCTTTATTTAGTTACCCCCTAAACTTTATGTTATATTACACTTTTTTCCCTGGAGTTTGAAAATCTACATTTACCCTCCTACTTTTTTAACTCTATCAGTCAACCTTCAGTGAAAATTATAGCTAACCACCATAAATTTAGTTTGCTTTACAATTATACCTAAAACTTTAGAAATCTACAATTTTTCAAGATTGTCCTTTTCCTTCCCATTTTTTTACTTCTATTATTCGCTACCACCACTTTAACCTTATCCATCTTTGCCACCTCTCTGCCTCCTTATTCGAAATTCGCCTCACTTGTCTTTTTGTGGATCAATGCAAATTGAAGGATAGGAGAGAGGCCAACGCTTCAATACCTCCAGCCGCTTCAATTGATTTTTTATCTAGAACTATCTCATTTAAAATTTATATGACTTATATATATAAGCAAATTCAAATATTTGAGATTGAAAAACATGGCAGAAACAACGCAAATTTCACAAAACTTGATGAGGGCAAAGTTAAGCAAAACCCTAGGCTTTATATTTGCATTTTCAGGTGACATTGACCATCGCATTGACATCCTCTATAACGGTGTCATAAGAATCAGAGTTGAACTTACTGTTGGCGGCCAAAAGCTAAGAGATAGTGTAATTATTGTAGTTTCAACATATCTTGAGCATCCCACAGCTAGCGGCATAAGTGGCGTTAACAAGGAGAGTGGATATAAAAGACCCCAAGTAAGTGGTCTTAGTCTAGGCAAGTCTTAATATAGCAACTGCAAGGTCACTGGCAATGACCTGAGGAGCATCAGTGAAGGGGTCGAAGAAGAAATCACATAAAGAGACGAGGAGGAGCAAAGATAGATGGGTCGAAATGGAGGCAAATGAAAGTGGAGACTGGAGAGACGAGAAAGGGAAAGACAATTTTGAAAAATTATAGATTTCTAAAGTGTTAGGTATAATTGTAAATCAACTTAAATTCAAGGTGGTTGCCTGTAATATTGACTGATGGCTGACGGATCGCGTTAACAAAAAAAGGGGGTAAGTATAGATTTTCAAACCTCAGTGGGCAAATGTAATGTCACTGAAAGTTTAGGGGGCAACTGTTAAAAACCCAAAAATATAATAGACCCTCTAGAAAGGGAATCAAATGGAGGTTGGGTGCGGAGTTGTTAGGCCTTCCAGGATAGGAAGATGGCCACTGCCAACAACCAGCAATCTAATAGGCGTTGCTTGTCGGGTCGGGCGGACCCACGAATAAAAATAAAGCTTATTAAGCTAAAACTTATTTACAAGCTTAGTTTAACTTCAAACTCATCTCCATTTGCTTAATAAGCTTAACAGATGAGAACCAATCCAACATGTTCATCGACAGAATTATGCTAGATTTTGTCAGTTGACTTCATTCAAGAAGTTGATACATTGAAAAGTTCATGTTCATATTTTCTCCCATGGGGAAATGAGTTTGGAAGCAGCGCATACAAAAGTCAGGTTAACATTGACAAACACTAGCATGGACTGCTAGCGCTTCTGATACCTAACTACCCCCCAACACAACCAGGCTCTCCTTTTGTTCCCAATTTTTCTGCCCAGATGAATCTTCAATTATATTTGAGAAGTTCTGGATATATATGAAAAAGAGCCAAAGCAGGCACGGTAAAGAAAGAAACCTGCACCTAGAACTGGCGAACTTCCCGATTGTCGTATCTGACAACGTTCAATGAAGAGGAATGATCGATGAACATGGTAGGAACTGTTATTTAATGAGAGATAGAAGTTCATACATGTTGAAAGCCGAAAACCATGCTATTCTCCGGGAATATACGGTCCGTTGCTACCAAGGAAATGCGAATCCCAACGTCTCATCTTTTACATTGCCGATTGCTGAAAATGCAGTCAAATCTGAAGCCACGTCATCGTTGCGACGTTGCCAGAGAGCATCTCCCCTGAAATTAAGATTTGCCAATTTCCCGATACCTGGACCACTTGATGATCTGGATCTTAATGAATGTGTTTACAGGTTGAGGAGTTGGACAACTTCACAAGTCAGTCATCATTCTTCGTCATCCCGATCTTGGTTGTTTGCATGATTGAGCTTTTGAGCATTGTACATCTCCGCAACCTGCAAATTTGTTATAGAAGTGATCAACGATGCAAGGGAAAAAATAACTTAGTAACAACTTTCATATTCTTGTCGTCTATACACTCCTCTCACCTGTTCAGATGATGTGGCTAACTCTGGGGTCTTATCGTCACGAACACGAACCAAACGAGGAAACCTGAGAGATATACCCTTCTCACCAAAAGACATGGTAAAAGTTAAAAAGAGTTTCTAAATCAATCTAGTTGGAAAAAACATAAAAGAGAGTGATCCAATTCATTGAAATGTAGAGGGAAGGGAAGGGAAACCCACACAAAAAGACATCTTACAACTTATGACTATTAGCATAGGTCCAACAACCTGAACCTGCTATAAAATAGAAATGCTGCAAACTAAATGCTGACAATCATATTGTCGCAATTATGAGTGATCCATGATAACATACCCTTTATTATGTTTTCCATCGTCACCGAATAGCCTATTGTCACGCAGCACTCTTTGCAGCAATAACAATGTACAGCTCAACGGATCCAAGGAAATACATGGGTGTTTTTCGAGTAGGACATTGCAGACAACACAATACATAAAAATGACGGAAACTAGTCCCTCAGAAATGTTTTCTCCGTTTTGAAATTGCAAGCACGCGGTTAACCAGGTGATTCAACAGAATGGCACTATGAATTTTGATACGGAATGACAGGGAAAGGATGGAATAGAAATTTTTGTAGCTTTTACTCGTTTGGTCCAGGAGGTCAAAAACCTCTCTGTGAGAATATCTGCCCTACCTTATCAGAATCAACTATTCCAGTTGCTGCACGATAAACAGGACTTATTGTCAAGTCTGCAGCTTTAACCTCCCAAACCTGCAAGCGGCAGTAACAAGTTACAACAAAGAGGATGCTTCCTCATGCCAGTTCCAAACTTTTTTCTCTTTTACATTTCAAAGGGAGCTTCAGAGAAAACATAGACGAGATTGCAGCAAAAAATGTCTCGGGCAATAAGCTAGTGCAAAAGCATTCATCTGGACTAATACCCAGTAAAGAAGTAGCAAGGAGAAAAAAAACTAAGCTATAATACCTCTGTGGGTTCAAACCATACATCTGGATTAATTGTATCTCCATATCGATAATATGACTGTGACACACCAAAAGAAGATGATTGGAAAATTAAATTAAATCGAATTGTTCAACTTCATATTAGGCTGATATGAAGAAAGCCACCAACAATTGCAAACCTTGGGTTTGGGAATCACTCTAGAACGAAGACTGGAAGACCTTTCTTCAAGCATTGCTTCAGAAAATCCAGTGCCTGCAGCCATTAATTGGGGCTGTCAATTGACCCATATTCCCATGTTGAAACATTTTCAATAGCACAACCAGCTTTATAGCTCTTTCCCTTTTTTTTTTTTTTTTTTGGGGGGGGGGGGGGGATGTACTTACCAATTTTACAAATGGTCTGGTATTCTTCATTCCCAGTATCATAACATGCCAAGAGAAAAGCACCATAGACACCTATAGGTTGTAAAATAAATGTAAGCCAAGCCTCAGGATTCAGAAGGAAAAAAAACTAATGATAGAAAGAACTGAACCCCAGGCAAGATATGGTACTTACCAGTACGTTTTCCACGACCATGAAAAGCAGCAATTGGTACTAGATCCAGGGTATCCCCAACACTGCATGGACAGTAGCAAAAACAGGCTGAGCCAAGGATAGAGGGTCTTCATTTTCAATTCAAGGCCATGATGTTCTACACTTTACCTGTCCATATAATCCTTTTTTAATTTTAGCCAATTAAGTGATCGCTTTGTTGGCTCATACGTAGCATCTCTATCCAATGTCTTGATGATCAAACCCTCACAACTGCACATCAAGTTGATCAACTAAAGCAAGCTCAGAGCTCTGAACTTAAATTGTCAAGAAGGAAAAGGACAGAAATTGTCTAATAAGCAAGCATGTTCATGAAAGCACTGCCATGTCATATCAAAGTGCACATATCCAAACAGTCAACAAGCCAGAGAGAGAGAGAGAGAGAGAGAGAGAATTGCAAGAACCAAAATCACCTATGAGAGAATACATAAACAGATGCATCACGAGCATCAAATAATTACCCTGCAGAGACAGCAGCATTGAGAAACTTTTGAAGCTCTTCAATATCATTTGATGTCAGTGCGGTCGCAAATTGAAAGAATCCAGGATCTTCCTCAAATGAGTCATATAGCCTCTGACAGAAATAATCACATGTTAAACTCTACTACCAATAATTTGTTCCCAAAATTCTGGGGCTGCAAGCGACAATGAAGCACATACCTCCTTGCGAACTCTCAGAGGTTCCTGTAGAAGTGATTTCCCATTTAGATACAAAATGTCAAAAACGAACAAGCATACTTGGACCTTTATGTCACTCATTACCACCTTTTTGCGAGCCCTTGTGGTAAGGATCTGCCAAAAATCGAGTTCATCAATGCATCAGCCATTTTAGTAACAACTAAGCTTGATCCACTTCTGACAGCAACATAATCACATCATAAAATTATAGCCTGACATAAATTGGAGTTCGTGGCTAATAATAAAAAAATAAAAAGAAAACAAATATTTGAGAGGTCCCATAAGAGCGAAAGGAACATAAATAGGGAAAATTTAAATCGAAATCCGACTTGTTGCTATACTTTGCAACTCATACCTGAAAGGGCAAAATTTTCTTTGACTCTCTGTCATATGCAACAATCTCACAATCCAACACGAATGAATTAACAGATGACTTCTTAAATCTGCACTATATCAGGAATCAGTTGGTAACTACACAGCCACGTAAATTAATGCACTAACTTAAGAATGACCAAAGTGCTTCAATGGGTTCAACAGAAACAAGCAGAAATAACCGCCCAATTCACACATAGTCAGAAAGAATTCAAATGTTTGCTTCATTCACAGTAAGGCAACCCAAATTTGGATTTACTCAATCATAATTGATTGGGATTTTCAATCTTTTCATTCTTCCTCAGTTTGATTGGCATGTGGAAAGTCATGCCCTATACATTGGTTGCTTAACTTTTTCAGTGTCCAATATTCCAAGCACCATAATAGTAAAACCAAAAGACAAAAGAATAATAAGAAAATCAACACTGCCATTGCTACTGATGATATAATATACTCCCTTCGTCCTGAGTTTTCTACTTCATTTATGTTTTGTGTGGAGTTTAGGAAATGATGAAAGTGTACACTTTCTTCCAATTTTACCCCTGCTCTACCTTTTCCCCTTTCCCGTTTGCTACACCACCTAACCACTTCCAGCAGCCACCACCCCACATCCACCGTCTCATGCCATCCAACACTCTATCGCCCTGATTTGTCGCCTTGCCTCCGTCATTTGATACCAATTCTTCCATCTCTCTGTTTTCCCTTCTCATCTCGGAAGAACGAAAAACCCAAGGCCTTCATGGATTTCTTCAAATCTGTGTTTTCAGAAAGCCAAACTCTGCCAGTGGCCAAACTAGATTCCACTTCCACCGATTCTAGTTCATCCTCCAAACAATCTAACCCAAGTCCAGATCCGAACCTCAACCCTTGGAGATAAGTGAAGGACAAGGAACTGAAATCTAATTAGGGAAGGATATGAGCATTCAAAGTTGTAATTGGTGAAGGGAAATTAGGGATTTGGACTATTACAAATTTGGGAGAATGGAGAATGGGTCAAACTGGAGCAGACAAACCATAGGAAATGCTTAGGCATTAAACGATGAGATGATTGTGACAAGAAACAGAGAAGTTTGGACACATTAGGATATCATTCTTTGGTTCTTAGCTATAGACGAAGAGAGAGAGAGAAGCTTGACTTTCTGGCATTTTTTTAATAAAGAGATTAGATATGTTTTCAAAGATGAGAGTTAAAGAAGGTTATTATGGTATTTCAGGTGTAAAAATCTTACCAACAAGGAAATGGTGCAGAGAACTAGGGACGGCCCAAATGGAAAATGATGTACAGAACTTGGGAAAAAGAGAGTACATATTAGTCTTGTATATTACATAAAAGTTTAAGTGAAAACAAGTATTGACCACTTTATCTTACGTGCAAACAGGTATCTTGCACACTTGATTGTAGGAGTCAGAAAAAGGTTCCCCCAAGGCCAATTCTTCCATCTCCCTGTTTTCCCTTCTCGTCTCGGAAGAACGACAAACCCAAGGCCTTCATGGATTTCTTCAAATCTGAGTTCTCAGACGGCCAAACTAGATTCCACTTCCACCAATTTTGTTTCGTCCTCCAAACAATCTAACCCAAGTCTAGATTCGAACCTCAACCCTTGGAGATAAGTAAAGGACAAGTAACTAAAATTTGATCAGGGAAGGAGATGAGCATTCGAAGTTGTAATTGGTGAAGGGAAATTACGGATTTGGACTATTACAGATTTGGGGGAATAGAGAATGGGTTAAACTGGAGCAAAGAACCCATAGGAAATGCTTAGGGATTAAATGATGAGATGATTGTGACAAGAAACAGAGAAGTTTGGACACATTTGGATATCATTCTTTGGTTCTTAGCTATAGACGAAGAGTGAGAGAAGCTTGACTTTCTGGCATTTGTTTAAGAAAAAGTAGATATGTTTTCTAAGACGATAGTTAAAGAACGGTATTATGGTATTTGAGGTGTAAAAAACTTACCAACAAGGAAATGGCGCAGAGAACTTGGGACGGCCCAAAATGGAAAATGGTGTAAAGAACTTGGGACCAAGAGAGTACATATTAGTCTTGTATATCACATAAAATTTTATGTGAAAACAAGTATTGACCACTTTATCTTATGTGCAAATAGGTATCCTACACACTCGATTGAAGGAGTCAGAAAAAGGGGGCCCCCGACCAGTATAGCTAAGAAAAAAGAGAGCAAAATAGTAAACAAACACGATTCATCCTTGAAGAGAAACTAAAAACTCAATTTAAGTTGACCTTGAAATTGCAGTGGCAACATCAGGATACTTTCCAGTGTTACGTTCAGATTTTCGACTATATATCTCAACTGAACCATCATCCATATAATGTATCTGCATCAATCATGTAAATTCTTTAACCCGGCATACATATATCAACCATAAAAAAAATTGCAAAGTCAAGTGACCTGACCTGTGCACGTTCTCCATCATACTTATACTCACAAACAAATTCTGTATCCTGGAATTTGGCTATGATTCCCTCAACCCCTTTTGTTTGTTTTGCTAGCATAGGTCCAATGGGAACACCTGGTACAAAGCTACAAGCCTCTTGAAGATCCCACACTCCACTAGCAAGAAGAGCAGGGACTATTTTGTCATACACTGGAAGGACAGAATGAACTTTTTTAACGATCTTGGCAGCCTACAGGAGCAGAGCAGGTATTCCTCAAATAGTTTTTCATTAAGTAAAAGCAAAAAAATTTTGATTCTTGCATGAAAACTCAAACACACTAATTCAAGATGATCAATGGTTGAAGTTATCTTCCACCTTATTGACACCCTCTAGGTGGGAATTTGTTTTGGTGGGGACTGAAAAGCAAATGCACCACTTTTAATCACGAAAACCGAAAACATCAAGTCACCAGCACTATATTTGCACCGTTTTAAGAAGAATTACTCAGTCACATGCATTTCAAAGAATGGATTCTCCAACAGGGTTCAAATATCATCATGCAAACCAACAAGCCACACAAGTGGGAAGGGTGAGCAAAGGAGAGTACCAAGTTAAAGAGAACTATGGGCAACCCATGAGTTTCATGTAGCTTACAGATCATTCCAATAAAATACTGTACACCTTCAGTTTATTCTTTATAGTTAATGCATGTTAGTTTAACTTCATGTTGTCCCAACAGTAGTCCCATAAAACATACTACCTCCATCCTATAAAGGATGAAACATTTCTCTGGACATGGAGATTAAGATATGTACAATTTATGATATTACTAAAACTAAAAAGTAAAAAAAAATCCTTTTTAGGTTATGTGTAATGAGAGTTTAAATGATGATTAAAAAAAGAAAAGATTACTTTTGGGATTTTGGGTCGTGAGAGTTTTAATATATATTAAAAAAATTCCTTTTTGGGTTCTGTGTAGTGAGAGTTTAAATGAGGGTAGTAAAGTAAATAGGATGTCAAAAGATTTCCAAAAAAACATGCTTCATCCTTTTTGGGACAGCCAAAAAGGAATATACCTCATGCTTTTTAGGACAGTGGGAGTATATGATAAGACAGCAGAACCCACTTGACCAGGCAAAAAGATTGGCTAACCTCTTCCAAAGGACTCTGAAGGTTTGAAGGTGGTTTGGAATGCTTTTCACTGTACACAGCAGCTTGTCCCAGTGAAGCTAAGAGAGTCTGCTCAGCTAATCCAATTCGCAAGTTGCTCTGCACGGACAAGTGCATAAAAGGTCAGTAGGATGGAAGAGCAAATAATTAACTTATAGGTGAAGTTTAAATCTAAACCTGAAGTAAACGAATCAAATATTGAGGTTCACAGTCAGTTGCTGCAACAAGAAGTGACTTGATGCGGTTCTTTTTCTTCTCTTGACTATCCTTTCCGGATTCCTAATATGACATTGAAAAATAAATAAGCAAAAGTCATTTTAATGCCTCGTATTTATACGGCCAGAAAACAACAGAAACATCCCTAACAAGAGAGAGAGAGAGGGAGAGAGAGAGAGAGAGAGAAAATGATGAACCTTAGCAATAAGCCGAAATGTATCAAAAACTTTAGCAACAGTTAATGGATCAGGTTTGCGCATCATAGATTGAGATAGACGGCTTGTTTGTGCTACGAGACCCAAGTCTCCCTTTTCCTGCCAAAAGGAAATGCAATTATAATCAAACAGTTTCCCATGAAAAAGGTTCGTAGCTAAAAAACCTAAATGTTCCTGTTAAAATTTCAGGTCTCTCTTCATCATGTCTCCCATTACTATAAGATTTCATAAGAGTACATATTACTCTTATTAAGCCTTTGAGTACAGCGTTAATTTTTTACTTTCTTATTCATTTATCAGTAAACAAATCGATGTTTCTGCTTTGGCCCTCCATTCATTTAACTTTTTCAAGACTGTACCACCATCCAAAATTTTAGTATATGTGACTTACAAGACATCATAACAACAAATGTATTGCAGACGTATGACGCAAAAATTTGTAACAGTACTTTTCATGACAATAAAGAAGCAAAGAAATATTTCCAGCTAAAGCATTTAGCTATGTGTCAGTGCACTGCTCAAAATGAAGGCACATCTTCAATCAAGAGGCAATATGAAACCACATTTCAGATAAGGAGCAAGAAATATACTAATGGAATCACCATTCGACAGTATGTCACTGAGAAAATGTAAGCACATCTTGCACCACAAAAGAATATGACAACAGATTGCCAATATACATAAGTAATTCTTAACACATAAGAGATGCCTAATTTCTCTCTAAGTTAATACTTTGAGTGGCCCTAGGATCTGCTAATGCTGTACAATTGCCAAGAAAACCAAGATTCCTAAATTACAACAGGTCTTTTTAAGTATAAGTTGGATTTAGTCGAGTGGGCTTTTTCTGCTCTCAAGGACAGAAGCCCGTACAAATCACGAACACGTAAAATGGAAGCATCTAGTACGAAATTGAAATACATACATATATATATAATTGCATCGCCAGCCACTACTTCATCAAGAAGAGGAAGAAGCAAGTATGCTAAAAACCAGTATGAAACAGGGAATGGTACAACGATTAATAATGGCAATAGGTCTGAAAGGAACTTAGCCCACCAAATACCTGGTACTGTTTTTTAACCTGCGCCTCTGTCCTCCCAAATGCCTCAGCCAGTGCCTTAATGATGGATGCGTCTCCGATCCCAAGCTCCAACCCTTCATGAGCAGCTGCAATCTTATTGGCAGCCAAGAAAACAACAGCCAACAAATCCTCGGGCGTAGTTTCGATTACAGTCCTCAAGGTATTACAGACAATGTCTGTGATCACAATCCGGCCGGTCTCGTTCGATATCAAATCAAACGCCAGACACAGAAACAAGAACGGCACCTTCTCTCCTTTCTCCCAGAAAACCACCATTTTCGGACCAAATTCAGCGGGCTTCTTTTTCAAGGAACCAATTTTCTTCTTCAGTTCCTCATTCCTATCCACCTTCACTTTCTTAGACTTTTGGGCTTCCTGAGCATCGGCTAAAGACGAGTCATCGGCGCATCTCTCCACACAATTCGGTGTCGTTGCATCATTCGAGGCCCCCTCCGAGATGGGCTTCACTGAACCTTTGGTAGGCTGAATGGGATTAGAAGAAACTACAGGAACAGGGCTTTGGGCTAGCGGCGTTGAATCTGAGGCTTTCCGTTTCTTCGTGGGTGATGAGGAAGGCTGAGGGTTCTTCTTGGCGGCGCGGCGAGCACTGGACATGAGAGCATCAAAGGCCGAGGGGCGAGAAGACATGTTCAATTTAGGGTTTAAGGAAGATAGAGAAAGGAAATTAGGGGGGAAAGAATAGGATTTAGAGAGAAAGGGGACAGAGCGGAGCTTGAGAGGGCTAAGGAGAAGCCTGAGAAACAATCGATTGCCGGCTCGGAGAGCCACCATTCAAAGCTCACAAGTAGAAGAAATCGCAGAGAGAGGAAGGGAGAGAGGGTTTGCGTTGGGGAGGTCTTGAAGGAGGGAGAAAGGTCTGAAAGTGGCGGGAACCCTATGGCTTCTAATCAGGCCTCCCTCTCCGTTCTCGGCGGTTCGCTCTGTTTTAAGGGTGGACCTATTGTTTGTTTTAAACCCCCTAGAAAAAAAAAATGACAAAGTTATTTAGGAGAATTTTGTAAATGATGGGACGTGTGAAATGTTTATTTTCTTAATAGGGAAAAGGGCAAATAAACCACTCAAGTTTGTGAAATAGGCAAATTGATCATTATTGTTTTTTTTCAGTTAAATCTACCATCAACGTTATGTTGTCAGCAAAATTATGTCATCCTCATTACGGTCATCAGGTTAGACATGGATGTGGCAAATATAGTTAGTGTGGCAGGATGACATGGCATATATTATTCTAACTTAGCCTTTAAATTTTTGTCCAATACTAAACCCTTCCTCCAAAACTTTATTTCTTCTATATTTCACCATCCTCTTCCTTTTTTCCTTCTTTCTTTAAATCAAAAATAATCAACAAAACCCCAAGAAATCTTCATAAGATTTGCTACTACTTTAGCTTTTTTAATCCAGTAAAAAATCCAATTGAAAATAATCAATGAAACCTTGAGAAGTCCTTTACTGGTAAGTCTTCCATCATTTTAAGGCCTTTACTGGTAACGGTCTCCTAATTGGAAGTGGCATTCTAATTGAGTTATTTGAGCATATTTTGATTCATCTCTATCCCCTATCTTAATTAATTTGTATTTCTTAGTGAATACGTGACACTTATTCCGATGTTTGACCCAACCACCATGACCCATTCGGTGTCCATCTCCTCTACCACTATCACGTTTGCACCTCATCGTCATCTTTGTCGTTTTATTTGTGGGAACCTAGATGAGTCTATGGATGGATTGGGCCCATTGCGAATGGAACTCCAACACGCTGGTCCGAGACATCGAGATCTAACGAGTCAAGTCTGTTTCTCTCCTACCTCATTCACATCTTCTCTCCCCGCTTTGACCCAAACTGAGTGATCGGACTCCCGATTTAGTGTATCTCGATCCTATCCCACCCCAATTGGAGGAAAACCCATCTCCTCTCAATTCACCTTCGATGATCAATGACAACAACACTAGAGGTTGGTCAGATGACAAATTCCAACACGAAGCTTTTCTAACTTGTTGGCTTTTGACGCACGTGTTTGTCAATGCTCGAGAAACGATTTGAGATCATGTGCTTCTGCTAGCAATTCATTTAGCTAGAGGGACCAAAATCACATTAGCTCTAGCAGTTGGAAAGCCAAAATTGTGCCAGTGGAGAGAGGTTTTGGGGGAAGATGATGAATTTAGGTTATTAATATTTTTAAGTACTAAAATTATATGTTTGTATCAATTTTAGTCTAAATTTTTTTATTATTTCAGTATAATCATTCATGTTTATAAATGTCACATGATCCAAAAGAGCCATATCAACAACTTCCATCCAAAATAATGGAAAAGTTGACAAAAAGGTCTTGCATGGGATGCACATCATGAGGTAGGAAACTTTATGATGGTATAGATTGAGTGAATGGATAATCTTAGGACAAATCAAAAAACTAAGGGACTACCGATGAATTTTACCCATGATTATATTGTACACCCAATAGTATCCATGTTTGATAGGCATAAACGAATCCTTGAGGTAATGGTAAAAGAATTGTTTGCCGAAGTCAAAAATAGTTCTTCATGCCTAAAATCTTGAATCAAACCTAAAATGTTTAAATCAATTTCACTATAACCAACTTGTGTTGGTATTAGTGTGATTACAGTATGGCCAATTCAAGTAAACATGTAAATATGCTGTGTCATGGCATACTAACAACATGTTTATAGGAGTTGATTTTGTATATAATTGCTTCCAAAAATTTCTGTTTTTATCTCTATCGACAAGGTGGGTTCTCAGCATAGGTAGCAACATAGCGGGCTTGGCTTGTTGGTAACGAGCTAGTATCCGCGGCAGTAGTGGATAGTTTCCTGTACCAAAATGCCCAAACACACGTTATTCATATATATTCCTTTTTATCTTCCTTTAGGTCATTTTCTGATCATCTAGAGGACTTTTTAAATGGCTTGTCTCATATCATTATTTAGTAGGCCTACATGCCTTGTTCCTTTTGCCCTTATCACCAAAAAAAAAATCTCTAACCTTTTAACCCGAAAGATGCATCAAATAATGTCAAGTTGTGGTACAAAAATAATAGGAAAATAAATAACTAGCCGCATGAGTTTACAAAATAATCAAGTGTAATTTCATCACAAAAATGTGAACGTGATTATTTTTTTTTAATATTTGAAAGCATTTATAATGCATGGTATGATGGAGTATTTGAAAAGTAGGGGCTGAAGTGCTCATTTTTTGAAACCTATAGGGTGTCAGACTGCATTTAACACAGAAGGATACTCGTAATTATAATGCAAGTTGGAGCCTTGGAGGGGAGGGGAGGGGAGGGGAGGCTGCCGCCCGAGCTTTATGTTAGTACTATTTTGCTAAGTGCTTCAAACTGAACATGATTATATGAATTTTGATCCAAATATATGTAGGAACTAGGAAACATTCATGATTCACCTGATAAACAACACATGAGACATTTATCACAATTGACAACAAAATACTTGATAATATAAGAGGCATTTTTTAACAATTTTACAATTAGGGTCAAAGTTAAAAAAAAAGACTATCACAAGGTATCTTTGAATGATTTTAAAAAAGTTAATCTTCATCACTAATAAATTATTTAATATTCTAATACTAATGATAAAAACTTTTTTCAAAAGGAAGCTTTTCAATATCTCTAGTTGACAGTCCCATTAAGGAATATGTGGGAATTACAAATTTCATCCATCTCTTGGTATCAAAAAATCAATTAGATGAAAATAAGCATATTCTGTATCTGCCTTAGAAAAACATGTCTTGCATTGAACAGTAGAGGCTTGGGCAGCCCATAAGCTCTCACTTTTATTGCATCAACTAACATAGATGGATTTTGTTAACCCATAGACTGTTTTTTTTTGTTGTAACATCCATTTGCAGTCCCCTAGCTTTGACAATTATCCTAAAGTAGTCCCAACCTTACATGGTGTCATCGTCGAGTACCCTAACTGTTGAAATGCATCCCAAAGCAGTCATTTCCATCCATTTTTTCATTAAATCAAATGGAAGCTAATGATATGTCAATTTAGATGTTGATGTGGCAGCTCGAAATGTCACATTGCATCTTTTTTCATGACAATAAGTGACCATACTGAAGGAGTAAATACATCAGGTTAAAAATGGAACTAACATAAAATTTTAGGCATTTAAAATATAATTAACCCGAGTAACATCTTAATCCTGTCTGCAATTCGAAGGGGGAAAACGACAGACTCTCCGTGTCTCAGCCGTCGGCACGCGAGAATCTCATCAGAGACCACCTCCTCCGACATCTTCTTGAGTCGAATGAGAGTGCTGATAGAGCGGCGATGGCGAGAGTGAATCGAAGCGAATCAGAGTCTTCCTGAGTCGAATGAGAGCGGTGATAGAGCGGCGATGGCGAAGCTTCCGGTGATTGAGAGGCAATGGTGAGAGCGAATTAGCGTCGGGTTAGTCCAAGAGAGCGAATAGAAGCACAAACTCTTTCCCGAACATTTTCCACAAACCTAAGCCCGTTGAAGTCCTCAAATCCGTCTCTTTTGATGCCAAAAGAACTGAGATTCTCGCCATTGTCGGACTGAGTCAAGGACAGCGACTGCAAACTCACCTCTGTTTCAATGGATATTGTCAGATTTTGCGAACTCACCTCTGCTTTGGGACGCTATTCAACGATTAGGGAACTGGATGATGGTACATGTAAAGTTAGTGACCAGTTTAGCACAACCGTTGAAGTTAAGAGAATTGCAAATAGATTTTGCTTTTCTTTTTTAAGCATAAGCTAATTCAATCGCAAAAATAACAAATAAATTACTAATATTTTTGTGCTGGCTCGATTCACCCACTAATGTTTTTTTTTACCAAAAAAACCATTGACTTTTGTGAGTTAGCTCAAATCAACAACTCTTGTAACTTTTACCGTTAAATCTAACGGAATCTTAGTATAAAATATCAATTTTAGTCCCTATATTTTATACTTCTGCTGTCAATGCCTCTAAAGTTTATTAATTTAAAATTTGAACCACCTTTTTAAAGCCAAAATCGATCTTCGGACTCCGCTTGTATGTAGTAATTGAGATACACCTAAATTTGCTAATAGTGACTATGATATTCCTCCTCTTACTTTGTTTCATATTACACCATAATCTTGCGTCAAGCACTAATATGAGTGAGACATCGTTCAGTAGTGGCAGTATGGGGTTGGAGGCATCCCATCTTGGACAACAGAGATAGTACACTTTGAATGAGTTAGAAGCAATAGCAAATAGAATGTGCCCAAAAAATGTAATTGTGAAAGGTGGTTATGAAATTTTATAAATAGTGAATGTAACCTATTTAAATTATTTTAAACTAAGTGGAGCTATTTTGTTGATTTTAAAAAGCTAATGATGGAGTTTGTAATGTTTCAAGAGCTAAGTGGGTAAATTGGCCAATTTGAATAATGTTAATGGTTAATTTGGTTATTTTGAAAAACATTAGTGGTTTATTCGGCCAAGAGAAAACACTAGTGGCCGATTTGAGCCGGGTCCAAAACGTTGGTGGTTTATTCATTATTTTTTCCCTAATTCATTATATCAGGTTTTTTAACAAAAAATTATATATTTTTATTTTCAAACACGCTATTTTGAAAGTTCAAACATGATATTAATTACACGACGGAGCTTTGGATTCATAAATTGGAAGTCTGTGAGAACCACAAACCTTTTGTATGGTGGTTTGAGTTGCCTTTGAAGGTGTTCCTAGTGATCAGTACTAAGCTATCTCATTCAGATCATATCTTTGTCGATTGTCATTGTGTTTGCAAGAGGCAATTGCTTGAAGCAAAAACTGGGCCTCATTATTTATGAATCTTACCAAAGAGATGCACACATAATAAATGCATTCATCAAATTTGGATCATTTTTTTTTTTACAATTTCTAAAATTGATAAAAGTTTCGCAAAGAAGGTTTACTAAATGTTTAATATTTATTTGGCACATTATTCATAAATAAAAATTCATAAAATTTTAGTGTATGCTTAGTCATTTGTTCATGAACATCAACAAGTTGAGCAAATCTCTATTCGTAATTACGTATGTACCATAATATCATGTGCTAGCTTGACTCCATCCGCATTCCTTGAAGTGTATTTTTTTTTTCCCTTCCCAGTGAATGAGCTAGAATTGGATATGCCAGGTCTTGGGTGGTATAGGCTGTAATTTTGAGCTAATAATAAATTATCTTTAAGGTTTATGTAAAATTACACATTTTCACCTCTTATTTCAAAAAATTATACTTCATTTTATGAGCTGATGGGAAAATATTATATGATGCTTGGATAGAAGACAAATTTATAATTTAAATTGGTAGCCAATAACTGTCAAAACATTATTATATTTAGAGATAATTATTATGTATTTAAGTTAGAATTTAGAAAGATGAAGTAAAACATTAGAGGAAAAAAGCGTACATCTAGTAAGAGAAGTGTAGATTTTTTTAAATAGAATAGAACAATGTGAAATTTTACCATAATTTCAAGATGTAAACTATAATTTACTGTATCCTTATATGTATAAGGATAGAGTTGTAGATGAACCAAATGAGCAAGGCTAAGTCTTGTTCGTACTCGTTTATTTAACTTTAAATAAGTACGAACACAAACAACAAACAAATACATTTTATCTGTTCATATTTGTTCATTTATAAATGAATGTAGTCATGTTCGTTTCTATTTGTTCATTATTAATGACATCGTAGTGAACCAAATAAATTGAAAAAATGAACGTGTTAATAAATATCATTAGGTGAATATGTTCATGAAAAATATGAATAAATGCATTCGTGAACAACGCAAATAGACAAGCTTATAAATAACTGAACGAATATTAACCAAATTATTTGTGAATATAAATGAATGAACGACACTATATTTGTGATTGTTTATTTAACTTGAACAAATATAAAAGTTTTTATATTTATTTATTTAACTAAACAAACAAACATAAACAAACGGTTTACTAAACGTCATATATATTTAGGGTGACAATGTCTATGTAAACAATTCTAAAAGGAAAACTTACAATTACTCCTGAGGTTTACTCTAAATTATATTTTGTCCTATTCATTTTTAAAAACCTACACTTTGCCCTTATTTATTTTACACTATCTAATAATAACTTATAAAACTATATTTAAACTATATAATAGCCATCTTATAAACATTTTGATCTCTCCAATATTTTTTATAGTAAATACACATTTTAAATTATCAATTTTTTCTTTCTGTAACAACATTTTCCTATCTATAAATACATATTAGTATTTTTTAAAGATCATTTATATATGAAAAAAATCAAAAATCTTGAAATAACTGGAACATGGTTATCAAATAGTTTAAATTAGAGTTTCAGAAGTTATTGTCGGACACTATAAAAGAAACAGATTGCAAAGTATACGTTTTTTTAAAATAGACAGACAACGTGTAGGTTAGATAAAACTATAGGGGTTTTTTTTGTATTTTTTCCATTCTAAAATTATGTTCGAGTCTTCTATGTTACCACTGGGAAATGGACATAAATAAGTATGGCCAAGGTTGTCATTTCTGTCTAGTCCGCTCACAGTCGAACCCAACAGCAAGCGTCAATATCTCTTGTCCAAAGGTGACTGGTGTGTTCCCCGGAGGAGACAAAAGAGGGGGTAAAACATAGAAGAAAAAACTTCTTGGCCTCACAAAAGAAATTGAAAACTAATTTTTCCCATTTTCACAATAGTTGAAAATCGTGTGCCAGATTATCAACTATAATGTTAATGTGCTTCCTCTCCTACTTGTTTGTATGTTACACCACTAAGTATCATAGTAAAAAGGTTTCCTTATATAGTATATTTATTTGCGAAATTGAGAAATATATATAAGAAAAATATACGAACAAAAAAATTAATATAAAAGTATTACTTGAGCTTTTTGGGAAGAAGAGTATTAAAATATAGACGATGAAAAAATTACACTGAAGTTTATTTTTGTTACCTCTTCCCCCTCGAGATATGGATATTTCTGTTGTATGTGCGGTATGTGAAGATATTGAAAAGTCCCTGATTCATCTATTTTTCTGGTGCCTGGTTGCACGTCAAGTGGGGGTGGCTCTGGGCATGAGCTTCTAATTTGTTTTAAATTTATGTGAGGTTCTCAAATCTACAGATTTGCTCAAAGTGTGCAGTGTTTACAAATTTTTACGGTAGCTTGTTGGGATTTGTGATGGAACCGGAATAGGTGTTTTATGATTCACTCATTAACTACTCGCCTTTTAGATTTGGCGATGAAGGTGAAGACTTTTTTGGGAGTCAATAGGTTCGGTCATGAATACAACAATAATGCATGAGAGGCTGAATTATGATGAGGGTTCTATCAAGTTGTACATGGATGTTGCTGTTTTGGTTACATGCTTCAATGGGGATTGGCATTTGTGGCTTGAGATCATAAAGGTAATGTTTTGTTATTTATGTCTTCAGAATTACTCCCTTCGTCCCATATTATTTAAAATAATTTTTTTTTTTGCCGTCCCAAATTATTTGAAACATTTATTATTTAGTAAACTTTTCCTATACAAGTTACCATTATAACTCCATTTTAACTTCTCTCCCCCATTCCCAATCGACACTCACACTTTCTCTCGAATATCATATCTGCAGCCACTCTTTCTTTCATCTGGCCAAAAAGACTTGACGGCGACTGCCGTTATACCTATACGTCCGCTACCGGGTCGAGGATTTGCGAGTGGTGAGGAGGCCCTGGGTTCGTGCACAAATCGACGCAAATAAGAGGGCAGCAATCAACTGGACAGAGATCAACCCAACAAAACAACAATCGACATGTCGGGGATCGCAATTGACACAACAGGGGCGGTAATCGACCTGACAGAACAACAATCGACGCGTCGGGGACTACAGTGACAATATCGGGGATGGAAGCGAGTGATAGCCAGAGACGATAGGACCGGACGACGTGACTAGACACGGCGACTGGACGAGGCAATGATGCGAGTAGATGAGGCAATGAAGGAGATAGAAGGTGGAACCCGAAGATGAAGATAAAGGGCAAAATAGGAAGTCAGGCACATAAACATGTCTCACCTAAAACTCTGTGCCCAATCGAAACGTTTCAAACAATCCGGGATGGAGATAGTACTTTTTTATGAAAGTGTTCTTTAAGTTTAAGCACTCGCTTTATATTCTACCATGTTGGAAACGAGTAGTTAGAAGTGACGTAACGTCATATTGGAATCTAATTCTCAAATTTTAATCCTTGTTTTATCTTTGGAAAGTGAGAGTTTAGCAATTCTTTTTTGGTTATTTTAGAGGACTTTATTTATTTGGTTCTTGATTTTCTTTCAGTAATTTTTTGCTATAGTAATCATAGGTGTAATAAAGTAGCTTACCATGTAGCTTGAGCTTCTTATTCCCTTGCAATGTGTATTTATTTCATTACTCATTTTCAGGATTGGTTGACTGATGTATTTTATTCATTGAGCTCAGATTTATTCATACACACACACACACACACACACACACACACACACACACACACATATATATATAGAACAAGGGCATTTCCCCTGTCATACAAGTTTTTAAGTTTTATCAAAATAGGTATAAAACTCATCAATTGTCAAATAAGTCATAACAAGTTAAAATCATTAGCTCTTTTAGTCTTAAAATGTTTGAAACTTTGTTTAGCTAATAGAATTTCACAAGTATTATAACTAACAGAGTTAATGATTTTAACATTTTAGAACTAGTTTGAAAAATTGAGTAGTTTTGAAACTAATTTGGTAAAGATTGAAAAGTTTTGGGAACGAAATGCCCTCCTTATAATTTATAAACTTACACGTCTTGCTATTGCTAATCATTTTAATGAAAAATAGACCGTATATATAACTCTTATCTGCTATTGCATACTAGATTTTAGGCTAAATTTTCATATAAAAGTTTGATTTAAAAAAAAAAAGATAATTACAATTTTGCTAGCACTCCCTTTTTACTGCATTGTCATTAATTTATTAAATCTCAATATACTATTTAGCAATTATTTTATAGTAACTATAAAATACTTAATAATAAATTGTCAGTTAATGAATACTTTAAATTATAAATTTTTGATATATTTGAAAGTAAAATGTTTTTTCCCTTGTCCGAGTGAAAAGACAAGGCACTTTGTACGTTCCCAAATATGCGAGGAAGAGTGCAACTAAACACACACTCACATACTAGTAGTAAATTACATAAAAATCCATGATATGATGGGAGAATCTTTCGTGAATATCATCCATCCATGTTCAAACATCCTAGTCAACCATAAAAACTGGTAGCTAGCCTTTTCTTGATCTTGTTGGTGGAGAGCTTAAATCTGCTTTAGATGACTTATTCAATTAAATAATCACTATAAAGTTAAGCTAGCACCCAAGTGTTCCAATCAGAAGAGACTGAAGTTGGGATACTGCTCCCACAGGTCAAGAAGATTTTATAGACAAAAGTTCTATAGATACACGGCACCCATAATTATTGAAAAATTACCATATGTGGATATAATTAATCTGGAATTTTATGTTTTTTTTAAGCATTAAACAATACAGCTGGAATTTTATGTTCCTATAGGTTTTGTTTTGTAAATTATTTTTCTTTTTTGTTACTCAGAACTTTTTAAATTATTATGATACGGTATAGTCTATGTTCTCATTAGTATAAAAGCAGTGTTAAAGTTACTAAAGTGCATCTGAGACATTGTTGTTGTTGACCGCATTTATAGTGCTGGCATTTCAGAACTTAATAAATTTGAAAAAAATATAACTACTTATATCGCAGTTTATTTGATTAATATATTATTTATAATAATTAATCTATAAAATTTTATTTTCACATTGTGGTTCATCAATGTAACATTTATATTCACAAATAATTAAAAATTATAATTTTAAATATTTAATTTTCAAAGAAAATTTCAGAAATATTATAAATAAATTTAAATTAAATTTAAGTAAATAAATGATTCTAATAAAAATTTAAGTACATAGTAGGTATAACAGAATTAGCAGATCAGCTAAGTTACTCATCCCTCCCAAAATTGTCCATACAGTCATGAACAAATGAACTAAATTTGAATTGTCATTTTATCTGTGACAGGATTAAAATGATAATTGATATTTGTCCTTCTAAATTTATTCAAAGATGATTATATATATATGTAAATTAAAGTTTTAAAAATTACTTTTAAATATGAAAAAGAATACGTGATGAGAATAGGTTTTCTAACCTTGCAAGTGTATATGTAATTAGCACTAAACGTCAGATGAAGAAAAATCAAAATTGAAAAACTAGTCCCATCGAATCCGCCAAAAGAACATAAAGAAAAAGCAGAGCACAAGGACACCGAGCCGGGAAGAACTCCCACAACTGCACTTTAACCCCCCACTTCTCCGGTCTCCATCAGCACATTTTCTTCCATAAAAGGTCATCGATTTCACTCTATCCTTCGCTGTCCCTCTCTCACAGCTCACTTCTTCCGATCTCCCAGTTAAAAACCTCGCCTTTTTCTCTTCATTTCGTGCTCTTATGCCCCCTCCCCCTTTCCTTATCTCGAGTTTTCCCACCATTTATAGATCTAGATCGCCTCAAAATCTTGTCTTTTTTTTTGGGTTTATGCTTTAAATCCATGAGAATCTAGGGAGTTAAGGATTTGAGCTGGGAGCAGTGAGTTTGTGTTTCGTTTCTTCTTTGTTGGGCAATGGAGACGAGAATGAAGAAGTATAATAGGCAGGTGAGTCCGGAAAGGTCCAAAGTTTGGACAGAGAAATCGCCGAAGTATTGTCAGCAGCAACACCAGCAGAAGCAGCAAAAGAGTAGAAAAGTTGCGGTTGTTTACTATCTGTGCAGAAATCGCCAGCTCGAGCATCCCCACTTCATTGAGGTCCCCCTCTCCTCTCCTAATGGTCTTCACTTGAGAGGTAATTGGAAGTACTTGACGCTTGTTGATTATTGGCAGGTCTTGTTTGTTTATTCTATAAATCATCAGATTTTCTGTGAGTTCTTGAGGAGTATATTTGTTGTTTCCTTGTATAGATGTGATTGAGAGGCTTAATGTTCTTAGAGGGAGAGGAATGGCTTCTATGTATTCTTGGTCCTCCAAGAGGTGAACTTTCTTCGCTTATGTCAGTGCTATCCTGCTGCTTCTGTTAATTTGAATCCGTTGTTGCCTGGTTGATTCTGGTTGACATTCCCATGTTTGCTTTCTACTGATGGTTTATAGCTTAGAAGTAGGATAAAGAAAACATACACTCCCCCGTTTCACAAAGTTGACTCTTTTACCTTTTGTTTTTTACTAAAGTTTAACTTAAATATATTCATATTAATTTATATTGTAAATTTTTTTAATAAATATATTTATAAACTAGAATTTGTAAGGTACTATTTTTATATAAAAAGTTTGTGTTTGTATAAGAAATTTTAAAAGAAAAAAAATCATGAATTAATTACTATGAATAGTGAAGAGGACAAGCTTTGCTAAGCGAAGGTAGTAGCATATAATATGTGTTTAAGAGTTGGGTGTATTGATTTGACAGGAGCTATAAGAATGGGTTTGTGTGGCATGATCTTTGCGAGGATGACTTAATTCTTCCTGCTCATGGAAATGAATATATCCTCAAGGGTTCTGAGCTTTTTGAAGAATCATCTGGATCAGGTTGTTTCAACTTCTATCTTTTATGGTTTGGTACTTGACTTGATGTACATATGCAAGAGAATAGTTAGAGGACAAACCTTCCAACTGATGATTTTGTTTCCGCATACCTTCAAACAGATGCCGGAAACACAAAATTGCAAAATCTGAAGCAATTGCCTGAACAGCCATCTTCTTCTAGGAGTCAAGATGATTCGTCTTCACCTTCAAGCATGAATGGGAGGAGGGAGAAGCATTCACAGGATGATGAGCTTTCGCCTCCTCTGCAACATACTGGCTCGTCTGATGTATCACCAGAATCTAGAGATGGGAAGGTTTCATCTTGGGGTGGTTCTCTAAGCTTGACAGAGTATAAGATTTACAGAAATGATGGATTAACAGATGCATCAACACAGACTGAGGAAAATGTAAGTGGACGCAGAACGAAGGAAACTTGTACCAGGGGTGTTTCAACTGATGACAGATCAGTGGAGGCTGGATGCAATGAGAATGATCAAAAACAGGTTCCATGTGAGAACGAGAACTCTGAAATATTCACGGAGTCAGTGTCCCCACCTCCATCCAACTGCAGTGCATCATCTTCTGGAGGGAAAATTGAAACCTTGGAATCTCTTATCAAAGCTGATGTTAGTCAGTTTAACAGTTTTAGGATTCTTGAGGAGGGAGAGGTTCGAATCCAAAACCAGGCTAGGCTCAAGGCCACAAATGTGCTCATGCAGTTGATCTCATGTGGTTCAATATCAGTAAAAGACCACAGTTTCGGCCTTGTTCCAACCTATAGACCTAGATTTTCCCATTCCAAATTTCCATCACCATACTTTTCAACTTCAATAATGCTCAGGGAGCTTGATTGCTTGTCAGAGAATCCTAGGCTGATGGGTCTCAGATTAGAAGATAAAGAATACTTCAGTGGCAGCTTGGTTGAGACCAAAACACTCAAGGAAGAAAGAGATGTACATACTTCTCTTAAGCGTTCTTCCTCATACAACGCTGACAGGTACACATGGATTTTAGATTTTTTTTTTTCAATTTTCTGGAACTAATCTATGAAGCTCAAATACTTGTACTTTAAATATTTGCTTCTCAGCCTGACGTGTGACATTTCCTGAAACTTAAATGATCATTTCTTTAGGAGCATCTCACTGTCAATAACATGATATTGATTTAGGAGAACAGGGCTTATTGTTCTGGTTAGTTAATAGAAGAAAATTTTTAGAAAGTTTCAGTTTCCCCGATAATTACTACATATCATGTAACCTCAGTGAAAAGGAAATGAGTCATTGACATGGTTCCACAAAAATGAGTAGAAAAATGTGAAAGTTTAGAGCTTTGTCCACTTGCTAGTCCAAAGATAAAACGGCTCTCGAGTCTCATGCTAATATGCTTTTCCCAACTTTAACCTTTCCGATTTAAATTAGATTTGTATGCTACAAGACATGTGAAAATATGCCTTGCGGAATCCTAGCTCTTTCCAGCTGAAGTTTTAGCGTGTACTGCAGGACATGCAAGGAGTTAGATTCAACCAAAGATAAGGAGTCGAATTATGGGACTTCTAAATGTATTCCCCTACCGATCAAGGCTTCAACAAGCAAGCAAATGAAAAATGAGCCAATTAGATCCCCAGTTTCTGAGAAACCCAGACACTCCAATGATGGTGATGACAACTCCCGGACTATATCAGGCAGCACATCTAATGGAAGCAGTAAAAGGTTTACTGGACCTGCTGAGTGCAAAAAACCTTCTAAAAGGGTAGATTCCTTTAGAGACGAGAAGGAGAAAGTTATCCAAATCGAAGAAAGTTGAGTGTTAACTCTACATCCACATTTTGGAACACGTGTCAGATTTCAATCTCAGGTTGGTTGACATCTTGTTTAATTTCTTCTGACAGGCTTGCTTCAGGAGCTCGGGTTGTAATCCAATCCAAGGCACCTTGCGAATCACCATCTTGGTTGTAGCTAGAGGGCACCTTCTTTGTTATTCTCATGAAAGGTTCTCAGCAGTGAATGAAGCTCCAATCCAAACATGGTTTTGAATTTCGAATGGTTACATGAGAGGTCATATGTGATTGATTCTGTTAACCTGAAAAGCTTAAAAAAGAGGGAAAAGGAGAGAAAAAAAAAAAAGTTAAAGAAAGGGTCGCTGTCCCTCATTTTGTAAAGTGGTCCAACTCCATTTGTTTGATGGAAAGCTTTTGGTCAGCTTTTTCTCTGAGATGAGATCTGCCCATTATTGTAACTGCTGTTTTTTGTGTCTTCATTTGCTGTTTCACAGCAGATCCAGCTTGCCCCCTCCTGAGAGAGAAAATGTTGCTCAATAATAAATCATGATTTTTTAAATCCTTTTTTATTTGTTTGGAAATTTGAATTAGAGGCTAAGCTAATATCGAGACACCCAAAATATGGGGCCCCAAATTTTGCCATGCTCGATATTGGAACCTACCATACCAAAGCGCTGCATAGGATTCTTGAAAGGGACAGCAAAAGTTCACTTCTGGGGTCAAAAGACAGCCACTGTAGAGTAAGCTACAATGTTCTGCTTTTTGGTGGCTGAATTATTTTGGCTGGCGTGACCCATCATTGCCTTTATCATTCCTAAATCCCTCTTTGGGGGACCTCACAAACTAACTATACGTATTTTGCTGTTATTAGAGATTAAAAGGATTGAGATCCTATTTGAAAATATTGCCCTTGAACAAAAGAATATGTACTAATGTCTTCCATCCAAAGTTTAGTTACAGAAATAGACAATTGAAGTATTTTGGGCAAATAAGCAAATGAGATAGACTGTGGGCGAATGAATTGCCCTTGCCCGAGAAACATAATGGGCGACTCGTCCAATCCAATCTGATGCAGAGGAAAGGAAAGAGAGCAGCCATTAATGAGCTGTCCCAAGCTCTATTTTCCCTGCTTCCTGGGTTGGCGTAGCCCTTGTCTAAAGCTTTTTCTTGATCTTCGACAGACGAAACTCGGTCACTTGTACAAAGACAAAAGACTTTGCATTTATATCATACTAGGAAATGGCCCCCGGTTTGCTGCAGGTATGGTTAGGTATTGGTTTAAATATGAAAGATAGTAGTTTGATAATTTGGGTTAAATGGGTAAATTTTTTATTTTTAAAAGTTTGGGGACTTAATTGTCCAGTTACCTTATTAAAACCTGACGGACAATTCATTTCTTTTGCAGATTGTAAGTTCTAAAGAAAGGTGCAACAGTTCCTTCTTCTACTTGATATTATTCGTGCATTCTATAAAGGCATAATAGAAGTGGTTAGTAAAAGTGAACCGGAGGGGATCAGTAAGCGCAGCGGTATGTTAGAATAACATGTATTTTGGATATGCATATAACATGCATCTCTCTTTGTCATTACATATATATATATATATGTGTGTGTGTGTGTGTTTTTCACATGACCATAACGACAATAAAGTACCATTAATTTTCAAATCCATTTCTATTCATCCAATTCCAAACAAAATATTGATAGCACAGAAGACCCATAAAGAGATAACAAAGATTAAATGGCACTAATGACAAATAGTAGTTAATAGAGAAATACCAAGTGAAACTACTTAGAGAAAAGAAAAAGAAAAACCCAGCAAATAAAGCAAAATCCCAGCATCCCTAATACGGAAACGTAAACTGGGCGAAGGATTTGGCAACCACTGGCATTATATGTCATCCAATAATTGTACCATAAAAGCAAGTCAATGAACAAACAGACCATATTTAAAGAGTTCCTAAAACTCAAAGAATCAAAATTGCACCTACCTCTCCGTCTAATAAATATTGAAATACCCCCAACAAAACAAAAAGGAGCCACCAACTTGAAGGTGGAAACAAAGGAACAAAGAAATCACTCCGCCAACATGAAGTCTCCCATTAATTTGCATAAGAGTAGAACTATGCACCACATGTACATAAAATCAGGCAATTAAAGACATATACTCACACACACACACACACTCACGTATATATACACATACCCAAGGCACTGAAGAGCACAAATCTCTTTAGCACTCTCCTCCAAAAAGGCCAAAAAAAAAAAAAAAAAAGAACCGTCCCTCGCTTACTCCCACAGAAACTACAAAGAATAACAAAGAAACAACATCTTACAATGAAAATTACCTCTAGAAACTATAGGTTTCCTTGCAGCTCACATATTTCACCAAAAACATAGATGACTAAAGAGCAAGGCAAACACGCAGAAGCGACTTCAGGCTAGTTTGAATTAACCTTGAATCAAAACTTAATCATTGGAGCTCTGATATGCAGCTCCTCAAAATAGATTTAGGAAAT
Source organism: Aquilaria sinensis (assembly GCA_005392925.1). Classification (NCBI taxonomy): domain Eukaryota; kingdom Viridiplantae; phylum Streptophyta; class Magnoliopsida; order Malvales; family Thymelaeaceae; genus Aquilaria; species Aquilaria sinensis. The sequence continues at coordinate 176,492 of SMDT01002791.1, read as the reverse complement.
TTGGAAAAGAACAACCCACAAAAACCAATTAACATCACTTTAACTTCATAATGGATTGAAGAAAAATTAGAAAAGAAGAACTATATAAGTGTACAATAATTTGAATAACATTATCTAAAGTAACTAAAATTTAACAAAATTTTTAACTTACCAAGCTTAAAAAAAACTTGATAACAAAACAAAGGTGCTACCAACCAAATCGGTGAACGACCTTCAAAATAAAGTTCTAGTAATTTTCAAATCCATTTCTATTCATCCAATTCCAAACAAAAGATTGATAGCACAGAAGACAAATAAAGTAAGAGATAATAGAGAAAGAACAGAGAAAAAACAAATCGTTAACAGACAAAGAACAAGTGAAGCTACTTAGAGAAAAGAAAAGCCAGCAAATAAAGCAAAATTCCAAGATCCCTAATACGGAAACGTAAACTGCGCGAAGGATTAGTTACCATAAAAGCAAGTCAATAAACAGAGAGGGTAAAATCCAAATTTGGTTCCCTAACTTTAAGAGTCATCCTAAAATAGTCTTTTAACTCTATACGTCTTTCTTAAGATTCCTTAACTCAACTAGCGTGTCCTATTTCGGTATCTGCTGTTAGTTTAGGCATTGTTTTTTATGGAATTTACCTACATCGCACTTGCTACACCCATAGTGAGCTCCAAACTGTCACGTGGATGACTATAATAGAAGAACAAGAAACTTTAAGTTAAAATTGATACAAACAAATAATCAAGGACTTCAAATGTAAATTAGCCCAAAATTATCTTCCTTATTCTTCCCTAATTTTTCATCAATGTCGGCTTTCTAGCTCACCAACCTCTTCTCTTCCCTCTTAGCTTTCGAACCCTACCCTCTCTCCTATGCTTCTAGCATCTTTGATCGAATCGAAAAACCCAACATTCACTTATGGGATCAAAGTGTTGTGTATATTCTCTGCTTGCTCGCAACTGGAGATATCTGTGGCTTTCTACTCTTCAATGCCAAGAAACCACTAATTCTTCAAACACACCGAGTCATTACCTGCCAAGAAATCGAGCTTTGCTCCCAAGCTAAGGGTATGGGATTTCATTCGGGAAAAAACTGGGAAAAAAATTTGGGATTTTGAATTTACCAACAACCACTAAATATATATAGATTCAGGAAATTGAAAGGAACCTAGATTTAGAGCTTATTCGATTTGGCCTAGTTTCGATTGTCGAGATTAGTGACATTGCAAAAATGGCGACACCAATTCTTGACGATACTAACAGACGACTAACCTCCACCTCCTCTGTGTCTCTTCCCATGGGTGCTTCGGCTCCACTTCAAAATCCTTAAAAAAACCCAGCATTCGACAAAATGCCATTAAACTAGAGGGTAGATGAGGAGGAGGAGAGCCCATATCACGATTTTCATCGACGAGCTAGAGGTAGCGACAGAGAGGTGAGGTGGGTATCGATGGAAGGTCCAATGTCAGGGGAGTGAGAGAGCGAAAAAAAGAGAAGAAAAGGAGAAGTGGGGTTAAGGACTTGGTGGATGGCGAGGAAAGGCCGCAGGGAGAGTGAGTGGGGAAGAGGCGAAGGTGAGTGTTAGCGTGGGTAGTGGAGGTGGTGAAGCATTTAGGGAAAAAGAAGATTATGGTTAATATATGTCTTAAGTCTTCAATATTGTGTATTTCTACCAATTTTAGTCTCATACGTAGGGCCAGTTCGGTTGAGTTTAACCCAAGTAAGTTAACACGTTTTTTCGGCTTGGGCTTAGTAGGTTCACTTTTTGTTCCATTTTCCAAATCCCAGCGACAGCCATCTCCACTCAACTTCCAATCTCCAATTCTTCTTTTCAACCTCCAATTCTCCACCGTTATTCTGCTCAATCATCAATCATTTTCACCAATCATCAATTGTTGATTGTTCATCGTTCCATGTCTTCGTCAATCGTTCATTGTTAGCCATCGATCATTCATCATCTTCGTTAATCGTCCACAAATCTCCTTTGCCCTTTCCTCTCATTTGCATGCTAGGAGACGAACGCGATGAACCTAGAGAGCTACGATTCATCTGTCCACCTGAGCTCGTCGATCACAGCTGTTGAAGCGGCTTAGATCATCAATTGAAAGTTGAGATTGTTGAATGGATTGTCTAATAAATGAGGATGTGAGTGGCCGGCTGTTGGTCTTGAATTGAAATCATTGCGGCCGAGCCTTCGTAATCCAACTCAGATATGCCAAGTTGGATGTTTGGAGGCTCTTCACCGTTAGACGAAACAAAACTCCGGTTATAAGGTCTCCGTCAACTGAATCATATGGACTGGATAGAAACAAGTAAAATATGTGAAATTGGGGGGGCAAATGAGTAAATAAATGGTGGATCCCACAGTTAGTCAAAATGAATAGGCTTCTAAACATGTTAACTTCCCTGTGTTAACATAAAACGATCTGTCTGTTAATGTTCTTTCATATTAGTCACTCATTGTTATGGCACATAATGACACATGACGAAGTGGGTGTCACATAGGTATTTTCCATCCAAAATAACGGCTTAACTGATGGAATGGACAAAAATAGGACAACTTAAAAGAGGTAAGGGACTTTAAGATACACTTTTGAAGGTAATGTACTACTTTAGGATGAGTTTTAAAGTTAGCGGACCAAATTTGAATTTCACCCAATAAATAGACCATAAAACGTTCCTAAAATTCAAAGAATAAAAAATTGTACCAAAATAACAAAAAAAATCAAAGAATCAAAATTGCACCTACCTCTCTGTCTAATAAATATTGAAATACCCCAAACAAAACAAAAAGGAGCCACCAACTTGAAGGTGGAAACAAAGGAACAAAGAAATCACTCCACCGACATGAAGTCTCCCATTAATTTGCATTAGAGTAGAACCAGGCACCACATCCACATGTACATAAAATCAGGCAATTAAGGACATATATTCACACACACACACACCAAGGCACTGAAGAACACAAATCTCTTTAGCATTCTTCTGCAAAAAGGAAAAAAAAAAAAAACAGAACCGTCCTTCACTTACTCCCACAGAAACTACAAAGAATAACAAAGAAACAACATCTTGCAATGAAAATTACCTCTAGAAACTATAGATTTATTTGCATATCACATATTTCACCAAAATCATAGATAACTAAAGAGCGAGGCAAACATCCAAAAGCAATTTCAAGCTAGTTTGAATTAACCTTGAATCAAAACCCAATCATTGGAGCTCTGATATGCAGCTCCTCAAAATAGATTTAAGAAATTTGGAAAAGGAAAACCAACTAAAACCCATTAACATCACTTTAACTTCATAGTGGATTGAAGAAAAATTAGAAAAGAAAAACTCTGTAAGTGTACAATAATTTGAATAACATTATCTAAAGTAACTAAAATTTTACAAAATTTTTAACTTGCCAAGCTTAAAAAAACTTGATAACAAAACAAAGGTGCTACCAACCAAATCGGTGAATGACCTTCAAGTTGTTGCTACTGGTGCGACATGAATCTAATAACATGTGCTCAAAGATACTGTCATGGCCTAGAATTGTGTATTTGAGGAGAACACTCCAACAGTTAAGTCGGTGTCTCATAAGTGGTGAGAAAGCTATGGAGTATGGTTGCTAAACATACTTTGAAGTGCCCTGGGGTCTCCTCTATGGAGCTGGAAAGGATCCGTTTGTTTAGGAAGTTTCAGTTAATGTGGGATTCTTTTTCCATATAAAAGTCTCATTTCTTTTCTGTTTAGGCATTAGTCTGCTGGGCTGCTCAAGTGGCGAACCGGGCTCTAGTGAATCATTTGGGTGGTTTGGGTCTCAATATTGGACTTTAAGCCTGGCATGACATTAAAACTAATAAAAAAATACTTATGTTTTGCTAGAATTCTTTCAGTAGTACTTTTCAAACTCATTAAAGTACACTGACAATATATACTGTTAGTGGCATTATTATTAATCTAAAACTCGAACTCATATCTGAGTTGTGTGTTCAGTGACATTTTTTTTTTTTTAAAAAAAAGAGTTATTAGTGATCATATATTTAAATTGCATCTCAATTCTATTTAAATTGCATCTCAATTCTCACAAGTATACTGAAGTGGGCTAACTAGGGATCTCAGAAGGGTTCAAAATCGCTTGATTTGAAAATATTGACCTTGAACAACATTATGTCTTTTGTATATCCAATGTTTATTTACATAGCAGAGAATTAAGTGTGTCCAGCCCTGACTGAGCGACTGTCTTCAGCCCCTACATTCTGAATAAAGTCTGCTCAGTGATCAAAATAGACGAAAGTGTATGTACACTTGTTGGGTTTGGGTACTCAATTTATTAAATTGAACAAGTTAAAGGGCTTTGTTTGTGATTTTGACCACTTTTAGAACGATTGGGATGATCATGTTCGTTTTGGTTTAGTGTAGCGGAGGTCTCTAATTCGGCCTGGACTGAGTCCGAAACAAATTGCGACGGACAAGATCATTCTGTGCTGCCATCTCCTCCATTCTTTTTTGCCGTTTCTAGCTAAATTTGGTTTTTGGTCTAGATTTAACTAGTTCTCTTTCAGTTTTGTTTTATTATTTAATTGATATTATTCAATGTTATCTATTTAATTTTATGATAAATGTAATATTTTTCAAATCCTAATGTTTAAGAGCGATTTGAAACTATCAACGAATAAATCCTCAATTGGAGATACACAATGATGGATTTAGGTTTTTTCTTGGGTTCATAGGAATCTCGGACTCAATTAAGATGTCCTAACGCTTGATAACATACATGAAGGTGATCACATAAAATAAAGTTAATTTTTTTTTCTTCAGGTTTTATAGAAAGTCCTTTTATTTTTATAGATAATTTTATTCAAGCATATGATGTCTGCTTCTAACGCTGTTTGATTATGGTCGATTTATTCCGAATTTTGTTTTAATTTGTGAGTTCTGTAATTCAAATTTTAACTTATCTGAAATGTTTCTATTTGATTTAATTTTTTTCCCTTCATTTAGTATAGCAGGAATAAGTAGGTTTTTTGTGGCCAATTTTATATTTTTGTTATCCTTTAAACCCTTATTTGTTCATTTTCAATTGGAATAAAACATATTTTATATAAAAAAAATTATATATACATCATTCAGGATATTCAAAAAATGCCTAGTACTTTTCACATCGTCTCCAATACTTTTTCCATAAATCTCTACTTATCTTAAACACTAAAAATGTACAACAAGTATATATAAACACTAAAAATGTAAAACCTGTACTTGTTTGTACAACATTCTAATATATTTTATTTGACATTCAACGTCAATTGGTTCAAGTCTTGTGAATAGAGCGTTGAAAAAGTTTTGCCCCCTAAAGTAGGTAACAACGATTTGGATTAGTCTAGCCTCAATGTCTCAACTCATGCTACTGAAGAAACATCTTTATTTCACATGATAATCAATGTTTTTTTTCTGAACGTCCAGTTATCCTGAACGTGGCAGTATACTAGAATTGCCTGAAATAGGATAATTAAAGACAAAGAATGAAAACAATGAGATTGCCTACTCTAATTAAAAATAAATAAGCAGTCCCCTAATCCAGCTGGTTGCTATACATACAGAGACAGGATCTACTGCCACACCTTCCACAGATTGGAATTCATAATATGGAGAACTGGGGGAGAGAAGAATGCGTGGTTAGTAGATTAGTAGGGCCTTAAGGCCAATCTGGAGGTTCATCTACCAATCTCAGTCATCCCAGATGAGCAAGAGGCAGCAGGCCTGCCTCGTATCTGTCTCGTGTTGTATGATTCACAAGCAAGGCACTTATGTGCTATTATATGGAATTTTACGTGGGAATTCGCTCCACAGTCATTGCAAAGAATCCACACCGTCCTGTTTTGATACATCACTGGCATTGGAGATGAGGCAATCTGCATTACATTTAGGAGAGAAACAAAGCCAGCATGTGAAGGTTGAGCCAAATCAACATTGCATCAAACGAATTGTCAAAAAAGCATCTCTGTCCCTAAGTACCTCTTGGTCAAGTTTCCTCCATACACTGGACATGTCGCCCATGGACTTCGAGCAAACAGGGCAAGTGTACCTGCATTGTGAAGGAATGAATCAGCAATCATGCAAAGCATTGAATAGAGCCTTGTTTGAAAAATTGACACTATGCAATGCTTACTGATGATGTAACTCCATTTCCCTTACACAATCCAAATGCAAGGTATGCCCACAATTCAAGACAGTTACGTCTTTTGTTGTGTCGAAGAGAAACTGCAAGAACAAATGACCTCAACCCTGTAAGAAACTGAGCAACATATGGATGGAACTGTCGTGTAGAGCACATGTATGTGATGCTAATAATTTTACCTCAAAGCAAACCGGGCAATTGTGGTGCATTGCTCTTTCTACACAGCGATGGGAATCCTTAATTGATTTCGAGTAGCAACAAGCTGCATTTTGACATTACATTCTCAAAGGGTCAAACAGTTAATTGCTAAAATGGTAAAGCAGGTTGTGCACACACAGAATAAGGCTGATTTCAACTTGTTTCTCACTTACCACACGTCTCACAATGGAAAAATTTTTCCTTGCCTCCGGTTCTGCAAAGTTTTTTTTTAAAAAAAAAAAAAAAGAAAGAAAATAAATGTTTTGAGAAATGACTAAATTGCAAACTGTGTAAAGTTCACAAATAGTTGTCTCTAACCTTTAATTATCATTCTCTTTTAGTCCCTAACTACTTGATTATTCAGTTTTGGTCCTTAAACAACTAAAATTGTTTCATTTTGATCACTCACCAGATGAAATTGATTAACTAAGAGTAACTGTTTAACACAAACTTTTTAAATTTTAGTTTAAATACACAATAACTGTCTTTTAGTAAATTTAAATTGTATAATAATTTTGACTCGATAGACAATTTAAATTAGGAATTTTTCTTTCCTGAACGAAATAAATTCAATTTATAAAAAAGAAAAACTGGTGATTTGAATTGTCCATTACAGGTAAAAAAAATTACTCCCTCCATCCCAAATCATTTGCTCACATTTTTATTTCACTTTCTTCATTAGAAGGATCAATTTGAAATTTTGACTGTTGTATCCTTAATTTAATATCTTGAAAATGTTAAAATCACAAAAACATTGAGATATTAAATAGGGGTAAGATTGGTACGAAACTCATTTTGATCAATAAAAGCTTGCATCTATTGTAACTTTTTTAAACCATGTGTTTTTATCTAGTCGACAAATAATTTGGGATGAGAGAGTATTATACAAATTAAATTTACTGTAAGACGATTACCAAATAGTTTCAATTATGATCTAAAAGGTTGCTATCGGACAGTTAATTTGAGTTAACAAATTTCATCCAATGAGAGAACACAACAAAAAGTGTTTAATGGATTTAATACCAAAACGAAACGTTTTTAATAAGATTAGGACCAAAACAAAACAATCAATAGGTTAGGGACTAAAACAAAAAGATAATTAAATGTTAGGGACCATCAATGCAATTACTCATCACAGAATATATCATAATTATTTTAGTTCAGCATAATGCAGAAGTGTAAGCTTAAAAAGTTTTACCTGCATATTCCACACTGATCACAGTGGTACTGTTGTTTTGAAACCTAAAACATGCAATGAATTATCAGCTAGGCAATCTTTTATCATTATATTATGACTATAAAGATTAAAAATGAGTAATATACCAGAAAATAGAAACTTACATCGTCATCGTAGAATTTGCATTTTGCACAGAAGTAATTCCCCATGCAAATTCCACAGCTCACGCAATATTGCTGGACCTAATGATTCAAAAACAAGTTGATAAGGGTCAGCCAGAAAAGAGAGGACTTTTGATAATTCCTTTGTTCGGCTGTCATGTTTGGTGTACTTACATCTTGCTCTGTGCCACACAGGGAGCAGATAACCTGAGAACAACAGAAGGATGAAATCAGCTCTGTATCTAATCAAGTAATCAACCATTACATTTTGAATCTTGGACATCCTAAAAGCCAATAATACGCCTAAAGAACATCTGCATTTTTTCTGGAGTTTCTAGGATGCCAAAATCAATTAGTTTTCATTAGATGAATGAATAACGTCAAAATTAAGAAATGTGACCAGAGTGGCTGTAATTTGGACAACATACACCACCAGAACGTATATTCCTTTCCCATGATCATTCTTTGAGTTGTTCGTGGAGCTGGTCCAGACTTTTATCTCAACTTCTTTGTTTTTTTCTTTTACATCTATGTCTACGGCTCCTCACTGGACCACAAAATCCACTTGCCGAATCTACTTGCTTTCAACCAGCAAAAAGTAGCCAAGAATCACAAAAGTCGAGACTCAAATTGGAAATTTGATAGGTGTAATTTGGTCAAAAGAGTTGGTAGCTGACAAGTTTCTGTTAAAATTTAAATGCTAATATGATCGCTTAGTATCCATATAATTAGAAATTAGTCCTAGCCAAGCAAGAATCTAAACTTTCAAAAAGGCAGTAACAATTCTATGGCTATGAGTTTCAGAATAGGGAACAAGAAGGAAATCACGGATTTATTGGATTCAAAACTATCAGAGGAAGACTACCAGGAAACAAAAAAAAACCTATCAGAGGAAAAAGGCTGACCTTTTCAATTTCGAGGCGCGGGATGTCATGTCGATCAAGAGGATTAATTTCCAAAGAGTTCTGTTTCACAAACAATTTCATGACAAGCAAAATACACTTAGCTGCCACCTTCTTATACAAATGTGACATATGAAGCAGCAAACTTCTTTTCCTATTTTCATACCTTAGCTTCATTGTGGCAATGCCTGCAATCATATATCTCATTGCAACAAGGCGATCTAATCTTGCATCTTCTTCGGTAATGTGAACACCTGAAATAACAAACAAAAAGATCAAAAAATTTTATAAACAAAAAGGAAAAAAAGAAAAAGAAAAAGAACCATATGATGCTTAATTCAATGAAAAATTAAAACCCAGGTGAGAGATGAAAAATTGAAACATACCCATAATTGCCAGAGCCAACCTCAATCAGAGAAGCGAGTTGGTCACTAAGTTGAACAGATTTAGAGCCAAGAACAGATAACACAGCTTCAAAGCCGACCTCCATGTCCTCCCCTTGCTACAGCCAAATCCAGCAAGAACACAGAAATCGTTCACCCAACTTTCCACATTAACCGGTAGCAATATTCAGAGAATCCACGAGAAAAAAGGATCTCGACCGTGACCCTAAACAGCCAACCCACTCAAGATAGGGAAGCACCCATAACCAGCTTGAAGCCAAAAAAAAAAAAATATTGAACGGCGAATGCGAGAAAGAAGGAAAGTGCTATTTATATGAGCGTTATTTGGAAGGAGCTGACTCAGAAACACGCAGGTCACAGCTTTGCCCAGATGTTTAATTTTCAGATAAATTAATCAGACATTTGTCATAATCGAGATTATTGGGGCCTTTGTAAGCAAAATTCAATCAATTTATTACCATAGCCAGAGAATGGCGTGCTTCAGTATCTGTAGGCACTGTCGTCCTAATCTGTCCAACCCAAACGCGCTTCGAAGTTCAAGCTCGAGAATTTTTTGCTGACTCGGTTAGCTGACTCAATGGAGGGCCAGACACAGAAGTTGAGTCGGTTCCAAGATTCGCAGATTTTTGGCTGTAGGAGTGAAGCGACCTTCGGAGCGGAACTCTTTTTAAGTGCTGAGAAATGAGAATGTGGCTGGGCGTAAACCTGATCATATTCCATCACGGTTTCTTGGTTGTGTAAGTCTAAGCCGCGACGTACACCTTATCTCTAAACATAATCATATTATAATACTTACTATATTTTATTAGTGTAAAATATATGTGGATACTTAAATCTTATTTTTTGTCAAAATTAGAAATACATATTTCCTTTGTTTCACATTAATTGATTATTTTTTTACTAAAATTTGATTTAAATATATTAATATTAATATGTATTAAAAAATATCTTAAAAATGATATTTAGAAACTATAATCTTTAAAGTTTTGTTTTCATATAAAATATTTATATTTATATAATAAAATTTAAAAAAAAATCATAAAATTAATTAATGTGAATAACAAAAAATTCAGTTTTTATTAAACGAATGGAATATAAATTAGTGCACAGATAATATGTGCATATGTATAAATAAAATATGAGATATTTACAAATCAAGTGAAGCATATGTACAAATAATATAACCAATTCATAAATAATATATTCAATATTATGTATTAGTTCAACCATTCATTCTAAAAAAATGTATGAATAAGTCAAAGTGTGTTTTCTTTCAAAATCATAAACATGTACAAATTATATGACAGATATTTAAAAATCTAATATATAAAGAAATTGTGAGATATCTTCAAAACAAACTAAATACTATAATGAGAAATGTGGATAAATCTTGGGAGACCCTTAGCACAAATAAATCATTTTTGATGTATTCACACGACTTATACAGCACTAGGTGTAACTATGAATAGATACATGCACTCATATGTATAAATATTAAAGCTTATATATAAAAATGATACATATGAAGAATAAAAGATATATATACAAATTGTATGAGACATGTGTATGAATAAGGTCTTGAAAACTAACAAATGTTTTCTAATTAACTTTTCTTCTATTATAGTGAGGTAATAATATGTATACTAATCAAATGATGAAGTGTATGAACTCGAAGAATGTGAGTGATATGTACAAATAATGTGAAATGTATGCACAAAAGAGATCACAACATATTGAGAACACTATTAACAAGTTTCTTAAATAGTACTCCCCCCGTCCCAATTTACTTCAAACATATTCCTTTTCGGGATGTCCCAAAAGGTTGAAACGTTTCCTCTTTTGAAAAAGTTTAAACAATTAAATAATCTTTTTACACAAAACCCAATAAAGACTCTTTTTTTAATATCCACTCAATCTCTCACTGCACAAAACCCAAAAAAGAATCTTTTCTTTTTTAATCATTATTTAAACTTTTACTACATAAAAAATTAACACAAATTACATACACCTTAATCTCCATACTCAGAGAAATGTTTCAACTAAAATAGGACGGAGGTAGTATATCTTATATGCATTCAAATGAATTTACTCTTTTATACGTATATCCTTTCATATTTGTACAATTGTATTTATGTATTTACTTTTTAATACATACTTTATATAGGTAAGAAGCATCATTGGTCCCAAATTTTTATAATTCATTACATATCAAGCATAGCCTAACGTAAACATAAAAATCTGATTTATAGAGATGATAAATTGATAATTTCAATGGTTTATTAATTATTAAAAAATTACTCCATAATATAATTTGAATTTATAAAAAGACAATTGCCAAATAGTTTAAATTACAATTTAAAAAGTTGACATCAGATAATTACATAAGAGTTAATAAAATCAAATTGTTCGGTAGTTTTCTTCCAATAAATTCAAACATTATCATGATTTTTGACAATTAGTGAATCATTTAAAGTATCACTTTTCCATTTCTATAATTCAGATTTCTTCACATACATAGGGTTATGGACCATTATACAATGGGTTATAAAGGTTTACGACCAATTGGCAACAAACTAGAGGTAGCTCAAGACCAATTTGTAGTGTCAATTAAAGGTTTCAGATCATTTTTGCCATTTACCTGAAGTTATACATATCCAACTCATTGTTTCTACACATCTCTATCTTACATCTAATTTATTTTAACTTAAGTCAATTTAATAAAAAATGTATTATTTTTATTTTGACATCTTTTCTACTCGGAACTAAATTTATTTAAAGGTTAATATTATATATATGTAATAAACAAATACGTGGCAGACGTGACGATCACAAAATTGATATTTTCAATGTTAAAGATTTAGACCATCTTCATCATCAATAAACTAGCAAAAGGCCTAAATAACTTTTGGCCCCCTGAACTATATTAACTTACCCAAAAGAGTCCATGAACATTGACACTGTGCAACTTAGTCCCCCAATTGTGAACCGTAAAGTACTTTGTCCCTTTGATCATATATTCGTTACTTGACTAACATATAAAACTTCGTATCTAGTCACCTAGTTTCTTAATTTCCCTATTTTATACACTATACTTTATCATCTAATAATCTAAGTCTCATCATCATTCATCTTCCTCTCCAAACTATTCTCCCCTCACACTACTTCTGCCACCGTTGATTTCTCTTGTTGGTTGCTCTTGGCACCACAATCTCCATTCATAGCAATCCTTTGCCAGCATAGTCAATTATAATTTTGAAACTTCTAATAAATTCGCATTTAATTCTTATAAAGTGTGAAGTTATACATTTTTTTTTTGTAATTTAGAGTATAAGACTTTAAATTTTTACAATCAAGTCCTTGAACTGTTAGAAATCTAATGAAATTAACATCTATTTGGTCAAATTAATGAGTTAAATGGGTTAAGTGTTTCATGTTTTATAGTTGAAGAACTAAGTTACACTATACTAACATTTAAAGACAAAAATATTTGAGTCAATATAGTTTGAGAGGCTAAAAGTGATTCAAGCCTTATATCAATAACAAATTTCACTGTGAGATGGATGCTACCCACCAACCACGGTATTTGTAATGTGAGAATTGGTATTTTAATTTCACGTTGAATTGAGTACAAGTATAAAACGACTTGGATACATCATCTAATCGGCAAAAAAATAAATAAACAAACCAATTCCGGCTTTGGTTCGTTTATCACCAACAACTCTTTACCTTTACTAGCTAGCAAAACTTTGCATTAAAAGATTAATAAAAAAATATATTATACTTTACTGCGAATGAGCAAATTTTTAGCAAATTTTTTGCTTCAGTAGCAATGAACAAAAATTTTAAATTTATTACACATTTTATATAAAGAAAAGACTTGGTTCAGGGAAACAAAATAATACTTTGGGGAGATTATTCTTCATCTATCTATCTATCGAATTCAGGATATCTGGATAAAACAATAAAGGAAATCTTAAAAAGCACATTTAACCTTCTTAACTTTTCACTTCTTAAATCATCATATAGTTGTTATTAAGAGGTCAAAGCTTCAATCTTTGTCTCCTTTGTCCATCCCCATGTAATGTACCAAGAGAAGAAAAATGAAGATTCTCAATCGGAACTCATCAGCTGGTAGTTGCTTCCACTGTAACTTAAATCACAGGAAGCTTTGGCAAGCGTCCGAAAAAAAATCTTGAAAATGTGTTGAGAACCAGCAAATGTGATTTTGATTGTGTAACTTGTATGTTAACAAGAAAGAGCTACCCATTAAACAAGCACTAGTGGTTAGGACGAGTTCGTCCCCCTTCTCAAGGTCCGGGCTGTCATCTAACTTAAATTGTCCCTAAGTTAAGGTTTACGATTAAAATTTCTTGTACCATCCCTTCTTTTATAGCTAGATTTTGTTTACTTAACTTATAATTAATTTTGGGACAATATAAAAAAAAACTAAAATCTAACATCAATTAGATATGTATTTTTTTTACCAGCATTTTATAACAGGTATTTTTTTTTATAAATTTATCATTAAAACAAATGTCAATAATAAATAAATTAAAATTTCTTAGTCATAAATTTATGTTAATTAATTAAAATTTTATGTCAATAATAAATATATAAATTAAAATTTCTTAGTCATAATCATCTCTTGTCAATTCAAATTTCAATTTCTAATATAAATAAGAAGTTTATTTGGAAAAATTCACTTTCAATTTTAGGAATTATGGACCAAATTACTTCATTAAACCATAGAGTATTTGAATTAAATAACTCATACTATAAAAATCAACTATCAATAATGAAAAAAAATGACAGAAACAAAGTTTAGGGATTAAGAGAGGAAATAAAAAAGCTTTAGATATTAAAAGTTTGACAATTAATACTAATCAATGCTTTACTTTAGCAGGTAATACATAAAAAATGAAAAAAAAAAAAAGTTTGAAGACCAATAGAGCAAATAAAAAAAATTTAGTCAAATAGTTATTAAGTTTAAGGAACCAAAACGCAACACGGGTTGAGCTTAGTGATTAAAATAGGAAAGGGTAGAATTTTAAGGTCTGAAATTGTGCTTTAACCACAACAAAAAGTGCAATAGGCTAAAAATGGTAAAATTGTAACACAATCCCACAATATATGATTGCTTTAGGAATGAGGGTCAAACTTTAAAAAGAGTCAATTACATCCATGAAAAAGTGAGAGAGAGAGAGAGAGGACACTATTCATGAATAGTTTTTCTGCCATCTACTTTACACTCATCAATAGTGAACAAGTTTTGACATTTAGAAATAGAGTGTGATAACGTAAAGACGATCTACATTTTCAAAAAAAGTCTCTTCAATTAACTAGCAACTTCTAGATTTTTTTCTAAGAGGAGAGTACTTCTAATTAAGTAGATCAAAGTAGGGTTTTTAGAAACTCATGAGGTATATGGAGACCCTTGCATTGTGTTAGGTACATTCTACCATAACATTAGCTATAATATAATTAATGTAAGTAATTGATGAAACAATGGAAAAACATAAGATCTACCTTGACATTAAGTAAAATCCTAATACAAATAACTGTAAACATACAAAATAATCAATTGAAGATGTGTTTATAAGTTGTTAAAAGAGCATTAAAGATAACAAACAAAAATGATCAAAACAATTCAATTAACCAATTCAGATGAAACTACTAGGAGAAGAAAAGGCTTTCGGTACTTATAGTCTGAGAATATACATGCATAAGTTTTTCTAGTTTTTAGTTTCTAATAAATTAGTGATAGAAATAAAAATATTTTAATAATTGAGCACTCATGCATAATGCAAATTGTTCACTTGTTTCAATTAATTAGAACTCTAAATTAAACCAATGTAACTCATGAATTATTCAAATTGTGTATCTATTTCAACTAATCAAAACTCTAAATCAAACCTATCTAGTCAAAACTTTCAATTAAATCATGTAAAATAAAAAAATAGTATTTAATATGATTAATAAAGGCATGTATCTTATTTTCATTTAAGGCCCTATAATTCTAAATCTAAAAAAATTATCTAAATTTTATCTTTTTTTTTTCAAACATTCATGACAGATTGCAAAAGTCAGTGACCATTATGACAAAAGTGTTATATTCAAAGACCAAACGAGACGTTTGACCATAAAACTGGGAAAAGCCAAAAAAATTATAAGATGGAAGAGTCTTATATACTTCCCACCTTACAAGCGCCCTACCCCTATAATTACTATTATATCCTTATTAAAAATTAAAATCTCAAACATGTCATTGCCTCTTGCTGCCATTGCATCAGCAGCCCTTTTTTTGGCCTTAGCCAGACACCACATTAGGTTCTTGCTGCCTCTAGATCACCAACATCATCTTATCGAGACAGCGTCGTTGAATCCCAAACGAGTGCTGACACAACTCAGGAGTAGAATGAAAATGGCGGTGCTACAACGAAAAGGAAGAGAACATCTTGAAGATGACAAGAGGCAAAGAGAACTTTTGTAAAAAAAAAAAAGAGAGATAAAAGGCGGATACAAGGTAAAGAGGCTGGGCGATGAGTGGAGGAAGGAGAGATTTAGAGGCAAGCAGTGAAAGAGGCATGATGTTGTTTGCAGAGGCAACTAAGAGAGATTTGGAATGCTGGTTGCTGTATATATTAGGGTTTGAGGAAGAACTGTCAATTGGTCCTCGATTTTTTTTTTTTTACTTTTTTCAAATCAATCCCTTACATTTTTTCAGATGCACATATAATTTTGAAATCAAATTTGTGCATATGTGTCACATGTTTTGTATATTTCCATCACTTGCTTTATATATTGAGTTTCATGCATATCTGTAATCCGATTTGTACATATCTTTAATTTTGGTGGGAAATGAAATTTGACGTGTTCATACTTATTCTTTGTGAGATGTTGAACCTGTACATACTTATGAAGAACATATTTATGATCTCGTTTGTATATATGTCACATATTATTTGTACATATCTCTTACTTTGTTTGTATATCAAGTTTATACATATCTAGTATTTGATTTGTACATATCTCTAATTTTATAGAAATAAAAGATTTTATGTATCCACATTAATTTTATGCTATAAATGATAATATTAAAATATAAATATATATAAATATAAGTGGTAGGGTATGCATTAGACTTACCCTTAAGAAGATTAGATAATGTCCACCACTCTCTTGGTCCCACTGGTTCTGACCGATGCCTATGTCGGGTCACAGACACAAAACGAATTCAAGACGGATAGGGTCAGAGCAATTGCTAACTCGGCAATTTGGCTTACCCCACAATCTCTATCGCCTCATTTTGTTGCATCCTACATTTGGCACATGATGAATGGCTGGTGGAGGTGAAGTGCATGTGCTTTGCTTAACTCAGAAGCTCACATGGAGGAATTTCTTTGCTTTTGCGTGAATGCTCAGATGCTGGTCGTCGGCCTTTCACTGCCACTAGCCGTGTATTTGGGGTGAGGCAGAGATTAATCTCTTGAGCCACCGTTAAGTGTTAAAGTAGAAACCTTTCTCAATATGACATTTTTCATCCACAACCACAAAAAATCAAACCCCTAGCATGTTGTTTAAGAGGCCTGAGCTCCTTTCACTCAAACCAACACAAGTCGGTAACTTATCATATTTATTTATAAAAATTTATCTAATTTTGGAATACAATTGTTTACTTTTTATATATATTTATTTATGATTAAATCATCTCATTTAAATTTGAGATTCATTTCTTTTTGTGGAAATGAGATCATATTTTTATCTTATCTAAATTTGAAAGTTAAAACATACTTGATTCACTTTGATTCTGATATGCATTTGTTTAATTATGAGATATATTTGTTAATTTCAGTATACACTTATGTAGAATTGAGATCATCTTATTGTCTATACATGAGATACATTTTGTTCACTTTAATTATACTCTATCCTTTTCAATTTTTATAAGTTACTCCCTCTGTCCTATTTTAGTTGAAACATTTCTCTAGGTACGGAAATTAAGGTATATGTAATTTGTGTTATTTTTTTTCAATTTTACCCATAAAATTAAAATTAATTTTTTTTGAATTTTGTGTAGTGAGAGTCTAAATAATAATTAAAAAAGAAAAGATTTTTTTTTTGGATTTTGTGCAGAGAGAGATTGAGTGAAAATTTAAAAAAGATTCTTTATTGGGTTTTGTGTAGTGAAAGTTTAAATAGAGGTAAGAGAGTAAATTAATTGTTTAAAATTTTCTAAAAGAGGAAACGTTTCAACCTTTTTGGGACATCTAAAAAAAGCAATACGTTTCAACTAAAATGGGAAGGCGGGAGTACTTTATATTGAGATGTCTAAATTTAATTATTATACTATGCACCAATGTCTAATTAGATATATTAACCCACCATTAACTCTTTCTATATATAAGCAGCTTTCATAAGAAAACTGACAAAATTGTCATTCACCACAACTCTCTCTCCCTTAAAAAATCCAACCTTCAATCCTGCCGTTGCCACTGCCATCACCAGTGAATCTTCAGTCATTACTCATATCTGCATAAGTGTCAAAAGTAAATGTGCAAAATGTTTAAAGAATTGGGAAAAGTGTGTGAACAAGTATATATAAATGTCTAAAATAATGTGCATATTGTTTGTTCTTTTTAATAACATGTAAATTATTTTTTTTCTGTTAAAATGATACGTAAAGGTGTCTGAAAGTAACATGTAAACATGTCTAATGCAATATTTTAAAATGTCAGAAGTAATTTATAAATAATTTATTATTATCAGAAAATAAGAAGTGACCGAAATAATAAGAAAGTATCTTATTTGATATCAAAAAATATCTAAAAAAATATTTAAAAATGTATGACCCAATATATAAATAATTTATTACCTTCTAAAAATAATTACCTAAAACAATAAAAATATCTAAATAAATATTTAAAAATATTTAAAAAATAAAAAAAAATAAAAAAGTACATGAACAAATGTATGAAAGCATGTAACAAGTGGATAAAATGTTTGAGCCTTGTAATCCGAGTAGATGGCATAGGCCTTGGAGCACCTATGTTGCGACCCGCTGCTTGTATTGCTGTGTTTCCAGTTGAAGTGCTTCTTGATTCCGATGAGGTCGCCGAGGGCATGGCAAGGGTCGTGGTGGAAGCATGACAGTTCCGGGCACACGAAGACCCGCATCTTCACCTCCTGGTTCTCCCGCTTGAGCAGCTTCCAGGCGAGAACAACACCACCTGCGTATCTGAATCTAAGTTAAAAACCTAACCCCACCCCAACGCGGCGCGATCGGAGTCAAGGTGTGCGATTCAGAGATTGTAGTACGGGGTGATTCGAGTCCGACGACTCAGAGTCCGAAGCGATGTGAGAGCTGGCGATTTGGAGATCGGAGGGACGCGATTTAATCGAAGATCGGAGTCAAAGTCAAGAGCGATTTGAGTGCCCGCGATTCGGTGTCCAGAGCGATTCAAGCGGCAGCGATTCGAAGGTGTGCGACGGATATTGGAGTTCGAAGCGACGATCGGCAGCGACAACGATGAAATGGGCAGAAAGAGAAACACTTTGAGCGGCGATAGGAGGGAGGGAGAGAGAGAGAGACGGTTTGAGCAGGGGTAAAATTATAAATTTAATATTCTATCTAATTAAACATATATCCACATTACCTATCCTAAGTTGGTGATTTAATTTCCTAAAGTAGCAATAATTAGCTAATGAAATTTCTATTTTCTCCTTAAAAAAAGTAGCTAGATGACGTGTAATAGAACGTTGAAATTGTGCTGAGAGCCAAAATTTGTCTATGACCCCTCAAAATCAAATGGGCCATACACAAGTTGGGATGAAGAAAGTATGCTTATTTCTAAAATGCATTTATTCCAGATTGAGATCATTTTATTGAAAATTGAAATTTATTCTAAATTTGAGATATGTGATGCATTTGTTTAGCTCTCATGTATGTTTTGGGCTGATCATATTGCCTAAATTCAAAATATATTTGTTTTATTTTAATTATGTGTTCATTTCTAAGATGTATTTGTTTAATTATGAGATACAATTTTTTTAATTTAAGATCATATTATTTAGGTTTGAGATACATTTATTTTACTTTGATTGTATGCTTAGTTCTAATATGCATTTTTTTGGGATTATTCGTTATCCTTAATAATTTCTATTAATCGTTAGACGTCCACTTGGTGGAAATGAGATAATGCTACTAACATGTCGAGGAACTACTGGAAAATTAAAAGAAAAAAAATAACCACATACACATGATTGCAAAAATAAGGAAGACTCAAACATACTCCACACGTTACATGCTCTTTAGGAGGAAAATCAAAAAAAGCATCTCCATGGTTGCTTATAATGTACATTGCTACTCGATTAAAGCCATTACGATTGAATATTACTGTTAATAAAGAGATTGTCGCTTAATGTAGGCGGGGGAATTGGAACAGGCAGATGATAAATATAGTGGATTATTCCACATTTTTTGCTACATATTCTACTAAGTTAACGGCTAATGAGGGATTTAGACTAATTATTCAAACTATAATAAATCAAAAAGATAAAATGGTTTACTTGTAGATTTTTGCTTGGTATGACATAGCTCAATTATCCGGTTTACTCGGCTGTTCCCATTGTCCGGTTCTGGGAAAATAGTCCGTGGAGACCAAAAGGAAACTAGACGACCAAGGAATAAAAGATAAAGATAAAAAAGAGGAATAAAAATACATGGAAGTAACATCCTCCATTTTTTTTTAAACGATGGTTCATTTAAAGTTATTATACATATATATATATAAAGCAAGATACACTTAAGGAATAAAAAGTTTTTTCATTTAACAGACGCAACATAGTGTTGACATGTGATAAATTTGATAAATAAGATAATAAAGTTAGTATTTTTTACAATTATTTACCAATAATGTCCTTCACCCAATTTAGCCTTCAATTAAGTGGGAGAATATTGCATTTAAAGTTGACTTTCAAAACTTGATAAGGAAATCCTTTATTAGCGTGATTTTAGTTTCTAATTTGTCCATACATACTTCAATACAATTGAATTAATTATACAATCAATAACTTTGAGCTAATGAATTACACAAATATTGCATTAGATAGGGGAGCCCAACCTCTATATAAAGTGATAAATCCAATAGAAAACCAGACATTGTACATTTACTCAACAAAGAGCAAAGTGTATCCATTTGCTGCTTCCTATATTTCAGATTTTTGTTTGGTCTATGAATTTGGAGGGTTCAATCCGATTCGGGATGGAGGTCAGCTTTTGGGGGCGATAGGAATAAGTGCGCGGTACTTGTCGTGCCTAAAAGACGGGTTGTTGGTTAATTCTACTTCAATTGTCTACAGGAGGATTCTACACTACTCATGTTACTACAACGTATTAGTAGCAAAAAAAACATGTTTCTTTTTCACTTATGGAATGAAAGAATTATCTTCCTAATTTCTAATACAGTACACTAATCATTTTTATTGAAAGATGACTAAAATGAGTAATCTATGATTAATTAGGGCATACTATACCAAATTTTTTGGGAGTTGTGGTTGGTCATATCAATTTCACTTTATCATGATTAATTGTTAGGAAAACGTGAAACAACTGGTAATTAAAATTTTAATTAGAAACTAATTAACCATTATACATATAATCATATCTCTTAATTAAATTGATTATTAGTCATCAGATGTACCATTTAGTTTGATCTAAGTACATGCTCAACCATACATTGACGGTGCTACAATAAAATTTCCATAACTTTTGTACCAAATTTATTCACATTTAAGGAAACAAAATCAGGTAAATACTACCATTATAAGCAGTTCTTGGCCCAACATAAGAAATATAAAAAAGGGAAAAAAATTCACTATTCCAAAGTTAATGGCTTAATAATTTACAACATAATTTTCGTAAGTACCAAATTTAAAAAAAATGTGAATAAAAAAAATTATTCCTAATTAAGTAACCTAATTAATCAAAATCACATCTTATATTACCGTGTAAGTTGAGTGAAAAGTAATTAAGGTAATCAAGTTGAATCATAAATCTTGGATCATGTAGGCTTATCATAATAAAATGATAACATATTGTCAACTATTATAATTAATGGTGGTAATCTAAATTTTTCTTAATTTTTGTACCAAAGTGATTGACGTTAATAAAAAAACAAGTAATTACACGTTATCATTAACAGCTACCCCTAAACCAGTAATTTTAAAAAAATGTCTAATTAAATAACCTAATTAAACAAAATTGACACTAATAATATATTGCCAATTAATGTAATTAATGTTAGTAATCTCAATTTTCCCTAATTTTTGTACGAAATAGATTGAAATTAAGGGGGGAAAAAAGTAATTACACATTACCATGATGAGTTATAGCTCGACTCTAAATTAGTAAGTGCATAAGGAAAAAAAACCTCATTAAGCAACCTAACTAAACAAATCTAATCCAAGATTAATGATATATTCATGACTATGTAATCCAAGATGTACGAGAGCTTATATTTAGGTCATTGTAAGTAAATTTTGGAATCATATGGAAAGAGGATTAAACTAAAAATATGGCCCTTGAATGTTCTACACCGACGCATTGGGTCTCCAAATTTTGGTAACATTCATTTAGGCCATTCTCAGTAAATTAGTTTTAGTGTATTTCTAAAAGTTGTTTGGATTTTGATTGAGGTGTTTGTAGGATTATTTTAGGTGGCTAGGTTCAAATTTTGGGACTTGAAATGTTCCTTTGTTGGATTATTGTTTACGTTAACTCATATGGATTTTCTTCATTATTTGTGATTACTGATTTTCCAATTGTATACTAATATATTGTTATTTTACGTTTTTTGTGATACCTTCTTAACTATGAACCAATTGAAAGGACATCCTAGTGTATAAAAAATTGTTGCAAAATTTCTAATATTAATTCTTATTTTTTTTATCTCTAAGCATCACAATATTAATTTTCTTTCTATTCTTTAACTTCATTCAAGTTTTGACAACCTTATGTATGTGTGTGTGTGTGCTCGCACATGTGTGTGCATCCTTAGATGTTACTATGTTCATCCAGCTTGTGTTAGTGGAACTAATTGGATCAACTCATTCAATTAGATTCCTGAAAAAGAGTTTAGGGCCATTAGCTTTATCTTATAGAAAATGAATTCTTTATGGACACTAGAAGCTACTTTCTCTTGATTTAAAAGATGTGAAAAAAAAATTGAATGAAGTAATAATTTTGGCTAATATGGATCCAATGTATATTTTTCCCCTTCCATGTTGTATTTAATAGTCTGGTAGTTAAATGTGAAAAGTGCATTTGTGCGGCAACATGCTAGGCCGTTTTCATAAATAGAATGTAGATTTTACCATATTCTGCATGCTAATTCAAAGTGGTGGATATTTTAATTTTTATCATTATTCCTACTTATTTAATAAAGTCGATTGATTGATACGCATTAATTTTCTGTTACAATAAATTGATGACACAGTTACCAATTCAATAGCAGCTTTAACAGCTGCAATAACTATAACAAAAATTGAGAAAAAATCTCCCTTTAATTGGCGACTATAAAAAAAATTAGAAAATGTTACAAAATTGATATTAACTAAATTCAATATAAGTTCAAGACACATAAGAGCCCTAATCATGTTTTGACTAATGATTAATGCATAAATATCGATAGAAAATAAATAGGCACTCAAAACAAGTACATGTCCATACATCGTTCTTTATTGCCTAAGATACAGAAAGCAAAATTGAGCTTAGATTACCAAACCTATAATTTCTCTATTTAACTCCTTCCTTTGTACCCTCTCGTCATGCATAAAATTTTTATCTTTAGATTCTAGAAAATATAAGTCAACTTATATAGGCTTAAGTTACACATGCTACACACCTAGTCCCTTCTTTGTACTCAAAAATACATTGGGGACTTCTCCATAACCGAATAGAAACATTAGGACCAAAACTAGCATCATGACGCACCTAAATCTCCTTTACCTTAATTATGCTCAGTCCTCAATTTTAAAATACGTGCAACTTAGTCTCAATACTTGTAAGGGTTACACATAAACTATTTATGGATAATTTAGTCAATTCACGATTTTACAATAGTAGAGTAAGAATCACAAAAAATCATGCTACTTTAAATTCAATATTTTTCCATCCTCTACCCAACCGTGAAATAAAAATGAGTCACTATATAAAATGACTAAATTGTCCTTGTTGGTCTGATTTACTTAAATAACCAATTTTTGCCTTCTTTAAGCTACTATACTTTATTAACCGAGAATTTGCTTGCAATAAACATTCTAAGCATATTAAATTACTAAAATAACCAAAGTTACCTTAGTAATTATGATCCAAATTTTTTGATAGCTGTAACACTTGGGCTACTTCTTAATATTTTTTGGTACTACTTTGAGGAGTATTCTATCATTAATTGGCTAATGTCAGAGAAATTTTGATGTCAAAAGGAATACAAAAGTAGAAAGAAGATTGATAGTAGCAAGGATATAGATATCTTTTAGTTTGGCCATTTTTCCTAAGAAATTATTGATTTGCTGAGTCAAGGTTGTTAGGAAAAAAAATAAATGAGTCTGAGTTTTGGATGAGAAAGCATATGTTCAGTTTCTTGAATTGATTATCATATTCAATATTAAACAATTGAAGAATTTCATGAAAAAAAAATGAAACCTAAGGAAAACAGAGACAAAAAAGTGACAACCTAGTTGAAAAAAAAATAAATACTGAAAAGTGAAATAAGAGATCTCCTAGAGCAAGCAAAAGATGAGATTTTACCAAAACCAGTGAGAAAAGGATATGTAAATCTGGCCAAAATGGTAATTTATAGTAAATTTGAAAGCATCAACAACATTGCTTGGTCAAACAACTTGCCAAAAGTAAGCCTTAAGTTACTAATGATGTCTATAATATCAATAAATAATTATTGAATAATAAGTTATTATAGCAAGTCAGTACCTTACCCTTGAAAGATTGATTAACATCCTAAAATGCCAAAATATGAATAGAATAATATCATATTGGCTGAAGGTCATATCATGCATAAGAAACAACAATCAACTTTGGATAAAAGTTTCAGAATTAACCATAGCAATGGGTAAAGACTCGACAAAGAAACCCATGAATTCAAAAGGCATTGACAGTGAATTGAACATATACCTTGAAGCTTGCATGACCTAAACGACATGGAGTCGAGCTTTACCTTGCACAGTTGCACTGAAGCTGAACCTATCACAGAGAACAAAAAATAAACTGAACATAAGCCAACACTAAGATTTATATCCATAGAGTTCATAAATAGCTAATGAATCACCTTTTGAACCTTTAATTTCTTGATATCATCCTGGAAGTTTATTATCAGTAAGAGCATGAGATATGTAAATATCTTTATGGGTATCAATTTCTAGATATCATCCGAGTTAATTGGCGATAGCTTGAGACATAAAAGAAATGGCTCATCGATGAAAATAGAAAAAGAAGAAAAAAAATACAAAAGACAAAGCTCTGTACTTGATTACATAATTATTCCTCATCTCCGCTTCCTTAAACTCCTTAACAAAAAGATCAAGATAATTAATGAATAAGGAGTGATTATAGCACGTCAGTATCTCACTCCAAAAACATTGACTAACTTACTAAAATGCCAAAATATGAATAGAATAAGATTAGATTGGCTAAAGGTTATAACATGCATATGCAACAATAGTCAACTTTGGACATAAGTTTTAGAATTAACCATAGTAATGAACAAAGGCTCAACAAAGATAACCATGAATTAAAAAGCAGAAGCAATGAATTGGACATATACTTGAAGAATTTCTTTCTCCAATGAAGCTTGCATGACTTGAACGACATGGACTCGAGCTTCATCTTGCCCTGAAGCTGAACCTATCACAAAGAAAAAAAGTAAACTAACGATAAGCCAACACTAAGATCCATATCCACAAAGTTCATAAATTACTAATGAATTCTGTAAGTTTATTATTGGGAAGAGCCTGAGAGATATAAATATCATCATGCATATTAATTTCTAGATATCATTTGAGTTAATAGGCCATAAAAAATGACTCATCAATAAAATCAGAGAAAGAATAAAAAATACAAAAGAGAAAGCTCTATACTTGATAGAACAAACCATCTCTTTGCCTCATCTCCTTGTATATTGCCTTGTTTATACTCTCTTCTCTATCATTCTAATTTTGAGGCATTGATTTATTATCTCTTCATCGGTTCCTTTAGCCAATGCCTTTGTCGGTGATCACTCACGCTTCTCACTTTCGAAGCATTCAAGAAGACGTTCTTCTTAGTCATTTGTCAATAAACTTATGATTTTTCACTATTGCATCTTCGTCATCATCACGATCTCTGATCAACGGAATTCACCGGTTTAGCTAACAACTTCTGGCTAGGCAGAGACCATTTGGATAAATTATCTTTTGATACATAGGCTAAAGACAGATTTGGATAAATTATCTTTTGATACATAAATTTAGACAAAATTGGCAAAAAGATACAAATAGTATGAAACGACATCGTTTATGAGGCAAATGCTATTGAAATCGGGGACTTGATCATCCAATGGAGGTATTTGGGGACCAAAACAATAGATCTAAAATAATTATGGACTTAAAGAAGGATTTGAGTATTTACAGGAAAAGGCAAAAAGAGAAAAAAAAATAAAAATAAAAAGAAGAAGCAAGAATTGAAAACGCTGTCGCCTTAAACACTGTTCATTAAACAATAAATTTATTTCATCTTTTGAATATAGTAGTAATAATTATATTGTCATTCATGCATTTTGAGCCATAGTTTGGATTTACAGGCCCAAATAGCCCATAAGTGTACAATGTTTTTTCAAGTAGCCGAGCCCAACGAAAACAGGGTTTCGTTACCACTCCCCGCCCCAAGCCTCCAACCATTTCCCTTTCGCATATAAAGAAGCAGAGACGTCCAACCATTCCAGTCATCAAGAGCCAAGCCGCTCGTTGCAGAATTCCCCTATCATCGCATCTAGGGTTTATGCAGACGCAAAATCATCATCTCTTTGTGTTGGAACTTGAAGAAAAGTTTGTTTTCTTAGGATTAGGTGGCTTCACTATCTGGTCAGTGAGGATCTGATTCCGTTCCCACATGACTCGTTCCCTTGAAGCGAGATCTATCGTGTTGCTTTCTATCAATATCTCTCCCAGAAACCCACTTTTTGATTTTCTGGGAGAACACTTGGGCAACTACATTTACATTGATTGCTAGTATCTTGCCTTTTCCTGTGGACTTATTTGTTTGTCTCGGGGAAGAGACAGAGAGAGCGATGATGAGCTCAAACAGACCTGTAATGAATTGCGGATGTGATCGCAACTCTTTACGAACATCTAAGGGGCTGAGCTCAGTTTTAAGAATTTGTTGGGAAGTAAAAATGAAGTTCTTCCTGTATTTTATTTTCTCAAGAGTAGAATTTGGGCTTCATCAGAACCTTGAAACCTGCAGAAATGAATGGGTTTTGGGTGAAAACGAAGCCCCAGATGGATTTTGGTTCCCCTCGCTATCCGGTGCCTTTTTCTCACTTGTGTTGTAACTGGACGTCGGGGAACTACATTTCATTGAAATTAATGTTACCAGAAACTATGATTCAAGATGCAGCGACAGAAGTCTTCCTTTGTTTTTTGGTTTAAGGGAAAGGATTGCTGCTAGCGTTACTTTTCTCTCTCATTATTCCTGGACAAGTTTAGCCTTAAAGCTATCGGGAAGTTTGAACATTTCTTGGGCTGAGTTTTAAGTTAAGCACAAGCTAATTGACATAAAGCCTCTTAAATGCAGGACCGCAAGCTGAAGCGAGAAAATGTCGTTTTCCAATATGTAAGTAAATAAAATTATTATAAAAAATAGTTGAGAATGAGAGACCTAAAATAAAATGATTATGTTACCTAAAGCAGAGCTGCTGCCGCTGATACTGTAATATAAACGATAAGCTGCCAGTGCTGGTGTTCATATGCCTATTTTACTTCCCATTCTTGTATGTGCATTAGGATGGAATTCATTTAAGGGAACAGCCAGGTTTGACCTTCCGTTTATGTGAGGGCACCTGACGCAGATAGGTCATGCATACAAGGAATAAAAATCAAATTTTTATGGAATCATATTACAAGCATAATTTGATTTCTTCGGCTCCCAAGCCTCCCAAACATTTATCGGATTTGTATTTAGCATTAGTTTACGAAATCAAACATAACTTACAAATTTATTAAGTAAACCCGAAAGGCGTTCTCGATGATCGAGGCGAATTAATTTACGTGAGGGCGAGCAAGTATTACCTATGACGGATCCACACATAATCATCTTGCTTGAAACAAAGCCTCAAGTTCTAAAAGCCATAACCTCCAAGTTCCAACGCACACAGCAAATTTTAGCCCGCAGCACTTGGAACCTCCCTGTGAGGGCTTAATTTCATGCCAACTTCTTTAATAAACACACACAAACCTGACTTCAACAGCATAAGCACTGACTATTTATTGATATCATCTTCAAATGTTTCAACAAATGAAATGTGTTCAACAACTTCAAGCACAGATATTCTTCTCAGACATTTCCATTACTCGGATTTCCTTTCAGATTGATAACTGCAAGCTCTTGTTCCACAAATTCTCCTGCACATACAGGTGGATATTTGCTGGCAGTGGGCGATTCTGCAAAGTGTCCTAGAGGCTTCAATATAGAATCTGAAGCTATGTGGGCAAACAACTGCACAAGTATTCAAGAGAGCAGCTCATAAGACAAGGTTGGGGGAGGTAGGAATAATATGTTTTTAACATATTGCATAATCGCTTCTTTGAATGTTAAGCCCCACACAGATTGAAATATGCTAAGAGAACTGCAAATCATACACACCGTTGAGGATACTCTCCATAGGCTGCGGCTTTGCTCCGATGCTAATCTGATGGCCTCTATTGTCCGTTTTGTAACAACAACTTCATGCATACCAGCCATACACTCTCCAGCAGTCAGCCATTCTATCTGCACCAAAAGTGTTACATGGAAAAAATTTTGGCCTGAATGCGACGTTCTTGACCATGGAACTTCATAAAACTAATAACACCCTCTCCTCTACAAAACCAAGTGCCATCAACTAGCAAGATGAAGAGAATAGTAAAAGCCTTGTCCAGGAGCTATTCCTCGACATGCTTGATTGCCTGTAAAGTGAGTCCCTCTTCTTTATGCATGAGGGACAAACAGATATATGCTTCTTGCTTTTTGGCTGGAGACAGTTTATTAGATATAGGAACAATTGAATCAATAAGAAAGGCCTAGATGAAGTTTTCATATGTGGCTAGTTCATGAGACAATACTATTCCCTTCACATTAGAAACAACATAAATCAGCAGTCAGCTACCTGCTTCCCTGTCTGAATCAGAAGACATCCTACGGGAACCTTCACTTCGACTTTTTGCCCGTTCCTCAGCCAAATATTCAAGCCAGGAAACCTACTTCTTCCATGGATAGTTAAAAAGTTGAGATCATAGTGATATCCAGCAAAAACAGTTCCCTCCTGGCCATGATGTCTGAGGTCACTACCTGTGGGGGCAAGAAGATGTGGTCCCTGGATCATATGAATAAAAGGCACATAAACTATATTAATGATCTTGTTATACAAGTGTTAACTTAGCGCTTGCCACATTATAGTTTCTTGAGAGGTTGGTCCTTGTTGGTAGGTACAGATACATCATATATCAGCAAAAAATTACCTGCTTCATGAGCGAAGTGAATGCATCTTTAGACAAGCCAAATCCAATAGCAGCCATTTCAGCAACAACCTGTCAATAATTGATTGGCATACTTGCTCTCATTGAACACATAGAGGAAAACGAAGGGGAACAAAAACCAACCCACCTCTACTGCAGATATCATCATGTATCCCCAGGAGTCCATGGTCTCCTTCCATTCAGGAAAACCTTCAGGTATGACAGGCTCTGAATTAAGCTCCTGCGAGAATGGGAGTGGTTATTGTAAACCCAATAGCGAAGGAACATAACATAACTTTCATAGAAGAAACGAAACTACCTTAAAGCGGGTATTTGATGGGCGAGGTCCTGCTCTCCACATATATCGCCACTTGGGATCAGGTCCTTTTGGTGTGGATGGCTGGTTCTCCTTGGGCATCGCCCTCAACTTGTCTTTCATTTCCCCATCTACCAAGCTTCGTGGAACTTCCACCCCCTCCGGTGTCACCCCAACCTGTTATGTCCACGTCAACAGTAAGTTAGAGCCAACCTGTTATGTCCACGTCAACAGTAAGTTAGACTTGAACATGAAACAGCTCTCCCTCTCCCTCTCCAAAGTTGCCTTGTTGCTGCAGAATATGATTCATATCTGGCTGGCATCTCAAAAGTAGGACTACCATTTGAGATGGGTACACAGAGGAAGTCTCCATTTGCCAATAGAGTTGGTGATTAGCATCAGGTTATGGGTCAATTCGTGAATAGTGCAGATAACGTCTTCCATCATCTGGCACTAAACTCTACTCTGGATAATTTTTCAGACTCTAAGGCTATGGTATTGTATAACAAACCCAAATTGAGGCGAAATGAAACTAAGCAGTTCGTGTTAAGAAACACCAAATTCGACCAGTCGAGGGGAAAGCATGAGAATGGGAGAATCGGACCTGGTAATGCAAATGGGGTCGTTCCTGCAGTCGCTTGAACTCGGGGGGCATCTCGAAGTATTTCTCCATCATATCGAGGAAGCGGTCGTTGTCCTGGGCGGAGCATCGGGGATCCTTCACCAGCAACGCCCCGGTTTCCTTCAACACTCGACTCACTTCGCGGCACAACTCAGCGAGTTCAATCGGCAGATCAGGCGAGTGGTTGTTGCCCAGGTAGGGCGCCAGGTCGATCACCGGAAGCTCCATATTTTCCGATCAGTAAAAGAGAATCGAAGTAAGAACAGGAAAGGGAAGAAAAAGGAAACTATTCTCGGGAAAGGAAAGCAGGATGAGTGGGGAAGGAAATTGACGAATGGAATAGGGTAGGTAATGGCGGGAGAGGTAACACTTATCGGATGCGTTGCGTGTACACAATATCGTATCTGATGGAGCCATAATCTTCACGCATCAATCCTCGCCGTCTCCTGTGTCAACGATTTCAACCGGGGCTAGAATCCCGGAAAAAGCTTATTTAGTTGCTTCTACTCCTGGGCAATCAATTCCCAGCCGGTTCTACCATTGGGCTTTCAGCCCACGTTAGCCAACACAAAAGGCCCAAATCTTAGGGCTTCAGTTACCGTATGATGGTGGTGTTATTGATACATCAGCGTGCAATTCTGAGGATCCTTTCACACATTGACAATCAACACTAAAGGAGTGTCTGGTTCAACGATTAAGAAAATATTAGAAAAAAAAGATTTTAGGAGAGTAGCATTTTTGGAAAGTAACAATCTAAGTATAAAAATGATTAAGTATCAATGATAGAAAAAAAAAAATCAAAATAATATTGTGTTTGGTTAGATTGAGAGAATAATTTTTTCTATTCTCACTTTGTAGTAGATGTAATCAATTAATAATTTTCTAAGAGTAATTTTCTCAACTCCACAAGTAAGAAAATAATTTTTCAAAAAATATTAATGAAACAACTCTTCTGGAGAATAAGAATCAAACAAATTATTTTCTCTATCTTACCAAATACAATATTGTTTGGTTTTTTTTTTTTTTACCATTGATACTTAACCATTTCTATATTTTAAAAGTTAAAAATTGTTACTTTTCAAGATATTACTCTCCTACAATCTTACTTTCCAATGATTTTGAGATGTTTGTAAAAGGATTAATATTTCCAAAATATGTCGAACGGGGGAGGATTGCCATGATCTCAAGGGTCATTGATCCTCGTGAGCTGGAGCATACGTTCTCTAAGAGCAAAATCAAGTGAAAAATATCTATTTATATATATTAGAAACTAATGCTAATAGTGCTATGTTTTTTTTTAAATGATAGTAGCTATCAGGTAGTTATTTTATATTCATAACTGATATATAATAGGCGGTTGTTAAATATTATTGTTACTGCCCGTGTCTTGCACTACATGGGTATCGAACCACTAGATAAAAGTGTGGATGCCCTTAATTGTAAGAGTCAACTTTAAGCCACTCATCAATTGTTTTTTTTATTATTATTCTTATTATTCTTATATTTCAATGAATTATTAGGTGTTAACAATGTTAAATACTAATAAAGATAAATTGAACTTCCTCTGCCTCATAAAACATATCTTATTTGATAATGCATAAAAATTAAAACTTCCCTATTTTTTAATTTTTTTAATATAAAATTATTAATTTTTTATTTTTATATAAAGTACATGTACTTATCTAAAAACAGCTATTAACATTTGCCATTTTTAATGGATCCTACGTACTTTTACTATTTAATTTTCTCAACTTCTCTCCTTTTAATGATTATATATATAATAAAAAAGTTACCTTATTTAGAAAGATAAGAAGGAAATAGCTATTTAGAAATTGCAAAAAAATGAATATGGGTCCAATATTGTGAGACGCAAGCAGTAATTTTTTTAGGTCATAACATAAGCGAGTAAGTTAATTTTGACTAAACATGGGAGATTAAATGGAATTGAATTAAAGAGGACTTTTGATTTGATACTCCAAAGAATAACAGAGCAGACATAAGAGAGAATAATCTAACATAATCTACCATATAATCACTCACACTCTATCTAAACTCACTAATTAGCATTAAAAGAATTATGTAACAAGTAAGAATTTAAATTATCAGCAGCTACGGTCGACAGTACTAAGAGTATTTTCAAGAGCTTCCTCATTTTGTTTTTTTTGTTTTTAATTTTGGAGAATATGAAGTCATTTTTTATTTCAATAGCTTTCCTTTTTTATTCTCTAAAATATGAAATGTGATGAAAAAGGAGATCTCATTCCCTATTTTTGCAAAAACTCCAAAAATTTTAGGAAATAAAAAAATAATACTCCATCTGTATCATAAAGATTGTCTCGTTTACTATTTATAATAATTAATTCATAATTTTTTTTAAATTTTCTTATAGAAATATAAACTTTTTATATGAAAATGCTACCTTAAAGATTTTAGTTTATAAATATAAATTTTTTAAAAAATTTTTCATAATATAAATTAATATGAATATATTTAAGTCAAAAATTTATGCAAAAATGGTAAAAATGTCATTCTTTGTAAAACAGGATGAGTAATTTTTTAAGTTTTTCATAATATTTAATTATATAACAATTAAACTAGTCATTAATTTAAATTTACTTTAATCATAATATTTAATTATTATATAATAAATATAAAATTGTATAAAATAGAAAAACTGTTAGAGTTGAAATAAAAAAATTATAAAAATTTTATAACTTATTTTATCATTTTATATAAATTATGAAAAAAAACTGTTGTAGATGCTTGGAGGTGAAACTTACATTGAGAGGAGTATCGGATGACTTGGAAGCTAGAGAAGGGAGGAAGGTTCATGTTCAGAAAAAAAAAAATATCAGGAAGAGGACAAAGGGACAGGTCCATATGTTCCAGAATAGGGAGTGGGAGCAAAAGGCGGAACGTTTCAAGAGGAATAAAACGCGCCGCCTCCACGCTCCACCTCAGTCAAACGGCCACTCAGGTACAGTTAATGTAGGCCCCACAAAAGAAACACGGAAAACGAATACCCGAAACTCTTCCTATAAGATCCAGTTGAACGCGAACAAGAGTAAAGAACTAAGACTCGAAAGTTAGATCCTCAGCTGGAACCGGAACCCCAAGGACCACCAGAACCATGTCGTGTTTCATTGCGGTATCCAATTCGACGGTGTTCTCGCCGCCGCCGTCTCTTCTCTGCAACATAAAGGCCTCCGTGATTACGCCTCCTTCCTCGCCTTCTTCACCGTTACGGCTCCGGCTACAGAAACCCACAACTGGGTCTCTCTTGTCTCCCAATTCTGTCCCTTCTCCGTTTTCTTCGGCACCGGGTCCAGTGACTACGATTCTGAAGAGGAAGAGGCCGCCGAGGCTGGATATTCCGGTGGGAATCACAGCGATGGATTTCGGAGCACCGGCGACCCCTTGTGTTGCTATAAGCGAGGTAGAGAGCAAGGGGGAGGGTTATTTTGTTTATTGCAAGAAGGGAAGGAAAACTGCTCCGGAGGATAGGTTCTCCGCTGTTTCTAATCTCCAAGGCGATCCCAAGCAGGTATTGTTACTTTTTGCAAGGCTCCTGATTTACTCTTTTGACTTGGTTCAAGGAATTGGAAAGATTTGATATCAGTTTGCTGGTTTGTTTTAGAATTCTAGGGTTTTTGGTCTCATACTAGAATTTAGAACTAGCTCATGTTTAAAATTTGTCTTAAATTGGGATAGTTCTGATCAAAGTGTAAGAATCTCAAACAAAGTTTGATATTTGGAAGCTGAATCCTAGTCAAATGAATTGTTTGCACTGGTAGAAGTAGTTAATGTCACTAAAGTAGTTAGATATAGACAGATACATGAATTTCGTTGAAAATGGTGGAGTCTCATACGCTGTTTAAATTTTCATGAATTTCAGGCTTTTTTCGGTGTTTATGATGGGCATGGTGGGGCTAAAGCTGCTAAGTTTGCAGCTGAGTGGTTAGATAAGAATATATTAGTTGAAGTAGTGAGGAGAGATGAAGAAGAAATCGAGGACGCAGTTAAGCACGGCTACCTTCGAACAGATGAGGATTTCCTGAAGAAAGACATTGGGGGTGGTGCATGCTGCGTAACAGCTTTTATTAGAAAGGGAAATCTTTTGGTGTCCAATGTTGGTGATTGCCGTGCAGTTATGAGCAGAGGAGGTGTCGCTGAGGCTCTCACATCCGATCATCGTCCCTCAAGGAACGACGAAAAAAACAGAATTGAATCCTTGGTGAGTGACTTAGATGTGCTAGCTGTCATTATTCTCAGTTTCATCTGTCATCTGCATCTGTTGCAAGGAAGCTTCATTGGTTTGCGTTGCACTGATCTGTTTATCCAAATTCTCTTTATAGGGTGGCTATGTGGTTTTGCACCATGGTGCTTGGAGAGTTCAGGGAACCCTGGCCGTGTCAAGAGCCATTGGAGACCGACACCTGAAGCAATGGGTTACAGCTGAGCCAGAGACAAAGATCATACCACTTGGACCTGATTGCGAATTCTTAATATTAGCATCCGACGGCCTGTGGGATAAGGTGCGTAGGCTACTGCAACCTGTTAGTTACTATTTCTCCTATGGATAAAAGGTTTGAATGTGTTAATTGAGGGGTATTCCTTCTTTCCTTTTCATTTTAGGTGAGTAATCAGGAGGCGGTGGATATTGCTCGTCCTTTATGCGTAGGGGTTGATAAGCCAGAGCCGTTGTTGGCTTGTAAAAAGCTCACTGATCTGTCAGTATCACGGGGATCATCTGATGATAAAACTGTAATGCTGATTCAACTGACGAATTATGTTTGATCCCTGATTGATGCAAAGCAGGGGATTCATCTAACCGGATAGGCCTATTGCATTGGCAACCCACTGACTTTACTGACTGTTGAGGTCTTCTTCCTAATCATGATTTGCGGAGATGGATGCAGACTTGGTGGGTTGGTAAATTCTGGAGACGAGACATAGCAGACATTTGATTTAACCATTCTTCGGGTGATTTTTTACGCCCGCAGCTGAATAATGTCGGACCTTGGAAGAGATCCAGTCGTACTCTCAAGTTTTGTACCGAAGGAATGAACTTCTTATAATAGACCAATTCTGTTCTGTAACATTCATGTGTTAGATGTCTAGACTCAAAACAAATATTTAATGAAAGTCGAAATTCGTTAGAAGCTTCAGTTTATGGATTTGTCCGTATCGTATCAAGAGATTGGTCTAAATACAGGTGCCTCGTGAAAGTGAATGGCAGATGTGTTTGGTCCGGATTCTGTCATGTGTTTCTGAATTTCAAAAGATTTGAAAGAGTCAGAAGAGGTGGTCTCCTTACCAAAAACTCTCAATAGGAAAAGTTCTCGTGTATCCTTGGTTGGATGATTAACGTAATTCAAGTTTGGGTGGACTTGGCCCTGCCGAGACTTAATGAGTCGCACAGGCAGGCCTCAGTCATGTGGTGGTGAAGCTTAGAAGTCAACATAAGCTCAAGGGCCCCGGGGGTGCAACACAAGGGAAACCCTTCGACACTAAGTTGATCGAGTTTTGAAGTGCAAATACAAAGAACAGGTAATCAGAGCGGTATTTTCTGTTTACCAGCCTTGGTGAAGGTGATGGGTGGGGTATCTATGCCTTAGGGGATGCCCCTCGGACCTAAGTTACCGACTTCCCGGCAATCAGCGCTAAGCACCCAGCCGTGCCTAGCAACGTTCTGAATCATAATCCCAGATTGCCAACCATTTCGTGGTCCTGGACCTCATGGTGATTCAATGTTTCCAAACAGGTCTTGGTTGGAGTCAACAGTTATGAATCGAGTCTGACTGAGCCCTGCCCAGACTTGTGGGCTTCCTGAGTTTTGGGCCACATAATCGTTCGGCTTGAATCCAAATCAGGCCTATGGTCTTAGTTTGGCGGATATGTAACTCTATAAAAAAAGAATAAGAGAGTGATCGTTCGTGATTAATCTGAAGTCACAAGCTTTATACTCTCTTTTTCCATATTCATTCAACTATTTACTTTGATACAGAGATTAAGAAAAAAGTTTGTCTCTTGTTCTCACTTTTGACTTTAACTTTTTTCGCATAAATTGAGAAAATTAAAAGAAATGAATATTGAAATAATATTTGAAAGTGCAGTATGATGAAATAATTTAATAAATATAGAAATGATGCAAAGACTTGGGACTAACCAAAATAGAATATATTACAATAGCTTTTGAACAGAGTGAGTAATATTTAAAGAAAATGGTTAAATTTGCCACTAATATTTCTTCGAAAGGGTAAAATTTTGTGAGTAAAATTTTACTTGGTATAAATTTGCCGCCAATACTAAGATATGAGAACAAATTTTCCACTGAAGTTGTAAGCTAAGGGTGAAATAGCGAACAAGTATCTTGTTGTAGAAATATTTCATCTAGGGATGTTGGTTAATCTGATTTAGGTTAGATAAGGGTATTCCCGCATCCAACATACTACGTTGGATGCCCTACTCTCATCCTAGCCATCACCTATTAGATAAACAATTTTCACACCCATATCCTACCTATTAAATAAAACCTAACCACCCACCACATTTAGACAACAAAAAATATTTGAAAATATTTCAATGGAAAATAAAAGAAAATGCCTAAAGCCTTCAGTCATTTCATTACATGTGAACATGAGCATAGCCAAAATGAGCATTTCCAAACTGTCAAAAGCTAACTAGGAGGACAAAACATTTTATAATTACTTCATGAAACATATATTAGACCATCAACAGAGCGAAGAAAACACCCGGACTTCAGTTTTTTACAAATAGAGAAGTTCTACTTAAAGGACAACCTAACCCCACAAAAGAGGAGTAGATTTTACTTTCAATAGCATTAGTAATATGGGTCGAATGTGAGAAAAGTAAACCCTAACTTACATCCTACTCGAATCCAACGGGTGAAAAAAAAAACCACATCTAACCCAAATCTGTTTAATTGCAAAAAAACAAAAAAAAAAAAAGACCCATTGGATCAGATTCAACAGATTCCCATGGGTCGAATATCCATTGACATCCCTAATTTCATCTAAAATGAGAATATTCCATATCTCACGAGGAACACATCATGCACAAGAAAGATGAGAAAGTTAGTATAACTCTTAAACTAGCCCTTAAAAATTTTCTCAATAACCCCTAGCTATCTCAACTACCTCAACCTTTCATAATACCAAAATGAGCCAAAACTTTATGTTTGACCAACACCATCATTATTAAGCATTCTCGTTTCCTTGTTCCTTATTGTCATCAGACAATCCTTCACCATCACTATCATTGATCCTTTGTTCTAAAATTGTAGTTCGCTATCCCCACTACTTGCTTTGTCCTGTTGATCAAGTTCCCATTCTACACCCACAACGCTTACACTTCCCGCAACTACCCCGAATTCAATCCCTTATGCATCATCCAAATCCCGCTTCTCACCATTTATGATACCTGATTCAACCTCGAGTGTCGTTGTTTTGGGCTCTGGACAAGGACAATCATGCTTCCTTCATCTCCAGAACTTCTCCATTAAGGACAACAACCAATTAAGTATGACGTCAGCCCAGAGATAGTTGTTCATGCCATCCAATTGCAACAAAATTTTGATTGTGGCACTTCTTTCAAAGTAAAAAATTGATTATCCAGAGAAGGATATGCATAATTCAAACGTTCGGGGACAATCCTGTTAGTGTTGTGCCCAAAAGCCAATCATGAGATGATTGTATTTTTGCATATTGAGTGATGATATTTTATTAAAGCATTAATCCAGCAATTATGTTTGTTGTTTTGTTCCTGCGTAACTTAACAAACATAATTGTAACCCTAGAATAATGATATTCTTAAAAGTCCCTGGTCTAGTATTATTGTGGAGCGGGTTGCAATAATACATAACGACTAGCATATGTGGAGACTAATATGAGATATGTAGTCTACATATGGGTACAAGTTGGAGAACTTGTGTACTGGACCGACCCACCATGAGAACACTACATGGATCGTTATATGAGTGTCATAAGTGATTCCCATAGTGATCAGGGTATATGTAGTCCTTCGACCTAAGATCATCAAGGTTCCCTACATGTGAGTCACATACTTTGATACTTTCCTTTGTTGCTCGTAACTGAGTGAACTTGAAGGAGGTCATTGGGTATGTCACATATCATGCGGAGGGATTTGTATGATCAAGATGGGATTTGTCCCTCCTATGTAACGGGAGCGATATCTTCGGGCCCCTTGATAGAGTGAGACTTAGAAAATGCATGGCCATGCTCGGATGAGTTGATATGCGATATCAATGTC
Organism: Aquilaria sinensis; assembly: GCA_005392925.1. Taxonomy (NCBI): domain Eukaryota; kingdom Viridiplantae; phylum Streptophyta; class Magnoliopsida; order Malvales; family Thymelaeaceae; genus Aquilaria; species Aquilaria sinensis. The sequence goes on along the minus strand of SMDT01002791.1, from coordinate 138,508 downwards.
ATCAGTTTAAGTTAGTCTACTCGGTAATCAAGAAACCAAAGATTGGGCTATACGAGAGTGACACATTCCATGTCTCGTGCTTAGTCTTGATATCTTGGACAAAGGGACAATGGCATATATCGGTGATGATCATAAAGGTATAGTCGAATCATCGACAATCTTGTCACTTGGGTAGCAATGATGTGTTGCTAGACACCGCTCATTGCTTATGATCATAAATGTGATTTATGATCATTGCCAACGTGATAAGAGCCTATTGGGTCGCACACATAGAGCATTTTGGATCATTAGAGTGCATGGGCTAATTATTTGGGTTATGGTTTCACTTTAATTTCGTATTAATAATGGGCCCAAAAGTTGAGCCATTATTAAGCCCGAAATTAAATCCTAATTGGATTAGGGCTTTGAAACCCATTAGGCCTGGAAGTTGAGTCTCACTATAAATACAACTTTTAAGTGAGAAATTCGCAGGTCTCCTTGCCCTAGCCTCCAAAAAGGACAGCCGCACTCTTCTCTTGCAATTCCTTGGAGGACGCAAGCTAGCACTGCGAGCGCAAGAGAAACGCATCTGCCGGGACGTGGTGGAAGCGTGGTGATCCCGAGAGGCTCGTGTGGATACCATAGAGAGCCTGAACACGTCAACTGTTCAGGTTTTGTGATTCGACTCTACAGTTGAGTGAGAGATCTCAATCGAAAATTATGTATAAAAATTTTCGAACACCCGGTTTACCCCGTTTCACTTGGATCCTGGAGGGTTTCGGTTAAATTCCGCTGCGCTGTTTGGCTCCCGAAACCCAACAAATCCTCCCTATTTAGTGTTGCCGAGATGTGTAAAAGCGTAGTGGCGGCACTAGTGACGGAAAATAGGGAAGGTGGCGAAGAGTAAAAACCATTGCTGGAGTGAGAGTCATATTAAATAGTAAAGATAATAGTGACAATAATAGATTCATAAATTTATGAGCTAGTTTGAAGTAAAAAAGTTGGAATTTGAATATACTTTTTTTTTCCATTTTTTTTTTTACATTTGCTGTATAGACAATTTTAACAGCCAGAATTGCACACAAAAAGGTAGCGTTAGTGACATATTTGCAAAAAAAAAAAAAAAGTAGCAAAATTGTCCTTTCAAACAAATATTAGTAGCAGCTTTACCCTTTTTCTTAAATAGTTATATACTGATAATATAGTAAACAGTGACTGGCATAGAATTAGGTAAAATTTATTTAAATTTATATTGTTTTATAACTATTTGACGAAGTTTGTAAAATGTAATTAAGTGCGACATTGTCTCACTCCAGAGTTCAGACTTCCATTGCAAAGTTAGAGCAGAGGGTTACGGCGATGAATGTGTAAATATACCAAAGTTGAACGCCTGATCAGCTGGTTTGAGGACTTTGTTCAGCAAAATTGTCTCGTTAAAAGTTGAAGCAAGCACGTGCATCGAGACCAGACCAAGTGACTTTGGTTCAATTTTCACTTGGCATGTTCCAGCCGTCTTTACTTGAACGAGCTGCTTGCCAATTGCCATTGGTCCCTATTCGCTTCTCTTGCCCACATGTTGTGCTCCTCAACAATAATAACTTACCAAACAACAGCCGAGAAACACTTGCATTTGTTCTGTTCTATAATAAGATATGATACGACTAAATTCAATAGTGTCATCACTATTGACTCGGAGATTATCTGATGGAAATATTTTTGTAAAGCTGTAAACCAAAAAAAGTTCATATATAGTTCAATAAGTATGTTTCATGTTCATTTATTTAGATAAATGAACAAACACAAATTGAATTTTGTATTCATTTATTCAAATGAACGAATACAAATAAGGTTATTATTCATTTATTTGTGTTCATGAACACATTTGATTAGTGTTTGTTTGTTTATTTGTTTATGTATCTTTTATACACGCATTTATTATTTACTGGTGTCTAAGATGTTTATTTTTCAATTTTTATATGTGTTTTATGTTTATAGATACTTATCAAATATTTGTTACTTTTTTATAATTTATTATGAATTTTTACGTATTTATTGCTTCATTTTTTTTGTTCATTTATATTTGAGTATTTGATTGTTTATATTGTTCAAGAATGTGTTTGTTTATGCTATTCATGAATATAGGTATTCAGGAACACTAACCTAACAAAGAGGAAAAAAATATGAACACAAAATAATAATAATAATAAATAAATAACTTCCCTTAGTACTTGTGTTTTGTCATGGTTAAATGAATGAATACAAATATGACATGTTTGTATTTGTTTTGGTTCGCTTATGTCTTGTACAGACTATTTCGGGTTATCTCTTCACCTCAAATTGTTTACAAAATTTACTATGGGTTATCATAAACTTTTATGCATTTTCATATTTAATAAATTGTTTTACTGTATTGCTCTTCAGATTATCATTTGAGTATTTACCTTTTACATTTTTTAGGGTAACATTTGAATATTTAGACTATCAATTTTTACCACATTATTCTTTAAATTATCATTTGAATATTCACCTGTTACATTTTTTTATTTAGGTGTACAAATGAAAGAGAAAAATGAAATTAATACACATATTTTTTTTTCTCTTTCCTAATTTTTGTATCAAACCAAAATATCTTAATGAATTCAAGAAAGGGAGAAAATAATTTTTTGAATTTGAACTCGTGAAATTACAGTTAAGAGGGGTTCGCTTTTACCACTTGAGTTAACATTCAACTACGGAAATTAATATTATGATAGTCATATGCTTTTGGTTCAAGTCTCGATGTAGTGTGATAATTAATTTTATCATATTAAAGTGTGGTACTAGGTTGTTTTCTACGTATACATGCGCTGCGTATTAATTATTTCGTTCGTCTCTTTATGGGTTTAATTTTTTGTTTGATTTGTAACATTTGTTGGTGTTCTACTGACCTTTATATGTATCTTGGTAATGGGCCTAGTGGCTAATCTGATTAGTGGCCCACCGTGGGTAAATGTTAAACTAATTCTAGAAGTTGTTGAAAATTTTCATTTAAGTCACTAAAGTGTGTGAGTATGGGTTCCATTCTAAAAATTCGAAGAATGTACATCACTAATCCTAAAATTGACACTATCAATAAGTTCAATGACAAAATGTGAAACTCATTCTAGCATAAATCTATGATACGTTTGTATGCATGACATTCTTTTATATATATATATATATATATTAAGCTTTATGTCATGTACTTTGTCTTCAGTTAATTGTCCTCCAGCCATGTAATAATTTAATAAAAAGTTAAGCAAGATGTCATCCACTGTTGAATTATATCCAAGTTTTGGTACATTTTAACCATTTTAATATCTACTTGATACTTCCCGTATAAAATAAATTAAGCAACATAATATGTAATGGGTTTCTTTTTCTTAGGTTTAGTTCTTTTAATGAGATATTAAAATAATTATTATTATACTGTACACATATATTTAATTAGACATATTAAACCTCTCTTAACTCTTTATATATAATCCATCTCTATAAAAAAATTTGATAAAATTGTTCCTCATCAAAACTCTCTCTTTCCCTTTAAAAATCCTACATCATTCCCGCCGACGTTGAGGTTGCTACAGAAATATATTAAAATAACAAACCTTTTTAGTTTCGCTTCAATTAAGAAATATTTTATTGATATAAAAAATTAGATCAAGATGCCTAATTTAGATTAATCATTAATGTCATATTTTATCTTTATTGAAAAACAATTTAGTGTGATGGGGAAATTTTTTTTCCTTATAAATGATTTGCACGCCTTTGTTTAACATCTTTGTTCCACCACTAACATTGGCAGTAGCCTACTCATTAATTGATTGATATAAGGAACAAAATCGATTGAGAAAATCGGGTGATGTAATATATAGAGATAATGACAATTTGCCCCTTGAGGTTTAAGTGAAGTTACACTTTACCTCTCCTATTTCAGAAATATATACTTTAGTCCTTTATTTTTAATACAATCCTATAGTAACTTCTGAAATCTTAATTTAAACATTATGGTAGTCATCTTTCAATAATTTTAATCTATATGGTATTTTTTTTACAGTTAATACACATTTTAAATTATCAATTTTTAATTTCTATTTTTTTTAGTTTTCAAAATAATATTTTTTGAATGTCAATTAATTATAAAAAAATACTATATAAATTGAAATTCCTTGAAGATGAAAACTGTATAGTCTATATTAAGATTTCAGAAGTTTTTATTGAACTGTATTAAAAAGATAGGGGTAAAGTGTATATTTTTAAACATAAAAAATAATATGTAATTTCACCAAAATCTCAGGGGGTAAATTATAATTAACCCTACTGTCTGGTGAAGTGAACGAAGGCAACGAAGATAGAGTAACCAAAACGCGAAGCATAATAAGGTCTGGTATTGCAACATTGCTAATGTAAGTCAGCAAGCCCTACAATTTACAAACAAAACATGATACGAAGAGTTATAGTTGTTGGGTTGTCGACCGATCACTTTCTTGCTGCTTCTCTGTCGTGTAATCGCACGACAAATTAACATTCGGACCAGCCCACGACGGCCCGCATATTATTCCCCCGCGTGACAAACAAATTAACGTTCCTTCGGTGCTTAATCTGTAGGAATGAATATAATTTGTTATTGGTCACAAGAATTAATGATTGGTTCATGCCCGCCCAATATTGCGAGTCAACCCTGCTCGTGATCAACATCGGATTGGAATGCTTACTTTTTATTTTTCATGTTTTTCTTCAAAAATACAACTTGCTAAAGTTAAAAGTTTCTAATTAACCAATTAAGTTGGAATTTATTTGCCACCTTAAAAGGAAATTAAGACAGTAAGCAAGAGCAACGGATGATTGAAACTTGTGGAAAGATTGAAAAAGGGGAGGAGTGAAAAATCGAGAGAAATCTGGATTGTCTGTTGCCCGTCATGGATGACATGTATGTCGTCAACTCTTTGTTTGTGCCGATAAAATAGAGTGGGAGAGTCAGTGGATGACAAGTAGTCGACAATTGTCCATTAACCTTCCCTTCCCTTCCCAACTTGTAAATTCGATTCCAGACGGCGTGCTGCTCCGGCTTCGTCTGTGCTCAATGGAGCCGTATCGTAGGGTTTAAAGAGTGTGGAAAATTTTTTGCAATAGTGCAGGGTAAAAATGTAAAATTTATGTTATGTCTAATTAGATATATGTGTATTATATCCATTATACTTATAGACCCTCCAGCCTTTTATTTCCTAATATAATGTACTACTTGATGGGAAATTACAATTACCCTGCTAAAGTATGCTCTAACTTACAATTTACCTCTTCTATTTTTAGAAATCTACACTTTACCTCTAGTATTTTTTACACTATCTGATAACAACTTCTAAAACTATATTTAAACTATGTAATAATCATCTTCCATTAATTTCAATTTCTTCAACATTTTTCTATAATTAATAAGCATTTTAAATTATCAGTTTTTCCTTTCTGTGAATATATTTTTCTTCCTCTAAATACATATCATTATTTTTTAAAGGTCAATTGAATGTGAAAAAAATATAATTTTTTTTTGAAATTACTGAAACATTATTATCAAATAGTTTAAATTATGTTTTCAGAATTTGTTGTCAAACATTGTAAAGCAAAAATCGGGTAAAATGTAGGTTAAACCAAACCATAGGGGGGTTTTGTAATTTTCCCCTACTTAATTCTCCGCTATCTTTCACATCTTGCATCACAATCCAAATTAACATACGGCTATGCCTTCTCTTTCTTTGTTTCCTTCTTCATTTTATTTCCAAAAAAAAAAAAAGAGATAAATTAGCCAATATACTGTTGGGAAATTACTTATACTTTCTAGAAACTACATCAAAGGCCCTTCTTTCTTGGAGTTCAAATTTACTCAATCATTAAGTAAGCTTGGTGGGCTAACAACATGAATATTTGTTGTATTTTTAGAGATTAGGAACGACAGACACACATTTAGATTTGTGTGAGAAACATGTTGTGATATCCAAAGTTTTTCTATGTTTTATTTAGAGGTTAAAGATATATTTTTTGGGATTGTGAGAAGGTGTACAAAGACTTTGGGATTGATTTTTATTTTAAAGTAGTGTTATTCTTATATTGAGTTTCATCTTGCATAGTGAAGAATTAGGTTCTCTCCGTCGACGTGGCCAAGTAAATCTTTATGTCATGTTTGTTTTCTTGCTTTGAAGTTTAATTCTGCTGCTTCTCTGATTGACAAGTTTGAAGAAATGATATGATATTTCAGATTTTCTCAACAATTGATATCAGAGCTTCTAGTATTGAGGATTCAAGCAACTTGAAAATTAATAGGCATGCCAAGGATCTCAACAAATTGTATGGTGGAGAAATTTTAAGGGAGGAATAGCTTCACTTTGTGCCAACAACGGGGGAAGGATCTTTTAGTGCATTAAGGATCGGTGAAGACATTGAAGAACAAAATATGAAGATATGGATGACAAGAAGGACAAATATCTTGGATTTCCATGGTTGTTGGGGCGCAAGAAAAATGTCCAATTTGACTTTCTCATTAAACGTATTAAGCAAAAAATGGTTTATTGGAAGGCTTCACTTCTCTGGCAAGCTAGTAGATTTCTCCTGATTAAAGCAGTAGTATAGGCAATGTTTACCCACCTGATGAGTTGCATTCGGATGGCGACTAAAATGTGTGATAAAATTTAATTCCTTGTATGTAATTTCTTTTGGTTGTCAGATGTGGAAAAATACAAGATGGCATGGTGCAGCTAGGCAAAGCTATGTAAGTTGAATACAGCAAAATAACTAGGGTTTCAGGATTTGCATGCATTTAGTTTAGCTCTTCTGGTGAAACAAGTGTGATGATTGGAGAAGAACAACTCAAATTTGGTGGCTTACATTTTTAGGGGTAGGAACCACCACATTTCTTCTTTTCTTAAAGCACTTATATCTAACACAATGTCCCAAGTCTTTAAAGGCTTACTGGAGGGATGAAAGGTGCTTAGCGTGGGCACATACTGGAGGGTTGGGAGAGGCACCTCTATTTTGCTCTAGAATGATAAGTGGATGCTTGGAGCCTGTCCGACTTTTAGCACTACCCTAATTCTATGTACTAAGGCCTGGAGACTAGCAAACTGTATCGAGCCTATAGGATTTTGTTGGAACTATTAGCTCATTGATGCTCTCTTCCACCCACATGATGCTACTTCCATTAAAACGATTCCTCTGTCCCCAATGTTCAGGGAGGATGTTCTCACATGGGGAATGAATGACAATGGCATGTTTATAATTAAATCATCTTACTATGTTACTTATGCCTTATTTTTTTGGTTAGGACCTGCTAACTAGTTTTGAATTTTTTATATGGTTTTGGAGCCTTTTGCTTCCCTTAAGGGTTCACCTTTTTATGTGGTAGGCTTATGTTGATGCTTTACCAACACTGACCAGTCTCAGTTGGCGTGGTTTAAAAGTCCCTTTGGAGTGCCTGATTTGCTCCCAAGCATAGGAGTCAGTGGATCACCTTCTGTTTCAGTGTTTGTTCTTCTTGAAAGTCTAAGACAAACTGAATGTAGATTTACCATTTGATGTGTGTTACTAAAAGGAAAAGCTTCAAGCTGATGTAGAATGTGATGAGTATCTGTCACTAAATGGTTGGTTCATGTGGTTCAACAGGAATTGGGTAGTCTATGATTCCAATTGTCAAGCCCCAGCAAATATGGCACTTGCAGTTCAAGATTGGCTGTAGAGATGGCAGAGGTTCAAACAAGGGCAAATAGTGGAAGTGTAGACATGACCTAAGCAAACACGAATTGGTGCCCTCAAAGAGGGTTTACCTTTATAGTGAACGTAGATGTGGCTTTTTCTAAGCAAGACAAGAAAGGCTCGATTGGAAAAATCTACCAGGATGAGAAGGGCAAGGTGATAGGTGATTTTTGCAATTTCTTACAGATGGGAGTAACTACTAGTGATGTAATATATTTGGAAGTCATCGCTTTATTGTGGGGTTTGAAGGAAGCAAATAGATATAGGGTCCGATCAGTGATTCTCGAATCTAATTCGATGCTTCTTATCAATGAGCAAAGATTGAAAACTAGTATTGTCCTTGCTCCAAAAAAATGTGAAAAATAGTTGAACATGTTATTTTTCATTGCAATTTTGCTACAACTGTTTGGGAAAAGGCTCGGTTCTGGTGGCTTCATGATGGCAAAATGCTCTTTGATACTTTTGAATTTTTGGAAGAAATTAATGCACAAATGTATGGAGGATTTGGTTCTGCAGGAATAAGGTAGTGTTCAACAAGGCTCATTTTTCAGTGTTACAGGTGTTTAAAATTTAATGGAGGCATGAAATTTAAATGTAATCGAGTCATGAAATTTAAATGTAATTGGGTAGATTGGATGGTAAATCCGAAATAGGCTATTTGTAATACGTTAGATTAACTACTGATAGGGTATTGAGGCCCTTAGTAATTTGTCTCTTGTACTCTCAAGGTTGGAGGATTTTGCGTATCTAGCTCTTGGCTAGTGGGTTTGTCTTTATAACTGTTTTTTCAAATAATATATATTTTTTCTGTTGTTGCTTTAAAAAAATAAATGAGCTTCATAAAGTGTCATCCCTTTCGTTATTTTATTTTGATATTTTGATTGATGAAAATAGGGTCTTGGCCTTTACTTTCGAATTCTGTTCATTTTTGCATGTTAAGAGACTAGGTAACGATGCTGCCAATGCATTAGGAAGAATGGGCAACCGGATTATTGGTATGATGTCTTGGGAGGTGCCTCTCCCACCTTGTTTGTTGTCAATTCTAAATTTTAATTAATTCAAAATGACACTTCATTAAAAAAAAAAAAACCAATACGTATATATTTTTTCCACCACCAACAAATTCTATAAAGTAATTGATATAGAGACTTTCCAAGCACCAACAACCTTCGCCCCTGCTTTCACTCTACCACCTGTGCTTTCACTTTATATATTCTTATTAATCAATTACTTAAAGAGAAGAAATCTCAAGTATAAGTTAGGATTGAAATCTAAAGCCACCATATAATATAGTGGTTTTCATACTGATAATGAGGCAAATTCTTGATCACAAGTTTTCGTTCTTCAAACTATATCACATGCAAAAGAAAAAGAAAAGACTGCATGCACACATATATATATATATATGCTTATAAGGTTGAATTTTTAATATATGGAGGGTGTTGGAACACGTCAGGAGGGGTGTTGGTGTTGCAAGTTGGAAACAATAGAAAATATTCACGCCGGAAATGCCAGACACAAGCATCACGCGCGCGCCAGAGCACAGCACAGCGGCACAGCCTAACCGATCGACCCATCAACCACTCTCTCTCAACTTCACTTTCGGTTTCGCTACCAATCTTCAGCTCTCTCGGTTGCCGCCGACGTGGGCCACTATTTTATTTGCTTGTCAGCAGACCACCGGGACCCACTGTTTAGTTCCCAACCGCAGTCTTCCACCTTCCGTCATGTCGCCTTGCTCAGCCCACTAACTCCCTCAAACCCAATTATTTACCTCTCATGCGACTATAGGTTTTCAACTCATTAATTTATGTATGGTAACACATAATTTCACAGGCACGTGCCTTTACTTTTTCATTATGTATGCCCCCAAAAACTTGTCAAGTTTGCCATGCGTGATTTTAGGGGTTTTTTCCCCCTTTTTCCAAGTAGTATCTAAAATTTGAAGTATAATGATGTTTCACTAGGAAAGTTGAATCTTTTATTATTCCATAAGTATTTCAAAATAAGACAACTTAGATACTTCAGCCACATACCAATGTTTCAATGTAAGATTACTTGATGATATTTTTTCTAGGATTACAATTAGATAAATGGTCACAGATGTAACCAATGCATTTGAGCCATTCATTAATGTGGATCAACATGTGAAATCTATGATAATGAATAGACTAGATGTGTTGATCACATTTCTGACCAATCTTTTTTCTCCTTCCCTCTTCTAGAAAATTAAAATTAAAATTTTATAAAAATAAATTTTACAAAATAGGCAAATGACTAAACTATAAGGAAAATTAAACAAACATGGCAATGTTCCAATAGGCCCCCAGTGGAAATAATTTTTGTGTTAAATGTTAAAATTTTAAATAATTTAGTAACAATAGTGATAAAATTAAAAGTTAAAAACTACCTTAAAATAATTTTTTTAAAAAAAATTTAATACTAATCAATGGTGTTAATACCGAACAAAATATATGGTATTCACATAATAAAAGTCACATTTTAGTGCCATCGTGGGTACTATTCAAATGTCGTTTGGAGGCAGTTTATATTGGTGGATAAATTAGAAAATGTTTGAAGTTTGAACGTGACTCGTGCCAAAACGTTAGTAATATTGAGAGTTTAATGTTCAAACATGAGTAGAATGAGGGAATAATACTAACGGTCAAACAACAAGAAAAGACGGTGGTTCGCATGCAGATGGGAGAAAACAAAACAAAACCAAGTATATCTCTTTCCTTATCTAACGAAACACAGTTCCAACTTCTAACTTCTTTTTTTTTTTATTGAATTCATCCCATATTTCAACTTCTAACTTCTAACTTCTATACACCTACGCGACATGCCCCCGCAATTATCCATTCTTAAATTCCACGTCATCACCCAAAGATCCCAAACTCTTTCCCGTATATAAGGCCCCTCAATTTCACTCACCCCCTCCCAACTCACAACACAGAGCAGCGTAACAGAACAGCGATATGAAGAAACAGAGCAACTCTCACTCCTGGACCAGAGCCAAGCTCATCGGCCGCGGCTCTTTCGGCCATGTCAGCCTCGCCATCAGCAACTCCGATGGCCGCCTCTTTGCTGTCAAGTCCGTCGAATTGGGCACTTGCCTTCCGGGTCAGGTCGAAGCCTTGGAGAATGAAATTCGGATTCTCCGGTCTTTTTCCGGCAATTCATCGCCGTATGTCGTTGGTTACCTCGGCGATGACGTGTCTCATGAGTCCCAAGGAACGTCGTATAGGAACCTCCATTTGGAATATTTACCAGGTGGCACCGTCGCTGCCGTGGCGTCCTCTCGCCGCGTTGCTGATGTTGATGAGCCGATTCTTCGGTGGCACGTTCGGTGCCTGGTCTCCGCCTTGAAGTTCGTTCATGACAATGGAGTGGTTCACTGCGATGTTAAGGGAAAGAATGTTCTGGTTGGGTCGGATTACGGGTCTGTTAAGCTTGCGGACTTCGGGTCGGCGATGGAAGCCAGGAAAGCGTCGCCGACAGATCCAATTGTGCCGCGAGGGAGTCCTCTGTGGATGGCCCCGGAGGTTATTCGCCGAGAATCTCAGGGGCCGGCGAGCGACGTCTGGTCGTTGGGATGCACCGTCGTCGAGATGCTCGCAGGTAAGCCCGCCTGGGAGGATCGCGGATTCGAATCGCTTCAACGCATCGGCTACTCGGACGAGTTGCCGGAGTTCCCCTCTCGGTTATCCGAAGTCGGTCGCGATTTCCTCGATAAGTGCCTGAGAAGGGATCCGAACCAGCGGTGGAGTTGCGACCAGCTGCTGGAGCATCCTTTTGTAGCCACCGCAACGCCGCCGAGTGAGACGGCTGAAGTTTCTCCGCGTTGCATTTTGGATTTCGATGACGTGGATTTCGACAATTGCGGAGAGACTGAAAGTTGTGAAAACTCCGGCAGAGGAAGGATTGGTAGATTAGCGGTGGGGGGAGAGCCAGATTGGGAGTCGGACGGTTGGGAGGTGATCAGAGTAGAAACGGATGCGGTCGACTCGGTGTTGGGTTCGGGGCCGGTGGATGAGGAATGGCAATTGTGTAAATTGGAGGAAATGAAAAGGGTGGACGTGTCAAGTGAAAAGCCGCATGGCCCTGAAAAGGTCGAATTAGCGGTGGAGAAGAAATATGTGAATATTTTGTGTAAAATAGTGGTAATTTGTAGTTTGAGAATTTTGAGATATATTTTATTGGAGATGTTTATTATTTATTACATTCCTGAGCTTTCTTTCTTGTCCTCAATTTTAGCATCAGAAAAATGCATGGCCCAATAACTTCTTTTTGTTGCTTTCTGTTTCATGGAAGATAAAAGCAAATATATATATATATATATATATATATATATATAAGAAGGAATTATCCAGTAAAAAACTTCTAGAAATTGGGAGAAATATGTGGCAGCAAGCTTAGTTAGGCCAAGAACAATCGAATAGAATAGAAAGAAGCGGCCAAGATGGTGGAACTTTCGTTTAGGTGGTGGGACTTGTTTGTGGAGAGAACTGAATTTAAATTGGGTAGGGAAGTCACATGAAAAAAAAACAATAACCACATGGTTCATGTTTTTTCCGCTCCGGACCAAGGCAGGTTGTTTAACAGCATGACGACATGCTCATGTAAAATTCTGCGTCAATTATTGTTACCCCAGGATTTTAATTAATGATTAACTGGATATTGAGATACTTCTCGATCAATTTATTTTGATTCAAGTCAACTTAATTTAAAATTAATTATTTTTATTTTTATATTTTTTTATCTAATATTAATTTTATTTGAAAATTAATATTTTTATTTTTTAAGTGTAATAATTCATTGACTAAAAAGAAAAAATTCATAAAAATTTAATAGAAAAAATTCATAAAAATTTAATAACTTCATAAAAAAATTATTTTGGATGGATTATTACATCTATATAATATTTACTTTCAAATTGAATTGGTTACTGATAAAAGAAATTTAAAATTGAAAATAAACCATTTTAACTTAAGTTAACTTAAATTAAAATGAATTGGCCTTGAATATCCACTTAGCTCACATTTTTTTAATTTAGGTAAAGAAAATTATGGTCTTATATTTATTAAAAAAATATCAAGAGAAAAAAATTAATAATTTAAATTATTCATTAATTTTTAAAATATTTGAGATATATTTTTTTTAAAAAATACTGTCTTAAAAGAAAATTAATAGTTTCAATTATTCATTAATTCTTAATTTATTAGGCACGTTTTTTGGTACACATAATCATTTTATGAGTTACATTAAGTCAATAGAAAAATATAAATTGCATAGGGGAACTTGTGAAAGCTAGTTCTTTTATTATGCACCTATGTCTAATTAGACATAGTAACCCATCCCTTAATCTTCTATATATAAGGCATAAATTATTAAAACAATTGACAAAAATACCCTTAGTTAAAATATTCTTCTCCACAAAAAAACCCTAGCTTGCTGCTGCTGCCGGTGTCGGCGCCGGTGCCGGAGCCGGTGCTGCTGCCGAACTGTCATACATCATGATCTCGCAGTATACGTCATATGTCATATTCGAAAAAATGAAAAGTGTCTGAATGGATGACGAAAAGTGTCTGAATGGATGACGAAAAGTGTCTAAAAAAATATTTAGAAGTGTCTGACCAATACGTAGATAATTTACTCTCTTTAAAAATAACTAATTAAAATAATAAAAAAGTGTCTGAATGAATGTGTAAAAGTGTCTAAAGAAATATTTAGAAGTGTCTGACCAATACGTAGACAATTTATTCTTTTCAAAAATAATTAATTGAAACAATAAAAAGTGTCTAATAAAATGTGTAAAAGTGTCTAAAAAAAAGTGACAAAATGTCTAAAGCGTGTCTCTAAAAAAAGTGTCTAAAAAAAAGGGACAAAATGTCAATTTACTCCCAGCTTTGCCTCTGCTCCGATTGCTCCGATCCTGGCTCATCGCATAGTCGCCGTGGCGTTGTCGTCATCGAGTCGTCGGATATCAGGCTTGTTGCGTCGTTGGTGCATTCATGTCGCTCAATTGAATTGCGTCTTCGTCTTCGTCTTCAAGAGATCGCAAAAGCTTCATCTTCTCCGGCCATCACTGGTGCCTCCAATGTCTGCCATCACCCTGCAGAAGCCGCCAGATCTAAGTATTTGTTGCTATGGCGGAGCCGAAGGAAGGGAATCGACTGTGATCTAAGAATCGGAGGCGGCACCGAGGCGAGGCGAGGCGAAGAGAGGCAAAGTCAGGCGCGACGAGAGGCAGAGAACAGGGATCCGATCGGACGATCGGTGAAGCGAACCGCGCGACGATTTGAGGAGGCGAGTCTCAGGCGAGTGTGGAGAGGAAGCGACGAGGCGAAACGGCGAGGTGCGGGGCGAGGCAAAGCCAGGCACGACGCCAGGCGGCACTGATCCGACGCGATCCGACGCGAGGCGCTGATCCGACGCTATCCAAGGCAAAGCCAGGCGGCGCTGATCCGACGCGAGGCGAAGCCAGGCGCGACGAGAGGCCAGGCGCGATTTGATCGGAGCAGAGAGTGCGGCGACGCGATTCGATCGCCTGCAATTTGTCTGGAATGAAGAGCGGCGGTGATCGGCGCCGGCGGGGATGAGAAAGAGAAAACGACTGGTTAAGGAAGAAAATTTTGGGGGCAAAATAGTAAAATCATCCATATGTCTAATTGGACATATGTGCATGATATCCTTGGTATGTGAAAGCACCTTCAATAACTTTCAAACTCTTATCCTTGGGATTTTCCGAGCTATATAAATTTCATAAGTTTGCCACTTGAGCTAGGCACATTAGAATGAAAGCTTAAGGTAGTTATATAAAATTTCAATTATCATTGGCTTAAATCTACAAATAGGTCCCAACATGACAACCGCACACAGTTTGGTTCATGAATTCAAATGCCAGTAATGGAAATATTACAAAAGTACTCATGTTCTCTTTTAATTTGTTAAAAGAAGCACCCCTAGTTGGGGAGCACCCAAATACATTATTCTCTTTTCATTATTATTATTATTATTATTATTATTATTATTATTTATGAAGCTGTAAACCAAAATTTTCAATTCCATGAGTTCTCGTTCCATTGTTCAAATGAGAATGCTCGCAAGCCGGCATGCCCTCCTCATCGGCACCCTTAATGAACCGTCAAGCTCTGGAGACTTGGCGATAGCTAAACCTAAAGTGCACCAAATATTAAATGTCGTGATTGCCTCGGCGAGTAAATTGCAGAAATGGTCCATAACCTTTAATTATCATTTTATTTTAATCCCTAATCTATTAAATATTTTATTTTGATCATAAATATATTAAAATTATTTTATTTTAGTTTCTCACTGGATGAAAATATTTAACCCAGAATAACTATGAAACATAAACCGTAGAAATTCTAATTTAATTATTCGGTAACTGTCTTTTAGTAAATTTTAATAGTTTAATATTTTTTGAAAGAAAATGGACAACTAAAATCAGTATTTCTTTTTCTTCTTGAATGAAAAAAGTTCAACTTACTAATGAGAAAAAAAAAGGTAATTTCAATTTTTCATTAACTATAAAAAATTACTATACACATTAAAATTATTATAAGATAGTTACCAGATAATTTAAATTATGATATTAAAAGTTGTTATCAGACAAAAATGATGATTGTACATTTTAAATTAAGATTTTAAAAGTTGCTACCGGACAATATGTAAAAGATATAAGGCAAAATATAGTTTTCTAAACCAAGAATAGGGTAAAGTGTAGTATCACCTAGACCTTAAGGGGCAAGTTATGATTAACCCTACATCGCTTAATTGAGAATTCATGATATAGGTATTCAGTTGCCTACTTTGAGTAATTGGAATTCCACAAAAATGATTTATTTATTTATTTATTTATTTTTTGCTATTGTGATTTGATAATTTTAATATTATATCACGCTCAATACAATTATACATAAATATCTACAAAAATTAGTCAAAACTTATTTTATAATAATAATAATAATAATAATAATAATAATAATAAATAATAATAAATTATTTCAAGAAAGCACTAAGTACTATTTAGAACTAGTTTGAACTTGTTATTATAATTAGTACTTCACAAAATAACACAAAGCGTGTGATTACAATTAAAAACTGGGTCTAAATCTTCTTCAAAAAGAAAAGAATAAAAAGAAACTATGGGAATTGGAGAAGTAAAAAAATTCTCTTGCAGTAATAGTAAGAAACGTAGAAGAAATGTTAGGAAATTGCAATATTCCTAAGATAAACAAATTAGATGGTTACGAGAAATGAAAATTTGATTTTAGAATGACTTATGTCATAAAAAATTGTAGAAATAATTGTTCCAATAATGGAAGAATATCATATGTTTGAGTTATTTTCAAAATACATTATCAAGGATTATTTAAAAAATCATTATAATTATTTGCATGTTGGCCTTGTCCAAATTGCTTTGAAACCTTTAACAAGAAATGATTTAAACACTTTTGTGGCCATTGCCTTAAGGGATTGTAGGCCTAATAAATTTTCCGACTTTCTGTTAGGCATTATAGAATCAAGTGTGTGTGATAAACCAATTTACTTAAACTATCATCCAAATTTTACTGCTTATTTGAAAGATCTTCATACCATGAAAGTTTTCACTGCAAATATCATGATATCTGGTTTTGATATGCTTGAAAAATTCTAGAATCTTGCTCTTGTTTACAAAATTTATTCAAAAGTAATGACAACACAAATTAAGCCTAAAACTTTACAATTTGATACGAAAGAAGAAACTTTGTTGCTGAAAGCTAATGCAAAAAAAAGTTATGTTGTTGTCCCAAAGCCTATTAAATGGTGTGACATTAAACTTCTAGAAAAATGGGTTTTCCATAATGAAAGACCAGTGAAATCTTTGAAACCTTAAGGGTTTGAAAAAATTGTTTAGTATGATAATAGAGAGGTTAAAATAAGGTTTAGTAAAGATAAAATTACAAAAATTGATTTATTAGAATTAGAACCAAGAAGACCTTCATCAAGGATTTTTTGTAAACCCTCTAGAGCTTCATGTTCTTATGTTCCGAAATCTGATCATGAAAAACTAATAAGAGGGGTTAAAGAATCCATGGAACAAGTTTCACATCTTATCTATAAAATTGATTCGGTTATCTTAGAAAAAAGTAAAAAATCTAGACAACAAGAAGAGGAAATAAAATATGTATCTATAGGAACACTTAATCCTAGTTTTTTAGGTTTGTAATTAAATATATTGACATAACCATTTGAATTTAATAGCCAAAGTTTAAATGAAGATTTTTTAGAGAAGAATTAGATTAAGTGTAAATGTCTTTTTTTATACATATACCAAAGAATATAAAAATGAAATTAAACACCTTTGATATAGAGGGATTACGAGAACTATAAAGAATTTGAAATTCTTTGACTGGTTTATCCCGACTATAGTTTTGGTTGTGAAAATTCACATTAGATGTATTACAGGTACTTGGTCTAATATAAGACTAAATGTGAAAAAAAAATTATAACTCTAAATCCACCTAGTACTATAGTTATAATTGGGGAATAAATAAAAACATCTGTCCTACCCTTTAAGACTTTTGATACATAAACCACTAAAAGCGCTAAGAATTTTGTTGATAAGAAAGATCTCCAGAATGTGATAAAACAAAATAATTACACAAATCTTTATTTACAATCTATAGGTAAATAGATAAATAAAATTGAAACATATCTGGATAAGCATAAGTTTGGTATTATAAAGACTTCAATCTTTAAACTATAACTTTTTCAGAAACCTAAAAAATCCTAATATGTTTTTCCAAAAAACTTCTAGAATTTAAATTGAAGCCAAATGATAGAATTGCTAATTTAGATGACCAGATAGCTAAACTAACAATTTGATCTGAAAATTTGAATGAGTCTATGGATAAAAAATAAAAAGGATCTTCAAATAAAATGTTATTTGAGAAAATACAAGTATCCAAGAACTTATTAGCTCCCATCACTTAGAAAATGAAAACTTAGAATTAAATCGTGTTCATTTTGATGTAAGGATAGGAGGTCCAATAGCAAGTCTATCAAAAGTTTGGAACGTGCCTTATCCCTATCCTTCAAAACCATCTCTGGTGAATACAAGATTAAGCCATTATTCTAAGCCATATTCCTTTGCAGAATATAAAGGAAATTCTATAAAAGAATGAAATATATGTGGTTTATCAGAATACCAAATCATAAATACTATACAGTACATGATTATTTTTGCTATAGCTATAAGAAATTAAGTGAATAACTCATATTCAAATATAGCAAAAATAATTATAAATGGATTCATAGACAGTTTAGAAATTGGTGAAAATTTATTTAACTGAACAGGCAAGACAATAAATAAAAAATTGCAAGAAAATTCATCACATCACAACATAGAGCACAAATAATACAGGCAAGTATGAACCTGATGTTATGAATGCTTTGCTTTGTAGTATTTTTTTGTTATTTTATTGGTAGTTTAGAGAGTAAAGAAAGTAGAAATGAAGAATTATTATTAAATCGGAGATGTAGAACTTTGTCAGATTTAGAATGATATAAATATACTTCCATTACAAGAGTTTGAAATACAAGATTGATTGTAAATCCTCAACCAAGAAAGAAGAATTTATACAAGGACCGCCAAAACACTTTGGTCAATTAGTTATGAATCATATTAAAGAAAAGAATCCAGGTCATCCCAACCTAGAAAATTATACTTATGAAAAAATTTTAGCAGAAATCAAAGAAGTTGGTCTCAAAATATGTCATGAAATGAAATGGTAAAAACATGTCAAAAGAGAAATACTAGCATGAAGAAAAGAAATGATAAAATTTTGTTCTCAGTTTGGTTAAATATTCCAAGGTCATATTCTGAGTATGAACTTGAAACACAAAAAGGCATAAATCCTATAGGAAATAGAGGAGAAGAAGGTTTGAAAAATCAGAAGAAAAACCTAGAGCGTCTAAGAGGATTAAGAAAAGAAAATTTGGAAAAAATCATGAAGACTGTAAGAAATGTGGAAAATCAGGATATTTTACAAATAAATGGGGAACAAAATAAAAAGTAAACTCTTTAGAGATTAATGAAGGTCTTAAAATGAGTTTAATGCAAATTTTCTTAAATAATGACAATAAGCCTAATGAAGAATCAGAGAAATAACTTAAAGAAAATTTTGAAGAAGTAAATACTATTGATCTTTTAAATAGCTCATAAACAGAATCAGATAATTGTGGATCTAAGTATGACTGTGATTCATGTGAATTACAAAATGCTTTTAATAATTTGTAATTAAACATGATTCAAGTTAATGTTACCACTAAAAAAGATGAAAAAATTCTAGAAATTACTAAACAAATTGATGACAAAAAATTAAGAGAAGAAATTCTATTTAAATATTTTGATAAGGTTGGAAAGTAGGAACACAAATCAGATCAAGGTAAAAGAAATTCAAAGAAAAAGGTTGATATACAATAATTGACTAAGCCTCCAATTTATAGTCTTAATGAAATCCTTAAAAGGATAAATGAGACACATAAAAATTACAAAGAACCAACCTTAGAAGAGTTAAAGGATAAATTTTAGAAATAAAAGTAGAGATAATATCTATTAAAAATAAAATTGAGATTCTAGAACTTCAAAACTTTGAAAGATATTCTCAAGGCATTATAGAAGATGAATTAATTATGGAAGATATGGAAGAATTCAGCTTTGAGGTAAAGTAGAAAGAAAAAGGTAAAAATGTTTCAAAGACAGACCAAGAAAATAAAGAAATAAATATTTCTCAAGAAAAACCACTGCAGATTAATGAAGTTTATTCTATGTCAAATCAAAATTTATTAGTATAATGACTTTATTAATTGAGAATAAATTCATATTAACAACATGAGTCTTAATAGACCTAGAAGTTGATAGAAATTGCTCAAAAAATGTATTGTTCCTTATCAGTATCTCGATAAATCTTACGGATCAATTATTAATGTTTCTAATAAAGAAACCATACCAATAAAATTTAAGTTGGCAAATGTTGATGTTTCTAATGAAAATATTTGCATCAGACAATATTTTACAATCTTAAACAAGAATTAGAAAATAATCTTAGGAACTGTATTCCTGGTTATAATTATGCCTTTTGAGGCAAGTATGGATGAAATTTCTCCTAGAATATCATGGCTAGAAGAACTTACTACTGATTTAGAAAGAAAATATAATGTTCTAATGTGTTTCATAAGAAGAAGTAAAACACAAAAACGTTGAAGAAAATTGGAAAATATAGAATTAAAACAAAAAATTGAACATCTTAAGGAAGTTTTAGCAAGAAAGGTTTGTGTAGACATTCTTAATGTTTTTTTTTAAAGAAAAAGACACATTGTTAACCTTCTCTATGAACCAGATTTTAATAAGAAAAAGATTCTTACAAGATCCAGAACTATTTAAATGAATGAAAAATTAATGGCTTATTTTAGGAAAGAAATTTAATATTTATTAGAGAAAAAATTAATCAGAAATAGTTCTTCACCATGGAGCTACTTTTTATTTTTATGTGATTAAAAATTAAAAATTTGAAAGAAGAGTGCCACAATTAATAATTAATTGTAAACCTCTAAGAACTACCCAATATCTAATAAGAAAGACTTGTTATCCAGATTTCAAAATGTTGTTGTGTTTTCTAAATTTGATATGAAGTTAAGATATTAACAAATCCAAATTGCTAATGAAGACAAATATAAAATAGGGTTTAATATCTTCTTTGGTCATTATGAGTGGAATGTAATGCCTTTTAGGTTAGAGAATGTTCCCTCAAAATTTCAGAAAATCATGAATGAAATTTTTTAACTCTTATAATTCTTTTACTATTGTTTATATGGATGATGTGCTTATATTTTCTCAATCAATTAATCAACGTTGGAAGCAGTTGAATAAATTTATAAAAATAGTAAAAGAAGTAAGACTCGTATTATTAGCAAAAAAGATGGAGTTGTTCCAGACAAGAGTTACGTTTTGGGTCACATGATCCACAGAGGAACAATTAAACCCATTAATAGATCAATAAGTCTTGTTGATAAATTTTCTGATGAAATAAAGGACAAGAAATTGTTGTAAAAATTTCTAGAAAGTTTAAACTATGTAGCAGACTTCTATAAAGATTTTGCTAAGGACTGTAAACATTTGTTTTATTGGTTGAAGAAAAATCCTCTAGAATGGCGTGAAGGACAGACAAAAGCTGTTCAAATGGTTAAAAGAAAAATAAAATAAGTCTCTTGTGTTAATAATCCAAACCTATAAGCTTTTAAGACAATTATAATAAGCATTAGTGATATTGGTTATGGAAGAATATTGAAGCAGAAAATTGGTGAAAAATGACAATTAGTTAGGTTTACTTCAGGAGTTTGGAATCAAGCTTAGAAAAATCATGCCATCATTAAGAAAGAAAATTCAGCAATTGTTGTTTGCATTACAAAAATTGAGGAAGATCTCTTCAACAAAATTTTTTTAATTAGAGTTGATTATAAAGCAGCTAAATATGTCTTATTTAAAAATGTTAAACACTTGGCTTATAAATAAATTTTTGCTATATAGCAAGCTATCTTATCTACTTTTGATTGTGATATCGAGTATATTAAAGATGAAACAATCTTTTTGCCTGATTTATTGACTAGGGAATTTTTTGTAGGGGAGAGCATATGATCAAGAATTTGGACCATAAAAACAAAAGTATTCTCCACTAAGAAATCAAATAAGACATGATTGAAATAAACATGGAAATAGATGCAAAAATGACTAAAATTATCCTAGCTCGACATCAAGTGAATCTAGAAATCCCTAAAGAAGGAAAATCCTCCCAAGAATCTATTTATAAAAAAAAAATAATCTGAAAAAGGATCCTCTAAAAAGAGATTTTTGGAATGGAGATGAAAATGAACCATTACCTTCCCAATAAAAAAGAAATTAAAGAAATTACCAGAGTAATTCTCGAAAATACTATCAAAAGAATAATTCATTAAGGCCTTAAAAGCCTCAAGAAATTTTCATGCACAGTTTGAGTATACCAATGGTATATTAAGAAATTGATAAAAAAATGTCTCATTTTCTCAGAAGATAAAAATATGAAATATCTTTAAGTCAAAGAATTAGCAGAAAAATATTAGCCAAACCACGAAAATCCTCAATAGTAATTTTGGCCACTAAAAAATAATTTATTCTTTGAACTCATCATACAAGAATTGGCACTAGTAGAAAGGGGGTGATTTTTGAAAAAAATTTCCTATGATTAATTGTCAGAAAATGCCGTTTTCGGCAGATAACAATTGGAAACACACCCATCGGGTTCTAATACATTAGAAAAAGTTTCCCAACGGTTGTAAATTGTAGTCTCTTAAATTGCCAGATTCAAAGCTTTTTCTTTAGTTTGCAAGGTGCTAGGAGTTTTGGACTTAAACAATTATGTTTAGTCTTTTTTTCTTCATAAAAGTAATTACATCATAGCCTCCAACTCCTAAAAATGTGTATTTTGATCCCAAAGTCTATATGGGTTACACTTAAACCATCATTGTGGCATAAAATTGGTGAGAAAGATAGGAAGAAGGATAAAGAAAAATAAAAAAAGGAAATAAAAAATGGTAAGAAAGATGAGGGAAGAAGAAGAAGAAGAAGAAGAAGAAAAGAGAAATAATAAGGTAATGATAAGGAAAAAATAAAAAGAATAAATATAAGAAAGTAATGATAAAAAAGAGACGAAAAAAAGATGAGGAGGAGGAAGAAAAGAAGTAGAAGTAGGAGGGAAAAATTTTGTGAGAAGGAGATGGAAGACGAGAGAGAAAGAAAATGAGGTTTTTGGTGGAAGAGGATGAATTTATAATGGTGGAAGAGAAGGGAAATTTTAAATTTAAAAGGAAAAATTGAAATTTTTAGTGGGATAATTCAAAGGGAAATTTTTCAATTTTCAACAAATAACAATAAAAAATTGAACATCGAAAATTTTGAATTTAGGAAATTTTATTTTTGCGGCCAATTTTGAGAGAAATTTTCTTTCACGGGGGCAAGAATATGGCTAGAAAGTTTTCCAACGACTAATTGTTAGGAATTTTGATGACTAGGCATCGGGAAATAGATGTAAGAAAAACTAAATTCAAAAAATTCCATTTCTGCGGACAATTTTGGGCTGAGAGAATATAAGCTCACCAGAAAATATCCAACAGCTAGCCATAGGAAAGTTTCACTGAACGGTTTCTGACAGCAATAAGCTGTCAGAAAAATGTCTATCGGGAATTAAAGAAGTTTTAGTAGTGTGTTTCTGCTGAAGTATAACATAAGCCAAGGAGAATGGAGATTACCATAAATCCTAAATTTGGTGATGAATAATCTCATTTAGAAAAATATATCTCAGAAGTTGGAATTTCCTCATTCAAATTTTTAAAAGTCTGAACACTCGAAGAATGATGAATTCCTTTAGGAAGGAGGAGAATTTTAACTTAAGGGAAATATGAAAACATGTTGTTCTCATACTGAGATTATATTAAAGCTTGGGAAAGAGTCTTCGACATCCAGAATAAAGGCCATCAACATTATTGGATGATTATTTTTTAGACCAAGTAGAGAAAATTCCCTAATTGGTTTTATAATTGATATTTTGGAAAGAGCCTATTTAAAGACTTTTTCTCATAATAAGTCTGTAAGTTATTTGAAGGATTTTGTATGTTTCAAGAGCAATTTTGCAATAAGGGTCAAAGAGTGCCCTTCCTAGATTTATATTTTGTTGCTATGAATCATATTCCATGGACTGTGCAATGGCACTAGGAGAAGCAATAAGTGGATGTATGATACCCACTGTATTCCTTACCTAGAACATGTTTAGGAATCTAAGTGGTGGGATAAATGCATCCTTAATTAATATTTACTAGAGAATCTTAGGCTTGAAAAGATTGATATAATTGAAGAAGAAAAAAATTCAGATGAAGATTTCGTGTATATCATGCTTAATAGATTTTATGAAGAAGGCAAGTTTAGAGACTTTGAGATTCATCTTTCAGTAATGAAAGAAAGGATTTTGAGATATGCCCACAAACAGCTATCCTAGAAGAGTTAGGAAAGTCTCTGATCCTCGTTCGACAAAACTAGCTCAGTAAGGTCCCAGTGAAAGCATCTCCAGCTCAATGTCTTTACTTTCACGTGAATAAAAAATGTGTTGGTAGAAACAGACAAATGAAGAAAAACAATTGGCCCAAAATAATTAAAGCCTCCACTGATGCCAGAATTATTGAAGCACTAACAACCACCAGTTAAAGTAGTCCCAGATTCCCTTGCTCTCTTGTTGGTGAAATCTTGATAAGCCCCATCTCTAATGTCTAGATCCCCTGTCTATTTAAGGAGCCATCCTTTAGAGTTTAAGGTATCCAAATTTTCTCCTTTCCCATCTTGTAGTCCACATGCTGCACACTTTTCTTACTTCCTCCAGAATTTGCATTTTCCTATTTTGTTTTCAAGTGGTGTGCCTTTACATGTATGATAGTTGTATTAATCTTGTTGAAGCTCAAACTACTACTTCAATAGTACAAGCATGCAATCATCCCTTTATTCTTCGTCTACATGTAGTAAAACTAGTTTTGGCTAGTTATCTGTAAGCTTGAGTTTTAATAAAGTACGTGTGAATTTCCAGTTCATGTTTTTATTTGATGTGTTTTCAATTATTTATGTTTATGTTTTAAGTACGTGGGTGATTTTTGGTATCAGAGCCACTACATTGCTTGTGTGTGTATTAATTGCATGTTTTGAAGCTTAGGTCCTTTTGAGGGAAACCATCCGTAACAATGCTACTGTACTTTTGAATGGTCCACACCAAGGGATCCATAGCAGATATGAGATTTTTGTCAGCTAATTTATAAGTAGCCTGCCTCCAAGTATTGGTTTAGTACGGTTTTTTATTAGGCTTTTGGGAGGTTGTTACGCGTTGAAGCTTCCCACGAACGTGCCATAGATTTGTTCTTTCCTGGACAATATGCGACCTTTCAAGATAGTTGCCCAGCTTCCCATGTTCACGAAATTACAGACAGACCGAAGATCTGCCTCCAATTTAATTCTCAATATATATATAGATATTGCGAATTACATACATGCATGTCCAGTTTTTTGGTAAGCACGCGATATGAAATGGACGAGGCATTTCTTGGACTGTTCTAATTATTTGGTAATTATGTAAAATACATAACTGATCAGATAGGATTATAAAATAGGTTAAGCCATTTATAAGATCCAAAACAACATATTTATCTTATTAAGTTTATGTCTGACATTAACAGTGATTTTGTACAGAAATGAAAAATGTTGTGAATTGGATCAAGTATCATTGTTTTTCTTGTTTGTGTTGTCCAGAAGAAACGAGAATTTTGGATTTCCACACTCATCCACAATGTCGAAAGCCACCATATAACAATCATGGTTAAACCTTTAGGATTTATGAATGTTGCGGCGAAATTCTGATATAGACCCTCAAGTTTGATGATATTTCCATCTAAGTTCCTAAAGTTAAAAATAACCTACTCAATTAATTACTCAACATAGCAAAAAATCCAAAAAGGGAAAATATGCATATTAATGTGTTTTTTTTTTTTGAAAAATTTTCTTATTACTCTCAGGCTAGTTGCTAAATCATATCTTTGACCATCTTCTTTGAATTATTGAGTAAATTGCATAAATGGTCCCTAACCTTTAGTTATTGTTTCATTTTAGTGCTTAACCTATTGAATGTTCTGTTTTTATCCTAAACCTATAATAATTGTTTCATTTTAGTCCCTCACAAAATTAATTCATTAAATCAGAATAATTATCTGACAGAAACTTTTAAAATTGTAATTTAAATATTTGATAACTGTCTTATAGTAAATTTAGTCAATTTAATATTTTTTTATAGTAAATAGATAATTTAAATTAGTAATTTTGTTAATAGAATAAGTTCAATTTACAAAGAGAAAAAAATGATTTAAATTTTTCATTAACTGTAAAAAAATTATTATACATATTAAATTTATTGTAAGACAGTTATTGGATAGTTTAAATTATGATCTAAAAGTTATTATAAAAAAAATACTTTAAGTTAACAAATTTCATCAAATTGAGACCAAAATGAAACATTTTTATAGATTTATGACTTAAATGAAAAATTTTTAATAATTTAGGACTAAAACAGAACATTCAATAGGTTAAGGACTAAAAAGAAACAATAACTAAAGATTAGGAATCATTCATGAAATTTACTCAAACAGTTCCTCATCGAGAAAAACATGGCTTCATGTTGCCTCTTAGTGACAAAATTCTGACATCACCATTGCTTATTGAGTGTTTGAATTTTAACAACGCCAATGCTAATTATGGGAATAGCATGATCAAACTTCAACAAGGCTAAAACCATCTAGAATATGGCCTGCCTTCATTTAAAATTTACAAATAAGAAAACTTTTAGTTAATTTTCCATAGGAGGACTATGGTAGGATTGACTATTTGAGAATTATATCTAGTTCGTTATAAGAGACAGTTTAGGGTCAGAGTTTTCAGGTGGAGTAGGCCTGTCCAAAAGCTGGTTTTTGCATCTTTTTTTTGGCTTGGAGATAATATTTTGAACTTCCAAGGGGTAGAGTGTAGGTTTCTGAAAGTTAGGGGGACAAGTGTAGATTAGATAAAATCTCAGAGGGTTTTTGTACTTTCCAGACATTTTAAATAGAAGCTCAATTCAAATTGGGCCAGTCAGTTTATGGGCCTACGAGCCCATAATAACTGCGAAGTAATTCCGCTCCTCTGCCCTTCCCTTCCCCTCTCATAAACCCTTGCTCCGCCTCAATTTCACGCCGCTTCAGTTTCTCCTTCACTCTGAAGCAAAATAGCCGATCTCTCCCTCGCGCAAATTCCCTTTCTCTTGATTTGATTTTAAGTGGAAGAAATGGCGAGCAGTGAGCCGGAGCACGAGCACAGAGAGGACGAAGAGGGGCCAGCCGGCGAGGAAGAGGACACCGGCGCTCAAGTCGCGCCTCTAGTGCGACTTGAGGAGGTCGCTGTCACCACTGGAGAGGAGAACGAAGAAGCGATTCTCGATCTGTTCGTATTTATCTCTTGTTTATTTTCCCATTTTCGGGTCGTCGCCAGGTTTTTTTATTCGATTTTGATTAACCCTCGTTTCCTGCAGGAAAGCGAAGCTGTATCGATTTGATAAGGAAGGGAATCAGTGGAAAGAGCGAGGGGCTGGAACCGTGAAGCTGTTGAAGCACAAAGAAACCCAAAAAGTGCGTCTGGTCATGAGGCAATCTAAGACGCTCAAGATCTGTGCCAACCATCTTGGTCCGCTTTTCTGTTATCCTCTACCTGACAATTCGATTATGCTTTGTGATTTGTCGCTAATGTTTGTTTTGTTTTCTTCAATCTCGATGCAGTTCTTCCTACTATGACGGTGCAGGAGCACACTGGTAATGATAAGTCATGTGTGTGGCATGCTGCTGATTTTGCAGACGGAGAATTGAAGGATGAACTCTTCTGCATTCGTTTTGCATCCGTGGAAAGTAAGTGTTTTTTTTGCTTCATGGTGTATCATTTTACTTCTGTCCCTCATCTATACAAGGTTTTGATTTGAACCTACCACTTGTTCATGTATGAAGTTGAAATTTTGTCATCCTTGTCAGTCGAGCTCATTGTTTGGTGCGCTGCGTCTTGTTAAGACGTACAAACGGATTAGGATCTAATGATTAGACAATCCATGTTTTTATGACTTGAAAGCCCTGTTCATTGTTTAGTTTGTTGCTGTTGGTTAAGACTGGCAATATGGATTTGGGAATTAACTGAATGGATTCCTTGAGGACTTTATTAAGAATTTGTGTCCGTATGTGCCTCTATTATCAATTGTGCTGTTAGAATTATTCAACTTGTTTGGTTTTCAGATGATCTTGGAGCCTGGATTTAAGCTATGAATAAGAGTTGTTTTGAACATGTTGTATTTATGTTTGAGAAATTTAAGTATAGCAAGGTTAGCTTGTTACATTATATTGTCTATCCTAGTAAAAGGTGTTTAATTTATATCTCTGAAAGTTGCATTATAATTTGAAGCAAGAATCGTCTTTTAAGGTTTTTAGTAGTAGGGCCTTTGATTCTTAATTGATGCTAGCCGACTTTGGCATCTTTTGATTTCTTTTTTGACTTCCAGCTTACTCCTGTTTATCTTGTGTCATCTGTAATTAAGTCCAGTCAAATGTAAGGATATAGACTGTTGAAAGGATTTATGTTTGGGGTACAGTTCCATTGCATTCAAGATAGTTAAAGTTCCATCTCATTGCATGTTAGTGCTTGCTTATGACTTGGATAAATTGTGCTAGCCAATTTTATTATGATCGTTTTTTTCCCTGGCAATTGTTTTTAAACTAAGTTGCCTATGAATGGTATTCTGCTCTCCCAGTGGTCCCATCTCATTATTCTCTTCACATGAAAAGATCCTTAATTAAGTTCTCTTTTCATTTAAATTTATTAGATTGCAAGACCTTCATGGAAACATTCCAAGAAGTGGCTGAGTCTCAGAAAAAGAAGGATGAAAATAAAGATGCATCTGCAACTGCTGGGCTTCTAGAGAAGCTGAGTGTGGAGGAAAAGAAGGATGAAGAAGCTGGACAAGAGAAGCCTGCCGCAGAGGAGTTAAAGGAGACGAAAGAGGTCAAGGGTGATTCAGATAAGAAAAGTGAGAAGCCTGATCCTTCATCATAGATGATCCTGGTCTATCTCCCTGTTTGTGTTGCTTTTGGGCTTCAGCACCATGAGGAGGTTGTGTCTTTGCTTTGCTTTCCCTCATCTCATGCTAATCTCCTGGCATATGGTAGCTGGTAAGAAGTTATACAGGCGTCTTATGGGCTTTGTGTCAGTATTTGGTCTAGTCTCTGGTTCATGTCTGTGTCTTTGCTTGTCGAGAGTTGTGTTCTGGGTATTGTCATGATAGTTTTTACGAATACAATGCTGGTTTATGGAGTCATTGGTGAGCGATGCGGTATGATTTTGCTACTGGTTAGCTTTTGTCCTTAATCATCCACTGTAAGAGTGTGAATTTGCAAATCCTTGAAAAGTTGATTGGTTGAAAGATTAAATCTATCTTATTTCATCTTAAGCCTGTTTCTGATCTCCAGACCCTGGAATATTTAGCAGCGAGATACTATGTTCTGGTATTTGTTTGTAAATTTTAAGTTTGTAAAGAGGTTTTTAGAGGAGTAGCATATCTTAATCGAGATAAGTAGGTTTTTGTCGTATTTTTTTTAAATTGAATTTGAAAAATCAAAACGTGCTATGGGACATGCTTTTATCTCGAAGGGTCATTGATTTACTTGTAATTGTGGCTGTAAGATGCAGCTTTGTTTAAAACTGAGTCGAAGGTGGTCGGGTTTTTATACGAGAGGCGACATGGGATTGGATGACGTTATCAAAGCCGGGTTTCCAGGTAGATTTGTTTTGATTTTTCTACTATCGTTAATCATAGAGTCACAAGATTTAATCGAAAAGTTCTTGGCAAAAATAAAAAAATAAAAAATACAATATTCTAAATTATCTTGAAAACTTCATTTTACACAATTTTTTAACTTACAAACCAATACTCCAATAGCACAAAAAATCTCATAAACATATAATACAAGAAAAATAAGTTCTATACTCCATAATTCATAATGAGAACTTAAAAACAACTCTATCATTCTAATGGACCTCATGGAACATAATGGTTAAAGACAATGTTAATAACAGTATTATTTTCAAAGTTGACATCTACATTTTTTTCTTTGGTCATTTTGTCATTTGGGAAGTCAAACTCACTCGTTTATGCAAATAATTGTACCATTATTAGAATTTTTTTCTATCTATATCAATATTTGCGTAAATTTGATAATTAAAAAGTTATCAAGAATAGTGAAGGGGTACAATCAAGAGACAAGAAGAATCTGTGGGAAAAAAAAACAATAAATGATTTGTGCTTTGTTTTGTTGTCTTTTTGTTTTAACTTTAAATGGATTGAGTTTAGTTCTATAAAGATTGATTTGCACAATAGATTTACATTTTTTTGTTTGCTATCATTTAGTCAAATTTTAGTAAATCTGACATAATAATGTAAAAACATAAAGTTTTAATGTTTCTAAGAGCTAGTTCAAATTATATTAATTCAGTTAATGACTCAACATTTTTCACCGGTCAACATAGAAACAGTAGCTAGGAAACAAAAATGGGGCTTGTTTTGGGAAAATTACGCTCTTATGCCATTGGGTGCTTTTGACCCATGTGAAGCTCTTCGCTCGACGAGTTGCCATGAGTTGAAAGTGATGAAGCTGTTGCCGACTTCCTCCACCCATCTGCCGGCCAATTCTTGTTTCCGATCAGGTTTCCCATAGCCCTCATTACCTTTGGATACTCCTGACCCGGCCACACCTGATGGTATTCAAGCTCAAAACAATCTTTTTTCCTACCTCCGTCATTCGCCGTCACCACCGTAAGTGGGTAACAAAAACCATCATTTTCCAATCTCTGCCGTTCCCCTATAGCTCATGCGCCCTGATTTGCTTGAAACAGATTTGGACCAAATCAATTACCGATTATTGAAGCCAAGATATAGAGGCAGGATAAGTGGGCGAGTTGATTCTCTATCCAATCTGGCATGGTATTTGTTGTTTCGTCCCTGCTGGCGAGTTCCGACTTTGGATATGACCAAACACTGCCATGATTCGCCTCCAGTTCATGACAAGTTGGTTGGGTGTGGAATGAATCAAATGACAAATTTGTTCAGAGGAAAGTGCGTCCATTTTGACCCACATTTTTACCCAACTTGCATGTGAAAAACTCATTAATCAGTACCAATTAAACAGAAACGAATTGCCCATAAGTTTCTAAAACTAAAATCGAGATTCTACCTGTTTTTTCTAAAATTTGAGACGTTTTCTACTTTCAAAGTCATAGAAACATAAATTTCTAAGACCCAAGTTTAGACATTAATAACCATGAGATTAGTGTTGTTTCTTTCTACTAACAATTCCCGCCAGCAGTAACCCTTTTACCATTAATTATTTAATCATAACATTATATTACGAATTTAAGTCAATTTAGCCACTTTCTCAGAGTTGGGAGCTGCTGAGCCACATTAACAATTGTCATTTTTCAAAGCACACAAGGACATAAGCCATTCAAATGACGGGTGCCCTTTTTTACAGAATGGCCGGGACAATTAGAGTTAGAATGGCAGAATGATCAAAACTATAAAGGGGATAGATCCATTCCAATGACCAGGAAGGACCTGATTTATTCTAATATGGTATTTGGATAGGCAGCTAGCTAACTGCCCTAATAAATATGGTCATGTTCCCTTAAGATTTGGGGCAGTGGTATGATGATTTCGCCCTATTATTTTGTCACAAATGCCTAAGATAAAGAAGCCATACCAGACCATATCGCTTTTGAGCTAAGCTGGTGGTACAGTTGCTAGCTGAAAGATCTAAAATACTAGTACAGAAGAGTTTCCTTGGCGGTACGCATGCAACTCAATATGTAAATTGGAACCTATTGTCATGGCCCTTCCATCATAAGTTTGGCACTAGCCCTTGGACTTGTTTCTTTCGAACTTATTATTGTTTTTAAACGTGGCTAAAATATTTATATATTGTCATGCAGATCAACAACATTATTTATGCTACTTCTATACTGAATCGTAAATCCCATAAAGCGTGTGAAGAAAAAAAAAAGGGAAAAATGAAGAAAGAAGAAGACATTCTGCTCCTATATTGCTCATAAGTAGCCCTCACTCGAATAAGATTTGCTCTTGTATTCTTCAAGATTTGATGAGCTTTTTGACAAATATATGTGACTTCCTTTCTAATTCAACAACTACCGAAAACAGAGCTACCACACAATTCTCAATTTTTCATGCCCTTTGCTATTGATGTGTAACTCCAAAGAGAGTACAAATTTAAAGTTCACAATTTAGGTGAGAAAGTGTCAAAAAGGAAAGTAAAAGTGAAGCCCAAATCTCATGTATTCTGGTAAGCGGTTATAATCAAGGACCTTTTCTTTTTCTTTATATTGGTACTTCTAGGATCTCTTGCTCGCCTTGCTTCACAAGCAAACCCCCAGCAAGTGCAATTGAACACAGCAAAGAATTCTGCAACAGTTTTCATGACTCATAGGGCTAGCACCAGGGAAGCAAATAGGAAGTTGGAAATGTCAAATGTTGAAAGCTCTTCCGAAGGAAGTTGGTGACTTGCAATCAGTCATTTTTCGACTTTCTAGTTTTAGGTTATGCTTCATCACACTGCAAATGAAACAATATGGGACATATATACTGTTTGCCTCTGGCCGGTTACCTACCTAATAAGGCTTCCGCTAACACATGGGTAGAAATGGGATTATGTTCTTTTAATTTTACCATGTACTTGGCACGGTCATATGTATATGTGTGCCTTTATTTTGAAGTGTGCTTGGGAAGTTTGAGATGGGTGTGTGAAGAAGAAAACTCATTTATGTACCTAACAATACTTCTCACTTCTCAGGAACAAGTTTAGTGTTAGCAGAAACTTAAAGAGTGCTCACAAAAACGAGAAATCTCTGCAGGCCATATAATTACCAGCTACAAATGCCAAAATGTCAAAAACACCCTGCCCTCGTGAGTGAACTTTGTCTGCTTGAAAAACGCTTATACCAGCAGATGAAAGGGCAGGTCCGTCCAAAAGTCTGAATCTTTTCAGGCTTGGGTAACAATACCTTGATTCAAAAGCAAGAGCAGAATAAAAGCTGAAATGGAGATCTTGCCATTTGACATAGTCTTCCTCTTTCTGCTGCCTCTCTTCAGTTTGAAGAAGAGGGGCAAAATGCCATCAGTAGAAGAAGAGTCTGGCATCAACCGGCTTAAGAAAGAAGTTGAAGCTTCTAGTGTGAGAAATGAATTGTTGCAGAAAGAAAACCAGGAGCTAAGACTGGAGGTGGCCCGGTTAAGAGCACAAATAAATTCACTCAAAGCACGTGATAATGAGAGAAGATCTATGCTGTGGAAGAAGCTGCAGAATTCATTTGAAGACAGCAATACAGATGTGCTGCAGCAGAGATCATCGGATTTTGTGAAGCATCCAGAGAAGAGTCTTGAAGCAGACACCCCGCATCAGAAATCAAATTCTCTCGAACTTGCTGCCAAGAAGGAGAGACTGTCGAAGTTTCTGAAGCCACCACCATCAAAGCCTGCATCTGTCCCAAACCTTTCGCCAAAAGAAGGGATTGAGAACCAAATCAAAGCATCGGTAGCAGCAGCTCCTCCACCACCGCCATTGCCATCAAAGCTGTTAGCTGGCTCCAGATCTGTGCGCCGCGTGCCAGAAGTTGTGGAGCTCTACCGTTTGCTTACAAGAAAGGATGCAAAGATGGAGAATAAAACAAATTCTGCAGCAGCCCCAGCTGTTGCTTCCAGCAGAAACATGATTGGAGAAATTGAGAACAGATCAACTTATGTTTCAGCAGTAAGTAGAAGCAGCAGCTTTCAATTCATCTCATTCTTTGGTCTTGCTTCAAAAACAAGCTAACCGACAAACTAAATGCACATTTTTGGCCCCACAGATAAAGTCTGATGTGGAGAAACAAAAGGATTTCATCAGTTCCCTAACCAGAGAGGTGGAATCTGCTGCCTTTTCAGAGATTTCTGATGTAGAACTGTTTGTGAAATGGCTTGACCAGGAACTATCATCACTTGTTGATGAGAGGGCAGTTCTGAAGCATTTCCCTGAATGGCCAGAGCGAAAGGCGGACGCCCTACGCGAAGCTGCTTTTAGCTACCGAGATCTAAGGAACCTTGACTCTGAAGTCTCAACATTCCAGATCAACCCGAAAGAGTCATTAACACAGACCTCCCGGAAGATGCAAGCGCTGCAAGACAGGCGAGCATGTACAAGCTAAATTACTGTTACTTGCTGCTTTCATGCCATTCTTCTGAATTAACTGCGTGATAAAGTGCCAATTTACAGGTTGGAGCAGGCTGTCAATAGCATGGAAAGGTCAAGAGAAAGTGCTTCTAAGAAATACAAGGAATTGCAGATTCCATGGGAATGGATGCTGGATACAGGAATGATTGGTCAGGTAATGGTCATTACAAACTAATCTGGGTTGGCTGCATAAATCACGTTTCTCCATTGGGATCAATAGGAGGCATGTTCCTCCAGAATCTCTGGTGCAACAAGGAATCTGACTTAATCCCATTGATGAAATGTTGCAGCTTAAGTCAAGTTCATTGCGGCTTGCGAGGGAATACATGAGAAGAGTGACCAAAGAGTTGCTATCAAATGCATGTTTGCAACAAGACAGCGTCTTGCTTCAGGGGGTTAGATTTGCGTATAGAGTACACCAGGTATGCTTTCAACATAAAAAGTGAGCTATAAGTCTCAAAATACCAGGCTAAGTGACCATGAAGTATAATCAGTTCGCAGGTGGTTTCGATTCGGAGACGATACGTGCTTTTGATGAGCTAAAGAGGATTGGTTTGGCTAGTTGCAAGAGTTAGAATGGTGATGAACACGACTATTGGTCTTATACATAGTGATACAATATAAGAGACGTTGAGTATTTTCAGATGTATATTGTATCCCAGACACACCCGAGAGCTCTTATTGTAGATTCACTTGGGTTTCCAATTAATCCTGACATGACGTAGCAGCCTTTCTCTGGTGCTTGATCAAGAACTGTGTGTCTCTTCAACCACGCTGCAGATCATTTCTTATAGGCATAGCTTGAAAAATATGACTTTTAACAAAACGATATGAAGATTGAAGAGTAGTTCGAACCATATATGATAGTATAACTTAAATCTTTCAAAGAAAACCAACACTTACACGTGAAAAAAGTTACCAGTTTTTCTTCTTCAATTAAAAGGGTTTCTTCAAACAACCATGGTATTGATCAACTCAATAGCACTTTTCGTCACTCACCAAAACTCTTTAACTTTTTCCTTTCTTTGAAAATTTGAAATACACTTATGATAGTTTTGTCCCCAAATGATAGATAAAATCTTATAATTTCCAGAAAAATTTCCAAAAGAACTACATTACAATCGACTTCATGTTAAACCTTAAGTTAAAAAAAAAAAAAAAAGTAAAATTGTTGAAGGATTGCAGCTGTTGCAACTAATTTTGGAATTTTATATACCGTAGAGCTCAACATAATTGCAATTTGATATAAGATAATGAGCATATCTTTTGATTGGAATTGGAAAGACAACGTGCTTGGGCCTTCGCCTGAGGGGTACACCGGGCAGCTTTGACCTGCACTCAAAATTGAGGTGCTTTGTTTCTTTCTCCCGACTTTTTTTGTTTTTGGTATAAGAACGAGGTCAGTGGTTTGGTTTGAGGGATTGAACCTTCTGGGAGTCTCAACTTCAACTACTAAGGCCGCCGTGTGAAATCAACTTACTCCTACCCACCCCCGGGGGGGCCATACCACTCTCTTCTCTTGGCTGGCTTCGCTTGGGGTTGTACCAGCACCATTCCATCCATATACACAGTTGAGTAGAGTAGCAGATCACAAACGCTACAGGTGTAGTGCAGGAGCAAGTCCTTTACAGGGAAGAGTAGACTAAGACGAAGCCTCGCATGTGGGTAGCAAGAGGGAGAGCTCAGAACCCACCCCCGAAGCGCACAAAACTTTATTTAAATGGATTAACCATGAGACGTGTCACACAGATAGAGCGAGTACTTAAAGCGCGAGTACCTCCAGCTGTCTCGCTTGGTGCGACGCCAAAACTACTCCCCCATCTGATCTGCGCGGGTTCTTTCTGGAGCCTCTTATCCGCTTCATAGGCGCATAACATCGAACGTTTTAAACCCAATAAAAACCACACAAGAGAAGCTCAACAAGATTATCCCACAGAGAGGAGAGATACAGAGGGAGAGGGATTGGATGGGGACGGGCGTATCGAGGAACAGGGAGGGGGAGTCTGATGGAGACGACAGAGCCGAAGAGAGTCTCGACCAGGCCGGAGGCCAGCTCTACGTCTCGTTGAAGATGGAGAATTACAAGGTTAAGGCCGACCTCATTCCCCAAGTCTATGGCTCCGTCCCTCTCATCGGCTCTTGGGATTGTTCTAAAGCCGTAAGTTTTGTTTCTCTCTAATTTTCAGCTCTTCTTCTAGGAGTTGTTTATTGATTTGCTTCTTCCTTCTCGAGGCTAATAGCTTTCTATGGAACGGGAATCTGCTTCTATGTGGGAACTGAGCTTCGTGGTTCCTCCTAACCACGGTGAGTAGCCTGTTGTTCATTTGGTACTGAGCTTGGTGTAGTGTATGTTGCTGGAGCTGTTCTTTGGTAGCATTCTGCTTCTGTCCTGTTCAACTAGTTATGACCTCTAATACTTGCTGATTTGCCTCTATGATTTGGGCTGTCTTGGATTAATGTTTATGTTGGATTAAAATGTAGAAACTCTGGACTTCAAGTTCATTCTGAAGCCCAAGTATGGGAATACGCCGTGTGTAGTAGAGGAAGGCCCAAACCGACTGTTGACTGGAGGTGCCCTGAAAGGTGATGGAAGGGTGGCACTCTTTAAACTAGAGGGTGGTGAAGTTCTTGAGTTCCGGGTTTTCATTAAAGCAGACAGGGTGTCACCCTTTGACCTTGCAGCTAGTTGGAGGGCTTATCAGGAGAACCTCCAGCCTTCAACGGTTCGTGGAATTCCTGATGTCAGTATCAATTCTGCAACGGAGAGGGGTTCTGAGGTATGATTTTGTTTTCTCAAATTTTTTATATCCTTTTTGCTATTTCTCAAGGTTTTGATTTCCAAGGAGAATGCAATGCAAGTACGAGCTGTGCATATCCGGATTAGACTTTCTTATAGGTGCTGGTTAATATTAACATGTTGAACCCTGCAAATCACTAACATATTTGATACTTATCCTCTGTCTCAAATTGGTTGAAACATTTGGGTTAATACAGAGATCAGGAAAAGGAAAATGTTTTTGTGTTGTTTCCACTTTCACCCTTCACTTTTTGCACATAAATGAAGAAGGATGGAAAGAGTGCATGCTGAAATAATATAATATAGTGTAACATAGTAAAGTAATAAACTAAATATGGAAATGTTGTAAAGAGTTGTGACAGCCCAAAATAGAATATGTGGCAGACAACGGAGGGAATATTTTTTTTTTATCAATAGGACATTTTTCTGTTCCTCTGGCATCAACCTGTTACTTTCAGGATCAAAGATGCACCATAGCTGAACAAATATTGTATACAATTTTCTTCTTGCCAATGCACTGCATCTTAATGAAACATTGTGCAACCTTTGCTTTTGAAGTGTAATTTTCTAGTATTTGCTGCCCTTCACTTCATTGTTTTCTCATTTTCCAATGTGCTTTCTGTAACTGAACTAGAAAGTTTCCTGGTTCTCTTGTAGAGTGGCTCTTCAGCTACTTTGGAGCTTGACCTTGAGCACTATGTGGTCCCTGCTCCTTCCACTTCTGCGAACTCGGCTCTTGTTTATGCAGCTAACTTGGCCGAAACTCCACGGTCATTAACCCATGTTTATTCTAATGCTGATGGCTCTGGCAATTTGCTACATTTCAAGAGTAATGGTGATCGACCTGCAACTATAAAGGTGTATATTTGTTACCTATGAGTGTCTTGAGCTTACTGTTATTTGTGCATTCTATGGATATAAACACTTGATGTAAAAAGCTGTGTTTTAGGCTTCCTATCATCTTGCTTCCATGAATGTATATCAACAGTGTTTCTACCAATTATAGTTGAAAAAATTAGGAAATACTGATTTTGATGAGCACATTAATCACATAGAACAAGAAAAGGTTATAATCATCAGGTTTTTTAGCTCAAAACGGCTGAATATGATATATATAGAAAATTTGCATTTGAAGTCATATTCTATAGGTCAATGTCATGAGTCTTATGACCATAATTCCTTTGCATGGACCTGTTGTGCCAAAAAGCACATGTATGATTTTACCTTGGCAGTGAATGTTCCTAACCGTTAAACATTGTGCCTTGAACTGTAGGCCAACTTTTAACAAAATTTGATTTTGCCTAGACCTCATTTTTGTATTAATCAAACTTGATTTGTATATTGGTTGGAACTTTTTAGGTTATCCTGAATCAGATTCCTGCTATATTCAATGGACATGGACTCATATGGTGTTCCCCTATTTCATGTTCAACTAGATCTAACGGACGTTGACCATTTCACAGGAAATGGAGGTTATCATCCCAGATCCTTCGAGGATGTATTCTGCATCTGCAATGGTTGAATCAAAGTCAGTGGGGACCTTTTCACCTATACAAAAGCAAGATAATCACAAGGGACTGCTTGTAGATAGGGGTGTTGGATCTCCAAGGCTGGTTAAATCATCTAGTTCAAGTGCTTTTAGTATTGAACTTAAACTGGATGCAGAATCTAAGGTGTGCTTAAGCTCACATAATCTTTTTCTTATTTTGTAATTTCCCATCTTTCTCTGTGTTTTTATATTTCTCTCTTGTGGTTTCTAGAACTCAATGCCAGCTGCTGCTGGAGCTGTTGCAGCGGCAGCTGTAGCTGACCAAATGCTTGGACCAAAGGAGGATAGACATTTGGCTATTGTACTGGTAATTTTCTCAGTTTGTGACTCAGTATTTATCCGATCTTTTGGTAGACTTGAATGGTGTCCATGTCCTTCAATGTAATCTAGTTGTTGACAAGGTTACATTAAGCATTAGTTCGTGTGGTTGTCTGCCTGGAGGTGTGACTTTGGGTTGGTGTTATTTAGTTGTGGTTGAGACAAGAAACAAAGATGATTTGCTTTGGGAATAGATATCTTACTAAGCATGGCTTCTGATTGAATAGGTCGGTTTACCAGCTCGAGGAAAGACATTTACTGCAGTTAAACTTACAAGATATCTTCGCTGGCTAGGGCATGATACGAAACACTTTAATGTTGGAAAGGTGATCTTATTGTTGCAATGGATTCTTTCTCTTGAGGCATGTCTTGAAAAAGATTAACTTTTAAATATTCCATTTGTTGTTACAGTATCGACGACTCAAGCATGGAGCTAATCAGGTATACCTAGATCATTTATGGGGCAAGCTCAATAACTATTGAAACAATATGAAGTCAGTAATCTTTTGACATAATGTTTTATGGAATCATAAGAGTTTCGGCAGGTGAAATATGATTCCACTATAAATAGGATTTGTTCCTTGTAAGCAAGATTGCATACCATTTGTCCACCTTTAGATCTTAATTAAAATATGGTCCTCAAGTGTCATTATCTGTTGTTTGTCATCTGTTTTAGTACTGACTCTTCGTAGTATGGTGCATTCTTGGGTTCAGTCAGCTGACTTTTTTCGAGGAGACAACCCTGAAGGAATTGAAGCTCGCAATGAGGTGAGTTCTTAGAAGCCTCTTTTTGTTCTTTCTTGTTATTATCAATATGGATTTGTTTTTATCCATATTTTTTGGTTTCTTTCATTGTTGTTTTCTTCTGCGTTAACTGTGGAACAATTCCTTTTTAAGTTTTTGAATCGGTTCCTCTCCCAGTTGGACCAGATGAGGATTTGAGTCTAAATCACATCCCAGCTGGTGCCAAACTTATGCAAGGCCAAATAACTAAGTTGCTAGATAACTAGTATAATTCCAAGAAAAGTAATGAAACAAATTGCAAAGAAGAGATTGTTACGAGATGAAGTATTTCATTTTATGTAGGTCATTGAGTCAAATAGTCAATAAGGAAGGAGTTATAATTTCTTGTACTTGTTTGTAGGCCAAAGCGAATGTGTCATTTGAATTCTTGAACTGCAATTGACAAGACTGCTTTATGGATAAAGTCCTTATTTGGGCCATTGCTAAGATTTGGGGCCAATATGCTCTATTTTTTCCCTTTTCTATCAAGAGAATAAATGTTGACACCATGTTAACCTCCTTCTTTGTACCTAGTCTAAATAAATCACATGCTACTAGGTAGCAGCCTTGGCAATGGAAGATATGATAGCTTGGATGCAAGAAGGTGGCCAGGTAAGTTACCTTTTTTAAAAAACTGCATTCTGTTTTTCCTTTTACTGGCTTTGGTATATTGAATCTTTTTGTCTATAGGTTGGAATATTTGATGCAACTAATAGTAGCAGAAAGAGACGGAATATGTTGATGAAAATGGCTGAGGGAAAATGCAAGGTATCATTATGATACCCTATGTGGCATGGTAGTGTTATCTGCTTGTTTGGTGAATTACATCTAATTTTTAAGCTTGAATAGGCCTGTAAGAGGGTAAGAAGCGAAAGGGTTGGGAGTCAGTATTATTTGAGATATTTTGATATATCTTCGTCTGCCAAACATGACTGCTAAAACCTTTGCAGTTGGCATATCTGTATTTGGTTAAATATGATTTCATATTCTCGGTCACAGGTGATATTGATTTATTGTTGGTCTTGATCTTTCATATACCTGTTGGAACTTTTTTTGGACTTCCTCCAGTGTAGCAATTCTCACCTTACTATATGTTGGATCTACTTGAAGTACCAGAATTTGAGTTTCCAGTAATTTGATTTTTATGGTCATTTAACACATCTTCTTGTCTTTTTCATTACAGATTATATTTCTGGAGACGATATGCAACGATGAGCGAATTATTGAGAGAAATATACGCCTTAAGATCCAACAGAGCCCTGATTATGCAGAAGAGTGAGAACATCTACAAATGGTGTTTGTGTCTTTATCTTGCATATGTAGGTCTATACTTGATATTTATAATGTTATTTCAGGCCGGATTTTGAAGCTGGATTACGAGACTTTAGGGACAGATTAGCTAACTATGAAAAGGTAGCTTAGGCTTTAGCTTGGTGAGCATCATTGTCCCCAAAGGTTTAATATTATTTTAAGCTACTTATGCATGTTCATGTTATAGGTATATGAACCAGTCGAAGAAGGTTCCTATATCAAGATGATAGATATGGTTAGTGGCCATGGTGGACAGATACAAGTAAGTTTAGCTTCTTTTTCTTAATCTACTTTTCTGTTTGTTGTTTGTGGTTGTATCTTTTGCTGTTAGGG
Source organism: Aquilaria sinensis (assembly GCA_005392925.1). Classification (NCBI taxonomy): domain Eukaryota; kingdom Viridiplantae; phylum Streptophyta; class Magnoliopsida; order Malvales; family Thymelaeaceae; genus Aquilaria; species Aquilaria sinensis. The sequence continues at coordinate 97,715 of SMDT01002791.1, read as the reverse complement.
CTATGCTTTTGATTTTGGGGGGGGGGGGGGTCCCCCTGTTGTTCTGAAATAATTGTGTTATGTGTCTCGGATGGTTTTGTGGCACTGGCAAAATGATGAGGATGCTTGGTATTGGAAAATAAATTTAATTTGGAGTATTTAGATTCTCTAGCTGATTGTGCAGTTGAATCATTCTTGCCCTTGTTGACTGTTGTGGGTCTTGCAGAAAGCTTTATGTGTTTGAATCGTTGCTGTTGTTATGGAGGCTAAGAATAGGGAGCAGAGGACTAAGGGAAATTGGAATTATCAAGTACAAGATCATAAGCCATTTGATCAAAAAATTGCTGTGGCTACAAAAAGTCTTCACCCCTTGATTTCATGTTTTTTCTCTGTCTGCATCTGGTAGCATCTAAACTGAGATCACCTCAACTTAGACGAGTTGGACATTGTAACATGTGTTTAGGACTTGAGATCGTGAAGCCAGATTGAAATAGTAAAGGGGAGAGGTAGTGATATTAAAATAATTTGACATGTAGGCCATTGAATTCTTGTTTTTCTTTAAGATGCTGTATATTTACATGGCATATGTACTTTCTTTTCCCTTTGAATGTTCAAATATCATCCAACTATTTTTAGTTGACTTTTGCACTTTGACATATATTATATGCATGTTGATCTTGTTTCAGGTTAATAACATCAGCGGCTATCTTCCTGGACGAATTGTCTTTTTCTTGGTAAGTTGCATTAAGAATGCACTTCAGTGTTACTGGCCCCTCCTCTCGGATATCTCACTTGAGTTAGTAAAGGAATTATTTCCTGCTTCTGAGCTAGTGACTAAGCAATCTAAAGTTTCTGCCCTGTTTGTTTACTTAAGATGAGTCCACCATAAGTATCATACAGTGGCATTTCTATGTGATAAGCTAGACCAGTGATGCAGTGCAAGGTAGTTAGACTATTATTTAGGATATTTCTTGTATTTTGGGATTTTGGTGATTCCTATGATTATGGGGAAATTATTTATTTTAGGAATTACAATTATCCTATATATCTTAGCTTATTTATGGCTGTTATTAGATTTTATTAATTAATATGAGTTTGCTATTTTAGTTATTCTAGGTTTAGTAGTTTTAGGATGCCTATTTTAGTTATTCTAGGGTTCTCTATGTTGAGTTAATTTTCAGTTTTTGATGAAATAAGTATTGGTTTTGCGTCTTCCAGTCCCCTGGAATTTATTCTTTTCTCCCTCTGGTCTTCTTTTCTATTCTTTGTGCGTTCTTTTCTTCTGCCGCTAGACCAACCAGCTGTCGAGCAGGATTTCTTCTATTGGAAATTGAAGTTATTCCAGGAGACTGCTGCATCTGATGCTCAAAACTCCTGAGAATTTGAATTTTTATAGGGGATTTATGAAACTGAGTGGTTTTTATTATCTTTTGCAGGTGAATACACATCTCACACCACGTCCAATTTTACTTACTAGGCATGGAGAGAGTCGTGACAATGTGAGGGGCAGAATAGGGGGTGACAGTGTCTTAAGGTATTCCTCCATCCAAAGGCATCACTAAGTTTGTAAATATCTTTGAAGAACATGTGAGACTTTGTTGACTAAGTTGTGCTTTTTTTCTTAGAAAGGGATCTTTCCAAATTATGATCCCCTGTTTGTCTTTGTTTTGGTTATTCTCATAGGAGTTGTTTCTTCATCACTTGAAGCTTGGGTAGCATTTCTTGTTTATACGATTTGTTCAGTGGAAGCTAGTTTGACCAACTTAACAGTCTCTGCTACTGTTCAAACAGTGATGCAGGCGAACTATACTCCAGGAAACTAGCAAACTTTGTAGAGAAGCGACTCAAATCTGAAAGAGCTGCATCTGTAAGTACCATTGCCCGTGAGTCATTGGAAACCCGTTAGTTTAAAGTTCCTGGCCTGCAAGTTTAAATTGGGTCAACTACTAAATGTATCATTTTACCTGATTTCCCATGTGGTTCTTTCAGCAAATTTGAAAGCTTTTATATGGTCTTTACTCTTTCCTTTTCTGGAGAAAAAAAATGTATGCAGTGCATACATGGTTATATGATAGATTCTCCTTTCAGGGAGTCATGTTATATTGTTCTAAATTTTTCAAATGTTCTGTATGGCTGAAAGAAATAAAACAAATATCAGTTTAAGTTGGCCTCCATCCACAGATCTGGATAAACTGAAAGTGTTTATGTAATGTTGATTTTAAGATGTTCTGGATGTGTGGACAGTTTTGGTGTTTCTGTGTATCAAGTAATGTACAAAGAATAAGATTGCAATTCATTAGGTTTCATATGATGTTATCCAGATATGGACAAGCACTCTGCAGAGATCAATTATAACAGCAAGTCCAATAGCTGGATTTCCCAAGGTTGTTATAAATCCATAAGAATGTCAATTACTTTCTCACCCACTCTGTTTGGGTATTAGACCAACAGTGATTTTGGATTTTTCTAGATACAATGGCGTGCACTTGATGAAATTAATGCTGGAGTATGCGATGGCATGACTTATGAAGAAACCAAGAAAAATATGCGTGAGGAATATGAGTAAGCTGTCTGCCACCTCTGTGGTTGTGAGGAAACTGAATGTGTTGGCTTGTTAAGATAAGCAACTAGCATTGTCTTGTGCGTGAGGGGTAGTAATTCTGATGTTTTTCATATTGGTTATATGTTTTAATGTTGCTCCTTCAATTGAAGATCTCGTAAGAAGGACAAGCTAAGATACCGGTATCCTCGTGGGGAGTCTTATCTCGATGTTATCCAGAGGTTCATGCTTTCCAGAATGTTCCTTTCGCTTTTTTCTTTCCTTTTCTTTTCTTTAGACTGAGTCAGTGTGGTGAATGCTTAAAAGGACTTGTATTTCTAACCAACTTGGTCTTTAATCTCCTGTCCTACAGGCTTGAACCTGTGATCATTGAGCTTGAACGGCAAAGAGCGCCAGTTGTGGTGATATCTCACCAGGTTATTAAAGCTATGAAGTTGCTTTCCATGATATCTGATGGTGTGTTCATTATTTTGCAGTGCTTCTAACTACGACTCTTTCCCCTTTGCTACAGGCTGTTTTAAGAGCTTTATATGCTTATTTTGCTGATAGGCCTCTTAAAGAAATTCCCCACATTGAGGTAACGAAGAAATGGGTGGATCCTTCTTCTATCGTTGTTTTGAGAAGTCGTCCTCTTGTCCATCTTCTGTAAAGCCCATATATAAAAGGAAAAGAAGAATGTCTGATGTCCTGCAATATGATCCCTGTTCACTATTTATATTTTATGGTGTAGTAGATAACGGTTAAGAGCAGTGAAACAATGCATCTGTCAAATGGACTCTGACTAAGATAATGAGGCTAACAGGTAACAGATGGGGTGATGACTAACAGAGCTCTGATACTATGTTCTACCATCTAACCTAAAACCAATTTGCAGTTGGCTACTTCACCTGCAATACAAACCACCATTAAATCCCTTGACTAGGCATTTGGGATTATATAACTTAACCTGTGGATGGAACTTGGTCATCCCTTGGTTGATACAATTATGGCAACCTTTAGAATACATTTCTAAAATAAACAAATGGGAACATTTCTCTTTGCAGGTGCCACTTCATACTATCATTGAGATACAGATGGGGGTTACTGGCGTGCAGGAGAAAAGGTACAAGCTTATGGATTGAATATGTTTTCAGAAATATGTCATGTTTAAACTTAGTGTAACAACCAAAATTTGAAGATGATTTTTGTCCTTCAATTACATTTCAATTCATCAGAAAGTGTAACATAAGCAAGAATGAGTAGTGTAGAAAATACTTGTCTCACAGGGACAATTAATGAAATGCAATTCCAGTGCCTCCTGAACAGAAAATAAGTTAAATGTTCGGATATGGCTGAATCACTCTGCTGATCTTCACCCCTTATCTTGTTTAAGTGCTATGGCAAACTTCATATGTTCTCTTGAAAATAAATAAATAAATAAATAATACGTGATTCATTTGAATAGGTTACCACTATGAATTCCATATGTTTTCCAGGAACTGATGATGTCATTATGGGAATCTTTACATCTTCTATTTGCTAATTTCGTAAGGGCCATGCGTTGCCCGTGGTCCGTCATTCTATGATGTATTTGAGCCGTCCGCTTTGGTCGGCTCTTGACAATTCGGCAGGACTTGGGTGTGTGGATGACTTAGATGCGTCAGGAGTTGCATATTGTCAATTCCTCAATTTTCTATTTCATAAGATCTTTTCTGTCAAACATTAAAATTGTAGTTTCAAAAAAAAAAAAAAAATGGGAAGATCTTCACATTTGTTCTGTCGCCTGTCTGAGAAGTCATAGTAGAGGTGTCAATGAGGAGGATAGATTTAGTTGAACTAATTTTAATGCAGAAATGGGTGAATTTTTCCAGATAAACGTGTTTTTAGATTAAAAGACAGCTAAGCTATATTCCACTACGCTAAGTCATAAAGATGAGTTAATCGTATGTTTTGCATTTTTTTTTTAATTTGGGTCAAGTATGTTTGGTTTGCTAGGAATAGTAGATTATATAAATAATAACGGTCAAAATGATGTGAAATGGTATAATTTATATTGAAGTGTAATCTGATCTTGTTATAAATGTAATATCTTGAACGTTTGCGCTAATTTGTGGGGGTTTTGGTAGCATGTAGAAAGACGAATCTCATATCCCCTGCCCTGACCCCTTCGGAAACCCACAAAAGAAGTTCACAAACTTGGGCACGTATTCGTGTGATCGAAGTCGGAAAGGTCCAGGCTGGGTAGGTGTCTTTGACATGTCAAAACTCTGAGCCTGAAGTCAATTATCAAGTTGTGTTGTGTTGGTGAGTGAGAGACCTGATTGCTTGGGAACTGCATAAAACATGGAGGGAAAAAAGCTGGAAGAGTGGGGCTACCAGTATTGTGTTGTAGTGGATTGCATTGGTCAAGTTTGAACAAGGGGTGGTTGTAACTTGTAGGGTAGGGTTCACATGGGACCAACTGACCCAAAAATTGACCCATGACTATCCTCTTTTTTGACTATTAAGGCTTAGGCAAAAATAACAAATAAATAATTAATATTTCTATGTTCGGCCAAATCAGTAACTATTGTTTTTTTTAGGTCAATTGCATCACTGATGTTTTAAAATCAGTCCAAGTAACTCATTATTCGTTAACTTGATGAATATTTTGCTCAAAATGAGAATATTCCGTCAAATAATAATGATGTGCTAAAAAAAAGTCTAATGTTAGTCCTAAAATTTTAATAACTTTTCTATATCAATCACATAACTTTATATTTTTCTAAAGAAATCCTATAATTTCATAAAAGTCTACACTATTAGTCCTACATTTGACGGAAATCCAAGTTAAAAACTAAAATAATGAGTTAGAACTAAAAATACCTTAACTCTCCACTTTGATACATGATGTTGCACATTTACGGCTTGAATTGCCTTACTTGAAATTATTACTTCCAGAAACATTTCTCACAAAAAAAAAATTAATGGTACTTAAATGTGTAAATAGAGAGAAGATTTTCCTATGTTCTTCCCCAGCAACGAACTAACGAAGAACAACAAACTTACTCAAAGTGGTTGTGTATGGTTTGTCATCCTTTAAATACAAGGATTTTCTTTCCTTTTTTTGTTGTTGTTAAATTAATAGTAGATTTTTTTTTTTTATCTTCATTATCATTCATCCTTAAATATAAGGATTTTCTATATTTTACGGTGGGCAGCAGCAGCAAGACTCTTCCTTACCTCTGGGAAAGAAACAAGGGAGAAAAATGAAAACCATTCCCTACTTTCCCACCAAGTGCCTATAATTTTTTTTATGTTAGTTGAAGGAGTGCCATGGAGTTTTAACCCTGTGTAATTACGTCGACCATTGGGCCTACATGTTCCCAATCATGCATAGAATGGAGAGTAAACGGAATTCAATTACGGATTTAGTACTCTCATGTATTGCATAAAAATAGCTATTCAGTGCGCTCAATGTAAGCATTACATCTATATTTTCATGATATATATAAAATTACTACTGTGATTTGAAATATTTTTTAAATTGAATAATAATTTAATAAATAAAACATTGGTCTAAAAGAAACAACACTCCATAGAATAACATATTTGTCTAAATGAAATAATAGTTCACATAATAGAAATTTTTTTTGAAATGAACATTTTTTACTGGATCAAATAGTATTATTCATGAACAGTATTTATTCCAAAATTAACGATATTTTAGAAAACATTACATTTATAATAATGAAATATCACTTCTTGCTAAATGAAACAATATCATCTTTATATAGTACATCTTACAAAATGAATAACTTATTATAGAACAACATATTTATCTGAAGAGAACAACATATTACAAAATAGTATAATTGTCTAAAGGAAACAATATTTTATAAAAAAACACATTTATTTGAAAAGAACATCACATATGCCCAAAATGAATAATATTTCTTACTGAATCAAATAATATTATTTACGAACAGTATTTCTTCTAAAATTAATAATATTTTACAAAATATCAAATTTGTAAGAATTAAACAACACTTCTTACTGAACGAACCAACATCATTTATGAACAATATATTTACAAAATGAACAGAATATTATAAAACAAAATATTTATATATATAGAACAACATTTTTCACTAAATGAAACAATATTATTTATGAATAATATATTTTATGAAAAACATATTACATAACAGCACATTTGTATAAATAAAATAACATATTTTACTAAGTGAAATAACATTATTTATGAAATAACATTTCTTTCAAAATTATCTTCTGCATCTCTCTCCTATTCTCCCATTCCCGGCAACCTTCTAATCGAGAACTAGAGAAAATTTTGAAATAAAAACAAAATAGATGACATTTATGATAAGCTAAAACCAACAGACCTTTTCTCAAACAAAATTAATGAATAAAAGTAACGAAAATGATGATTACTACAATATTACTCTATTACTCTAGTCCCAAAAGAATGAAAAGGAACTGCTGTCGCAGAATTCTCTTTCAACCTATCAGCATTTCCTCGCAGGACCGTAATTCCTAACTTCCCATTTCATCCACAGAAACCTGTTTGATTGGTTTCATGCCATATGCTATGGCCACTAGCAATATTCCAACCAAATTAATTAATGTGACCTTAATCCCTTGATTAAGCGGACAATCTATTCAAGTATATATCTAGGAATTAATTTTAGTTTCGTGGTAATTAACCATCTTAGTCCACACACCTATTACATTTATACAATTGAATAGGTAAAATTGAGTAGTCAAGCGTTGATATTGTTTGATTCATTAAAAAATTTTATTCCCTTAAAATAAATGTGTTGTTCTATGAAATATTGTTCCCTCCAAACAAATATATTATTTAAGGTAGGATAGTAATTTCATAAATATAACAAAAGTATGAGTGTAGCACGTAGTCCGGAGATATTTTATCTTCAACCATTGTCCATTGCATAAAGATCTGTCCACTTTCAGAACTAATAGAGTATATGTTGGTAAGGTTATAGGACTTAATAAAAAAACATAAAGTTATTGGATAGAAATAGAAAAGTTAGCAAAGTCTAAGATTGAAATGATTAATTTTAACAGTAGTAGGTAACATAAATGGTTTATTTGGTCCAATAAACCTTAGTGGGTGAATAGCGCTTCCTTAGAACTTTAGTGGTTTATTTGTTATTTTTTTCTTAAGGCTTACTAATCAGAATAAAGGTAACGGTTCATCATAACTAAATATGACAAACTACACACTACCATGTTTTTTAAGGCAAATATGCTATCAATATTTTTTTCTCGGGGAAATAAGCCGTCATAAATAAAGGTGTATGATAACATGGACACCTCTAACAAATATCGTTCCTGAAGAATGAGCAGGTTTTGATTGGCCTTGCATAGAAAGCAAAAGTATCATCGTTTCTCACTCTAATTGTACACTAACAACATGTACATTTTAAGATGTTATGGTATTTGTTGGATTTTAATCTTAAATTTATTTCATTCAAGACAAAAACAAGAAAAACTGGAACCAAATTAGACATGTTCCAGGGTCAACCTATATGAAGAGGAAGAGTTCTCTAATCATTAACACCATTTAAATATACTGGCTCCCTCAAAACTTTAGTTGTTATTTGCCTATTTCAAAAAATCAGTAGCGTATTTACCTCTGGAAATACATTAGTAGACAATTTATCCCCTTAAACAAAAATAAGTGAGATATTTACCTTATAAGGAAAATACTCGGAGGTCCAAACTTTTGCTACAAAAATAAGTTTCAAAATACATATATTGTTTGATTTGAAGCGAAATTGTCTGCACAATCTACTTGATTTTGAACTCTTCAATAATATTCTCAATAGTATTTCTCTCTCCCCTCCTCTCTCTCTCTCTCCAGATACATGTATATAACTTTGGTAACTCGGGACATTTTCCCCCCTTACATTGTACGCTCACACGTTTACCTTCCTTCACAAAAATATCCATATTTTTATTTGATGACTTAGATGACAAAAATAAAAAAATAAAAGGACCTGACAGCCGTTTGTCCCCACTTTCACACTGATGTCACCGGTCTCAACAGTCGCTTAATCTTCTTCACTAGCAAGGGCATTGTCAACGAGTTTAGCGTAAAAGAAACATCCAAGATCACACAAATTGGTTGTTTCCGGCAACGAACACTAATTGATTGGACCTCTCACTTAACAAAGTAAATATTGAATTGACATATGACAAAATTCTTATTAAGGCGAAAAAAATCATAATTTTTAACACTAACCTTACAAAAGTACCACTATACGTTTTTGAAATGCAAATAAGGAAAATTATGTTCTTATTTTCACTCTATTTGACTTTATTTGTAAGAGTAAATATTAATACAGTTTACTTACCATATATGTATAACAATTTTACTGAACGGAATGCTTAGATCTTTATTAATAAATGTCAAGACTAAAATGTTTACATATTTCCAAATGTACGCATGCTGGAAAAAGAAAATTATCCAGTTTTCACCCAAAAGGCATTAGATTTAGTTTTGTTACACATAAGCTACCATCTTTTTTTATTTTTTGTGCATCAAAATACATGGCAAACATAAATTACACCAGACTCAATTTTAACAATCAGTGTACAAAAACATCAAAAAGATTGTAAAGCTACCTATAGAAACTAAGATATTAAAGGTGGTTGGTTTAATCTTTATTTAAACTCTTACGCAAAACTCAAAAATAATTTTTAATCATCATTTAAAATCTTACAACATAAAATTAAAAAAGATTTCTTTTTCATTTTAATTCAGGAAAAAATTGAAAAAAAATTATCATAAACTACATACACATTAATCTTCATATTTAGGAAAATGTATCGTCCGTTATGAGCCTGATGAAGTATATTATTACAACAGAGAAGCAAAAACATTTTCACAAATTCAAAACTTAATAATGCATAATTAAATGACACCTCAAATTTAAATTTATAAATACTTAAAGTGTCCCCAATTTTAGCAACTAAAATAAATGCCGCTTAATTATTCTTGGAAATTTTTGACTAAATTTTGACGTCTAATCTTTACTTTTGATGCATCATAACCATCTACAGACACATACAAAATATGATACACTTTAGGGTAAGATTGACATTTCACATAACAAACGTGATATGTAGTCAATTTCTGAATTTAAGTAAGTATTTAACTTTTCTTTTAATACTAGGATTGAGAAGCTACCTTTATAGCATGTTTCTAGTAAAAGCTTTGAGATTTTGTTATATACTAAATTTTCCCTTATGATTTACTTTAATAGAGTCTAAAAAATAGGGTCAGGAATAAGAGATAAATAAAGTAGGGATTCCAAAATTTAAATTATTATTAATTATGGACCAATTACCAAATTGTAAATATCACAACAAGGGACGTACTAAGACATTTAAAATTGATCTGCTTCTTTTTTTCTTTTGCAAGGTTGACATTAAAAATATTTTAAATAAACATTCAATTCGAAAAAAGAAATCATATAAACTAAAAATGGAAATCAAAGAGTTTATTGCACAAAATTATATAATGAACAAAAACATGTAACTAAAATAAGAAATAAAATCATCTCATTAATTATGTCATGTAGGATATTATAAAGTTTTAACACATCCAGTACCACTTGTAGCCCATGGCTAAATAGTTATTGAGTTAGGGGTGAGAGAGTGTTGAGGAAGCACTACGAGAGAAACAGTGAGACATATATTTGTTTTTTAGTGGAAAGATGGTAGAATAGTTTTTTTGCTTACTAAAACTTACCAAAAGAAGAAACTGTATAAAGAATTTAGGATAACAAAAAAGAAAAATGGAATCAAGAATTTGGGACAGAGAGAAGATAAAATAAGTAAGATAACAAACTTATCTTAAATTATATATTTATTTTAAGATAAAGTCTTATGAATACACAAATTTGGGAGAGGTGCGGGCAGTATTGTATAGAAACTTGCACTCTTCCAAAAGGCATTGCCAGTAGGACATCTCCAAGTGAGTTTATAGGAGTAGTTAAATAACTTTTGATCAACTTTGGGGTAATCGCCCACTTCTGAGGCCATTTGGTAAAGCCATAGGTTGTTTGACAAAGGTTGAATAACTCCAAGTTATTTTAAATAAAAAAGAAAGTTCAATGTTAACGGTAAGTTTGTTGGTAATAATCAATACCATATTAAGATAATTTGATATTTTTAAATTATTGGTTTAGTGATAATATTTTCTTAATAATATTTAAATATTTATTATTTTTAAAACTTAATACAATCTAAAATTCTGTAGCAATACTGAGTATATAAACTAGTTTCAATTCTTTCTTTTTAATACTAATATAGCGAAAAACATCAGTTTTGTAACGGAAGTGAGAAACGTAATCGCACATGTCCAGCTTCCTTGACTCGAGGCGATAAAGAATCCTACTTTACAAAATTTCAGGGGCAAGCCGACCCTAGTTAAAGTTTGAGGGATTAAATGTTGGGGTTGACAAAATTTTAGCGGCAAGGGGGATTTTAGGCCTAAAAGTTAATACCTTGAGACATTGGGATCCTTGCTTGATTTGATTTGCTTTGCTTGCGCCGATTAACAAAGTGACATGAAAAGTAATAAAATAAAGAGGCATATTTCGGCCTCAGCTCAGCTGCCGTCACCTTCACGAGTCTTCATTTCCGCTCCACCTTTCAGTTCACACAATTAGCTTCGCTTTTACTCTCTTCCACCCTCGGAGTATGGATTCCCATCTGACTTCCTATTCACTCCACCATACCCTTCCTAGCTGTTAGCTATTGCCTATGGCACAACTTCTTATGCTGGTCTTAATGCATCCTGCTCCGTTTCATGTTAGCTGTTAACTTTGATTTTATTTTATTTTTACATTGTTTTATAAGAGTTTGTCTTTTAGTATTCTTGCATAAAAAATATTGGTGGATATGATATTTATTTTTTATTTTTTTAAGAAAGGGTGTCAAATATTTTGGATATTCTTTACAAGAAATAAAAACCAACTAATATAAAACAGAGAAGGCATATATATGTTTGTGTGTATGTGCTTGTGCGTAAATGTGCTCATTTTTTTTTACCATCAAACTTGAGATTCTTATTGGCTTGCAACTACCATATTTGGAACTTAATAGCCATAATTTTAACAAAGGTCTCAATAAGCTAATGATCCACCATCATGATGAACTGATCAAGATCATTGACTGCAGTAGATTTCAAAACTTAGCTAGATTTAAGAATTCATTATATTTTGACGCTTTTTATAGGCATATTACAGTGACGATCCTTTGGCTTGTCGTCATTTTCATTTTAGTAATGACTACATTGTGAAGAGGAGCCTACTTGGCATTTGATGATAGATTGAGATGTGGTGTTTAGAAAAGAATTAGAAGAGATTATTGTGAAAGCGTCTAATTAGGATATAAGATTATAGGAAATTCATTTACAAAATTCACTTGGTTAAATGCTTGATTATATAACAAACAATATCCTATAGATTCATTGAGATGATATTCATAATTTCTTGTGATCGGTTAAGGTTTTACAACCTTATATAATATAATTTTATCTTTGCAATTAAAGGATTGGCTTGGGTAAGAGGAGTGAGGGTTAGGATAAATTTTGTAATAGAATTTTTCTCAATTTTTTTTGAAAAAAAACACTATATTATCCTCATAATATAATTTTTGATACACATGATCAAAGTTGAAAGCGAAGAAACATTAGAATTTGAGTGTTGCCAATACATACGATTATTAAAGGAGTGTCAAATGTATATATAAAGTTTTTGTGAAAAGCAAATTCCTCCGGGCTCTAGCAAATTCCGACTTTGAGGGAGTTGGTGTACTTAATTGCAAGAGAGTGCTTCCATGCCAAAGTTAGTAAGAGAAAATAAAATGATAATATAAACAAAATGAGAAAAGAAAATTAATGATAAAATATAAAAAGAAAATTAGTCGTTTGAACATTGCTCAAGATAATTGTTTGTTGCATAGCAATGGCATATGACAGAAGTTAAAAGCAACAATATTTTATACACGAGACGAGAGAAGGAAAGAAAAGTCAGAGACAGAGCCAACAGCCCCAATATTTAAGTGCACAATCTCCATTATTAATACAAATCCTCTGAAAGAAAACAACTTTATTTCTACGTAAACAATTTTTAATCAATAGAAGATTCCATCCTCCAAGTCCATGCATTAATACAACACCCCCAGCCCCTTCCCCTTCCCATCCACATCAACTTCAGTGCCTGCAGCCCAGAAAAACGGATTCCTTCCCATCTTCTCTTCCGCCAAAATGTCGAGCGACCACCCTTTTTCCCATTTCATCCACGGCATCTCCTCCTACAACGCCAACGTCCTGATGGCCGCCCTCATATCCCTCCTCCTCGTCATCCTCTTCGTCCTCCTCCTCCACATCTACGCCAAATGGTTCTTGGTTCAGTCACGCCGCCGCCGCCGCCGCCGCCGCCGAACCGTCCTCCTTCCTGATCGGTTCACCCATTTCCGATCCTTTCCCTTCGAAAGCAGCGATTTTGGCAGCTCCCCATCAAAGGGTCTGGATTCCTCTGCCATATCCTCTATTCCCTTGTTCGTTTACGGTGCCAAGGAAGAGCATTTGAAGCAAGGACTTGAGTGCGTGATTTGCTTGAGCCAGTTCGTGGAAAATGAATTGGGGAGGAATTTGAGCAAGTGTGGGCATTGTTTTCATGTGGAATGTGTTGATATGTGGCTCCAATCTCATTCTAATTGTCCAATTTGTAGAGCCTCCGCTGTGAACTTACCAGAAGTTGATGCAGGTGAAGATGGTGAAGAGGGTGTGGCTGCTGTAAATGTGATTGATGGGGAATCCAGAACATTGGAGGTTGAGATTGATCTATCTTTTGATTGTGATACTAACAATAATCACAATGTAGAGCTAAAGAAGGATGATAATTCCTTGGCAGCTTCTTCTTCTTCTTCTTCTTCTTCTATTGGGTACTCTTTGAAGAGGATGTTGAGCAGGAATAGATCGGAAGGGAAGGTTTTTCCTTCATCCGAGGAGGGTCAAGTGAATGTTTGACGCTTTTTAGAAGCAAATGGTTTTGACAGTTTCAAGTTTCGGGGAGGCAGACAGCTGTATGCTAGTCTTGGTAGTCAGTCTAGACTCTAGACTTAGAGGATGTAATTAGTGAACACTTTTGTATAGATTTCTCATCTTTCTCTGAGTTTTTTACTGGAGGCAAAGCTAAGCTGTTGGAACTGTCTTTAATTTGCTTGCTAATTCATTTTCATATGAATGAATACTAAAAGTAATTCTTCAGAGATTAGGAAGTGAAGTGTGTTATTGGGCAGTGATCTATCTTTGTTCTTGAATTGGGTCAAGGCTAATTGACTTCACAGTCTCGGTTTGTGTGACCAATTTTTGGTTAATCATTTCGGAATTATTGAGAAAAGGAAGAAGATTTGGTCTAATGACTCAAGAGGCACCGGTTGGTGTGGCCTATGCCTACGAGGGGAGTGGCTGAATGTACAAAATAAACATTACCTTGCATGTTTTCTGGTCAATGGTTCTGAGCCTCTGTATTAAATAAAGGGGCAGAGCAGAGAGGTCAAGGCCCACTATCAGACAAATCCTGCATTTACTAGTGCTTGCTTGGATCCTGGCCCATCAAATTCAGCTTTCTTGTCTTATCACTCATCAGTTTCTTAAAAGCTCATCCTGCCCACCCTCCCCAAATACGAACGAAAATAATCTTCTACAAATAATAGATTCAAATGGTTTACACTTTATATATATACAGCCTCAAATTCACAAAAGTTGTCACTTTTACTATTTATAGTAATAAATTTATAATTTTATTTCTTTCAAAATTTATGATAAAAATATGAAATTTTTATATAAAAATAAAATTTTAAAAATTATAGTTTCTAAATATTATTTTTTAATTTTTTTAAATATATATTAATATGAATATATCTAAATCAAATTTTAGTTAAAAAAATAAAAGTATCAATTAATACGAAACAGAAAGGGTATTACATTATTGCTTGTATTTCCAGATGCTAGCTTAAAAGAACTTTATCCTTGGCATCTTTTTTCTCTTTTCTTTCTTTTCTTTTTTTTTTCTATAGAAGACGCGTATCTACTTGTTTAGTGGATAATTAACTTTAGCATATGGATTTAATGAAGCACTGATCTTGGTATGATACCTTTTCATTAGAGTGGTTTTTACACGCAAGTACGTGTTAAAAGAGGCAACGTGAGGACCTATAAAAGATTTTCCAATACTTAAGTAAATAGGAATCCTATGTAAGACATCAATACCAAGGAAGTAATCTTACATATCACAAATAAACAGTATAACATTTATATGAGCCTTGGAAGTGGTATCACTTGGATTTAAAGTTGTTAGATGAGACGGTTATTTTCCATAGGCTCTAAATTGTAGGATTAATAAGACACATGTCTTACCAATACCATTGGGCTTGCAAGTGACATTTTCTTTAGGAAATGGGGCATGGGCTTTTGTGAGAATTTTTGCCCTTATGGGCCTTACATCAACTTAAGCCATCTGGACTTGCTCTAACCTAATAATCTAAGGTACGAATTTTCATTTCTCCCAAGCCTCAACAAGGTCATTTAGTCCTAGTAAAGGCTAAAAAAATATGCTAAGAACACAAAACTAAGAGACAACGGTAGAAATGTTCCTTTCCTACCACATTTTCAAGTCTCCTCCATTCTTTCGAGAGAATAGCAGTGGGAGGATCCCCAATTCATGCAAAATAACACTTTAAGAAATTTCACAAAAAACCTTTCAATTTAGGTGTGTTAGTAAACTCTATCACAATTTATTTCTAATTATGATATTATTGTGGCGAATCTAATATATCTCTAAAACCATTTTGTATTTATGTTAGTGGCATTTTATTGAATAGATGCCTAGTGATTGGTAGGGAAGAGAGTGTCCAATGAAGAACATGTTGTGCCTAGGATAATAAGAGTTTGGTACGTTTAAAGTGTACCACTATGAAGAGGTCCTTAGTTTCTAGACCCTGGCTCTATTCCATCATCTACTACGTACTAGCATTTGAACTTGAAGGCATCTTTTACTAGAGATGAACAATGGGCCGGGTAGCTCAGAACCAACTCAAGTCAAACCCGGCTCAAGCACTGTCAAAGCACAACAAGGCTTGGTATGAAGTGGGCTCAAAAAATATTGGGTTGTGTATGAGGTTGAAGAAGAGCAAACGAAGACTGACCTAGGACCAACTGAAGCCTGGCCCCAGGCACTGCTGGAACCAGCTCGTCTGGTCTGAGCCGATTTGGCCTGGGTCTGCCGTTTCTCTTCGTCTCCAACAGTCACCTAGTTAAAAAAAGGGGGGGAATGATAGAACAAGGACCTTTGACTGTGTGTAACGGTGTTTTTAGCCAAAACCCTTTTTTTACCCTCATGCAACTCCTATAAATGGCTATCTTTTTAGGGTATTTTTGTTCATTTTTTTTTTGCCACTCTTGTAAATAGAGAGCCTCATTTTCTCACTTCCTCACCCTAATTCTTGCACTCTTATCTTTATATCTACCACTTTTTCTACAACTTTCTTCGGGCTATTCATCAATTTTGTTAATCTCCTACTAGTCTCTCCTTAATCTCTCCATCAATTTGCTTCAACTCAATGGCATCAAAGAAAAGTACTAGCTCCGCCCCTGCCAAGAGCTCCTAGTCCCACACCGGCTTCGCTCATTTTTCCATCACAAGAGTTCAGTGAGAAAGAGGATTCACATTCAAGAGGCCGACAAGCCAACCAACATTGATATGATCTTATTTGAGACAAGTAAGGATGGCATATGATGACATTTTTGGAGTGGTGGAAAGCCAAGAGTAACAGATATCCGATTCTTCCCATCATTGCCAAGGAGGTTGACTCCAAAAGTAGTGGAAGTCTAGGCCTACAACTGTGACTAAGGTCTTGTTGCATTAAAAAAGTAAGACCAGAAAAAGTTCAGATGATGCAGTGCAAGATGATAATAATACTTCCACATTTTAGGTTTTTCTTTTCGGTTCATAGTATGTTTTTTATTTGATTATGCTGTGTAGCATAGATCATAAGTTTAATTTTCAACTCTTTTTTTGGAATGTTTCACCACTTTCTTATGTAATGCCTATTCTAAGTTATTTGTAAATGTCACTTGGTTTTTTTATTAATAAGAATTGCAATAGTTATGGTGTTTTTCTCTACATTCATATTTTATAAAACATTTTCACAAAAAAAAAAAATTTAGCCTGACCTAGGTCCAGACCTGCAACAGGCCCAGCCTAGGCCCAGGTTAAACCTGGCATGCGGTACTTTGGGCCTGACCTAACCAGGCCAAGGCCCAACCAAACCAATCAAGCCCAATGTTCACTACCATATCTTACCACCAATTCTCACTCGTCTTTCGAATGCAGATTTGTTGGCCCGCTTGCTTCTAACTCCTAAGCAAATAATACTCCATCAAACAGCTTTTGATGGGTTAAGAGTCCTTATGTAACTAATCACACGCATAAAGTAACATTTGGAAAAACGTATTAATTTCTCTGAATAACTATTTATGCTTATATAATCATCTACCTATGTTTTTAAAAACAGTTTATATGTTGGTACGAACATAATTAATTACATTGATAAATATAAGCAATTTTCATGGACGGATTTTTTCAGAGATGCACACTCCATGCTTGCAAATTTGACATGGACACATAAATTTGGGGTCTGACTTATTGTTCAGTGGAGGTGGAGTACTGTAAACATATTATAAATATTGGAAGTTTATTTTGTTGACATTAGTCTTAAGCTGCATTTACGAATTATATATGATATGATTGGTTTTCCTTTTCCTCTATGACAAGGAACCGATTGATTTTCTTACTTCATCCTTCAGGTGGATTTATAAGTTCACTGCGTGTAAAAAAAAAAAAAAAAGATTGATTGGGCTGATCGACTGATTCGGATTTGGGGAGACAGGTGGTTGGCCCAATCCATGTGCTCAGCTGCCAACCACTGTAGGCCACTTAAATATTTCTTAGGGAGGCCTAGGGCCCAAAGATTTGGAAACTTATCCATACGGTGGCTATTTTTTTGAAAACTAATTTAGTACCAACTAATACAATTATAGTAGATTGTGTACAAATTTTTTTGAGTATTTCTCATCATGAAGATGCTCATCTTAAAGATTCATTTTAATTTAAATTAACTTAATCTAAAATAATTTACTTTAATTTTTATATATTTTTTTACTTGAAAATTATTTTATTTTACAGCTAATATTATTTAGGTGTAATAATTTATTGATTGTTAAAATTTTTATAATATTATTAATAAAATTTATAAAAATTTAATAACACCATAAAAAATTTATTTTGAATAAATTATTATATTTACGTAATAATGACTTTCAACTGAAATTGCTTTATGGGTGAAAAGATGTAAGAATAAACAATAATATATTTTGGATTAAGTTAATTAAAATTAAAATAACCCCTAAACAAACTTAAACAAATTGAGAATATATTCAACCTGATGCAACAAGCCGTCCTTTTTATTGTTCCTCCTAATGTTATCTCTAAACTCATGATCGGACTTATTCTCTCTTATTCTCTCCTAAATTGTTTGCTTGTACAATTTAAAAAGTAAAATCTTCCTCGCATTTCAAAATAAAATGAAATACACCTATGTGAAAAGTAAAACCAAGTAGTTTTTGTCAAGTAGTCGTACATAGTCCAGTCAAGACCACACCCATATGAAAAGTAAAGCCAAGAGTAGTTTTCACCAAGTAGTCGTATTACATTACGAAATGGTATTGCACGTTTCTTTATTTTTTTGGATTATTAAATATGTCATGCCTTATAAACATATAATTGACTCGTTTCATGGGTTAAAAAATGAACCCTTACTCTACCACAGAAATTAAATTATATGTAATTTATGATATTTTTTAATTTTACTCATGAAATTAAAACTTGAAAAAAAAATTGGTTTTATATAATGTGAGTTGAAAAGAAGATTAAGAGAAAAAAAGGAAATATTTATTTTTAGGTTTTTGTGTAGTGAAAGTTTAAATAAAGATATTAAGATAAATTGAATGCTAAAAACTTTTCAAAATGAAACATGTTCCAATCTTTTCTAGGGTAACAAAAAAAAAATACATTTTTATCATTTTTGAATGGATAAAGTATAATTTATTCCTTGGCTTGGGCTAAAATACTTCCTGACCACTCAAAGCACCCCTTCTTTCAACTTCTTTACCAGCCACGCTACTCACTAGTTCTCCTTCAGCCCTCACCTCCTTACACCTGTCTATTCCTCGGCCAATCTCCATTACGACAAACAAGTTCCGATGAGTCCTCAACATCAATATCAGTTCATCTTTGCCTCTCACCTTCTTACAGCCTTCCACTATTTTGCTAATCTCCACTAGCCCATCACAGGCCTCCTTCATTGCTTCAACTGCTTTGTCCCCTCTATGCTTGCCTTTTGTCAATGGGCTCTAGCAAGTCCTCAACGTCAAGATATGTTGACGATTACAAAGTTATCTGATCTAGGGAAAGCTACTGTCAGCTTCACCTCTAACATCCTATGCCAACCTTTCTCTGTCGTTTGTCTTTGCCTTTGGTGGTGTTTGTGCCCCATTGGAGAAAGAACCGACATCCTTGTCTCCAGCAACATCTTTACTAATCCGTTTAATAAGAAGTATTATTCTATTCATATAAATATGTTGTTTGTAATACGTTATTTATTTTGTAGGATGTGTTGTTCGCAATTAGTATTACTCTAATAGTAGGAAATAAGAAGTGATGTTCCATCAATACAATTGTGTTGTTTTTTAATATGTTGTTAACTTCATAAGATGCATTATTCATAAATAATGATGTTCCGTTTAATAGAAATGTTATTCTATTAATCCGAATGTGTTATTCCTTTTGATAAGATGCTGTTTACAAATAGTGATATTTCATGTAGACAAATGTGCTATCCTGGAATATGTTGTTCCATTCATTAATAAATATTGTTCAGACACGATGACATTTTTGTAAACAATGTAGAAGTGTATGTGTGTACATTGGTGCACCGGGTGCACACTATAGTTACTCTTATTTCTTGACTAATTTGCGTAATTACAATAGATATGAAATTTTATGACTTAAGGTCATGAGTAAAATTTCAAAAACTATACAAATGCACAAGTTTGGTAGTTTATTCAATTTTCCCGCAAAACCATGGCATTTTATCTACCGATATTTTTTATTGTGTGTTTTTTTCCGTTTATAGCAATATATAGTGTGGTGTGCCGAACATATACCATGTTGTACCTTGATTTAGGACAATTTTTTTTCTTTTTTTGTTTCTTACATCAGTGCACCTTTTACATACATCCGTAAAATGAAAAAAATATAATTAATGCATATAATTTTACATAAATATTTATGTAATTTTTAATTTTTAATTTAAGAGAAAAATTGTTTTCATATTATATTTTTATGTTTTCATATAAAAATATTTTCTTTCGTATGTATTTTATTTATATTAAAAAATCATAAATAATTAGAATACATATAAAATGTGCAATAAATTATATTTGATGTTTTTATCTCAAAAATATTATTTTGATACATATCATTTTGTGAATACAACAACTATATGTTGTGTGATATCCCATAGAGTATACTTATATATAATTTATAAAATGTGATATACATAACAGTAATAATATTAAAAATTTTATGGGGCACTTGGCGCCTTAGGACTTTAATCTGTCCATCTCTAGTATTTTTTTTTTCTGTAGAACTTTGAAAATAGACGCAAAAATGAACTGAATTTGAGGAAGAACAAACAATGACATACACATTCTGTATATAAAAAAGATTGAATCAAATGATATAACATCGAAATATATGCTCTGAAGTTTGGAAAAGCTACCATCCAAACATTTTGGAAGAATAAAAAAAAATTAATCAAGTTAAATCAAACAATAAAAACAACTCTGAAAAGAAAGAATGATTTTGACACTAATTTTTATTCCGTTGAAGCTAAAGAAGGACAAAGACCAACCAGGGATAAATCATAATAAAATGGGGGTTTCAACGAAATTGAACAAACGGATCAGAGTATGGAAAATATATACTTACATTCGGTACATGTCAATTGTGTTTGTGAACCACTACGATGAATACTATGGACATATGTTTAATTAGACATAATAGACTATTTCCAAATTTACCTCTCACTAGAATAGGTAATTTCAATCATGACCCTATCCCAAATCATTGCCACTTCTTTTAGAGAGGATCAATTCTCCTAGTCAATCAAGTTTTGCGAGCATGGTCGAGAGGACGAACAACAATTGAGACAACAAAAAAATCACAACCCTACTAGACTTTATGAGACAACGTCAATGATCGAGGCGGCGAAGAAGTCAATGACGGTGACAAAGAGAGCAGCAACATGGACAACGGACAAGATAATCATGGCCATGCCACATATCTAGCCCGACCCGTCAGGCAAGCTAAGGACGAGGAAGATGCGAGTGTTTTGAGCCGAAGGAGAATGGGGAAGACGAAGAAGGTCAAGATGAGGAAGAGGATGAGGGTGGTGGGAAGATGAAAGCAACGGTGAAAAGGAAGAGGTCAAACCTAGATGGTTCCGATGATGATGATGGTGAGGACTAGGAGAGGCCATCCAAACGAGAATGTTTAGCGGCCCAATTGTGACTTGGGATGGTAGCAAATCGCTCAATCGCTCTCCCTCACCGATTAACCATACAAATAAGAGTACTTAATGCATTTATTCCAGTACTAGTACTAGCACTAGGGTCATTTTTATAGTCAATTTTATAAATTACTTAAGATATTTTTACATAATCATTTAGACATTTTTATTTATTGATTTAAATACTTTCAATTTTTAAGACAAATAAATTGTTTGCATATTACTTAAAATACTTTTACATATTAATACAGATGCTTTAAAATATTACTCAGACACTTCTACATTTTTACATATTATTTTTGTAGAGAATGAATAGTTTGCATATGTTTTTAAAGAGGAAAAATAGTTTGCATATTAATTTATACACTTATGTATACTTGTTCACACATTGGCAGTAGAGGGAGTAAGGTAGAATTTCTGATTCAAAGGTCTTATTTCCCCAATTTATGGGATGAGAAAGTACAAATGAAATAATAATAAAGGAAAACAAATAAACAAACAAATAAACTCAGGTGATAAATAAGATAGCAAATAACCCAATTAAAATTTATTTTTTAATTCTATGTCTAAAATAAATTTGCCTAAAGTCTTTAGGCATTGCTTCATTATTTGTCAAATTTTTTTGGATGGATGTGAATTATATATGAATAGTTAAGAGTGGGTTAATATATTTAATTAGACATATGTGCACATTATAATAACCAATGAATAACCAATACATAGGAAAACATATTATAGAAAGGGTTAAGATTTGCAAAACCTGTCCCACTAAGAATGGTAATAACACTAATATTATGACTATTTATGGAATTAAAAATCAACAGTAAATTAATAGTAAATAATTTATTAATTTATAGAAAATCAATATGTGTTCGATTTTAATATAGCAAATCATTTATTAATTTATAGAAAATCAATATGCGTTCGATGTCAATATAGCATTTTAAAAAAATAGTTAATTTAAAAGTTGTCAAAGAAACGTCAAATATTGTAGGCAAAATATGAATATGGAAATTGGTGAGGAACTAATTGAGGGGTTATTTTGGGTTTAAGACTTCAATTTAAGGGTAACTATGAAATCAATGGACTAATATTTGAGATGGCATTCAATTGGATATAGAATAGATCATACAGTAGGAGGGACTAATTTGGGGGGTAATTTTGGGTTCAAGGCTTCAATTCGAGAGTAATTATGGGATTAATCAACTAATGTTTGAGAGGACATTTAATTGGAGTAAATACATATAATAGATAATAGATTATCTATGAAAGTTGAGGCTAGAAAAAAAATGAAATTTAAATACTTAAAAATAAATCATGTAATTTCAAAGTGAGTATGGGCGATACGAATGCTTAAAATAGATCTCGAATAGAGTTATTGTTGGAGGTGTGTTGACCAGAGCATAGACGTCGGTGCCGCCGTCGTCTCCGTCGGGGTCACTGGATCTCAGCGAATGGCTCTCATCGCCCCCGCCATCGTTGGCTCTACCGATCAAAATCGAGAGCAAAATCATTCTCCCCTGCATTTGATTCCATGCTATCATTTAATTCAAATTCCAGCGTTTCCCGTCTCCTACGATTTCGATCGCCTTTTGTTGAACTTCTACTTGAGATGAAAAATAAAAAATATGAATCAGAAGACGGGAGTGAGGGAAGGCGGCGCTACTAAGTGCTTCAATAGACACGAAGAGAGATGGCGGACAATAGGGGCAAAATTGACAAAATGTAATAAAAAAGTATTTTTTCTTGACATGCGCGAAGAATCAAATGGTGCAAATGTAAATATTTCCAACAGTTTCCAATTTTATAATTTTTCTTTATTTTAAGAGTAGGGAATGAGATGAAGGAGAAAATCTCATACCCTATTTCTATAGAAATTTCAAAATTTTTTGAGGAGTAAAAATAATACTTCTTTTGTTTTGTAAAAATTGTCCTATTTATCATTCATAACAATTAATTTAAAATTTTCTTTCTTTCAAAATTTCTTATAAAAATATAAAATTTTTATATAAAAATGATATCTTAAAGACTTTATTTTATAAATATATATATATTAAAAAATTATAATACAAATTAATATGAATATGTTTAAGTTAAACTTTTGTTAAAAAAGTTAAAATAGTCATTCTTTATGAAGTGGGGTAGTAAATTTTTACGTTTCGTACAATATTTAATTATACAATAATTAGTTCATATATTTTTTTTAATTTCAAAAATTCTTATAAAAAGTTTTTTATGAAAACAGTACCTTAAAGATTTTATTTTTATAAATATAATTTTAAATTTTTTATAAATATAAATTAATATCAATATATTTAAATTAAATTTTAGTCAAAAAGGTAAAAGAGTCATTCTTTGTAAAACAGAAGAAATAATTTTTTTTTTATTTTTTAACAATATTTAATTATATAATAATTAAACTAGTCATTAATTTAAATTTACTTTAAATTTATAATATTTAATTTTTACATAATAAATATAAAATTCTATAAAATAAAAAAAACTGTTAGAGTTTGAGTAAAAAAATTATAAAAATTTTACTTTTTATTTTTTCATTTTATAAAAATTCTGGAGAAACAGTTAGAGGTACCTAAAGAGCCTTGAACCTGAGAAAGATAAGAAACCAGTGTCTTGACTGGGATTAGTGTGTGAACCTGTTGACTTATAAGTTATTGCACATGTGATCTGAGGTGGACTCGTATCTGTTTCATTAAATTTCCGTCACATTCAGAACCGCTCCGGTTTGGGAACTAAGAATGCTGGTTTTATAGTTTTATTATTGTTTATTTTGAACATATTTAAAAACCCATACGTCATCTGTCACAAAAGTACTTGCACATTTTTTTTTCTTCGAGAACTAGTACTATTTTTTTCCAAAAAAATATTTTCCCAGGGACAAAATTAAATATTTTTGTATTCCTAATTTTATTTTTCATATTTTTAAATTGAAAAATATGTTTTTAACAAAATTAATTAAAAACAAACTTAGTAAAATAAGTGATGACACGCTTTCATAACTTTGAAATTTGTTTATATACCTTTAGCGTAGTAATGAGATATTGAGCTTTTCACCTTTCAACCAACGACTGAGGCAGCCTTCCTGTTCTTTTCACCGTCCTAACTTCTAAACATTATTTTGTATTGTTTCTGAGTACCATAAAAAATTTTGAAATCCATTTTTCATGCTTTCATTTTATTTTCAAAATTTAACTTCATTTTTTTATAATTAGAAAGACGAATTTAATTATGAAGCATATTTTTCTATTTTATTTTCTGTTACGCGAAGTTTTACCTTAACTCTTAGAAGTTAGAACCATGATGCCAAATATGTATAAAAAACAAAACCCCATAATACTCCAAACTGGTTACCGAAAAAAAAAAATTCAAACTTTCAAATAGTAAATGTTTATTGTATTACAAAATCATATGAGGGGTGTAGCAACGTGATTTTTAGGAAAAATAAATAAATAAATAAATAAACAAAAAACAAACAAATAAATAAATAGTCGCCACCAATCAGTTTATCTAGGTCGATTGGATACCTGTTATGGTTTGCGAGAGATTCTAAGATCGTGAGCGACACCAATCAGTTTATCTAGGTCGATTGGATACCTGTTATGGTTTGCGAGAGATTCTAAGATCGTGAGCGACACCAATCAGTTTATCTAGGTCGATTGGATACCTGTTATGGTTTGCGAGAGATGCGAGAGATTCTAAGATCGTGAGTCAGTTACGCTAAAATAACCTTATTAAAGCGCCCAGAAATTGGTACCATGGGTTTTAGTTTTATCCTTTCTTAAATCTTTATTTCTTAATCTAATCTTTGATTGAAAATAATTTTAATGAATTTTATTTAAACCAACCGGATATGGAATCTTAGATGTCCTAGAAATTTAGGAACTTTATCAAATCCACCAAGAATTTGAAAGGAATCTTGTTCTAACCCGTGAGTCTTATTAGACCAATCGGATTTGAACGAATAATCCGACTCAGGATTTTATCAAACCACCAAGAACAGATATTTGAAGGTTTACTAAATATCTTGTAATTTGCCTTAATTCAATCTCTTTCTAATCTCTAAGAATTTAAATTACCTAGCATAATAATTCTTTATGTGTTATCAAATTTTAGGTGCATTATGGGAATTAAATAAAGAAAATCACACTATGCCAAATTTTAAAAGAAAAATAAATAAATAAATAAATAAATAAACAAACAAATAAATAAATAGACATTCTAGGTTATATTCTTATGTGGAATTTAATGGCTAAATTTAATGCATGGCCGAAACAAAACAAAGGAAGAAACAAAGGAAAAAAAAAAGAAAAAAATAAAAACTTGCTGTCAGTGACCTGTATGCAAAAAAAAGAGAGTTAGTGACTTGTATGAACGAAACACAAGATTAGAAGGGCTAGACGAGGGTTATACCGAAAAAGTGAAAGTGATGAGTCAGACGGGTCGGTTGGCAGGTTTGAAACGGATCTCTCTCTGATTCTGCGTTCACCGACGACGGAGGAGCGACGGAGCTTGGAGGACAAGCCCGCGGATGACGACGGCGGGAGCAGGGGAGCGCCGGGGCATGGACGGCGTTCGGAGGAGGGTCGCGACGGGGAGGACGAGCGGAACGACGCTGGCGGTGGCTCGGTGAGACGGATGCGCGACGTCGAGAGAGAGAGTTGGGGCGACTGGCGGGCGACACGACGGAGGCAGGTTGGAGAGATTGACGTCGACGGCGATGGGGATTGCGGTGGCTGGAGCAGCGGGGGGAGAGGTCGGAGGCGTCGGACTGCAAAGGGGTGCACCAGGGGTGGCGGCGGCTCAGGGAAGAAGCTAGGGTTTCTGGAAGAGAAGTAGCGAGAAAATAGGGACTTGAGGCGGCAGTTTTCTCTTTTTCGAGTTAGGAGCTTAGGGCTTCGATTTTTCTCCTCTCTCTCGAAATTTGGACCCATGTTTATACTAGTGAGACTTTAAAAAGGTGATTAACAATGTTTTTAGAGTTTAAACTTCATCCAAATCAAATTTGAAGAAGTTTAAGTCAATTAGGATGCAATCTGGTAAAATTACCAGTTTCAGTCCAACAAAACTCTCCAGCTGCCTATTCTGCCCTAAGTTCTGTACGAATTTCAATTTGACCCAAAACTTCTAGGAATTGTCAGATTAGCCCAAAACTTTGCAAAACCCCAGATTTTTCCTGAAATTTCATAAAAATCGCCAGATTCAGCTCAAACTCTCTAAAATTGACAGATTTGCCCCAAACTTTTGAATTTTGCTCAAAACTTTCTAAAAATCCCCAGTTTCATCCCAAACTTTTTCTTTTTACCCAAATTGACCCTACAGGACTTTTAGGACTCCAAATTAGTACCTAAACTAAATTAACTCCTATTTCTACCCTAGATGACCACTTAAAATTCCTAAAGATTTGTAGACCAAAATAACAATATAACCTAAATGTGACTAGACTAACTAATTATGCAAAACCCTAAAAATGACAAAAATGACCCAAATTCCTAACAAATGACCAAATAGTCCCTAAAAATGAAAATTCTCCCTCAACTAATTTTCCTAACTTAAAACTTAAGCAAAAGTCAGTGTCCGGACAAAATTGGGTGTCAACAAGGGGATACCCCTAGGTGACAGATATTTATATTTTTAAGAAATATAACAACAATTTTGGGACATCTAAAAATGAAAATTACTATAAAATTAGGACGAATGGATTAATATTATTACTTTTAACCATGATGATGCTAACAATAAGCAATCAAAAAAAATATATATATAAATCTAGATCGAAGTACTAAACACACAATCACACACACATAATTTTCTTTCTTTTTTTTTAAATGGATATTTTAAACTTTCTTATTTCAATTACCTTCAATTTAGTTGATATCACATTTTGCTGCCTCCTTTTAAGAAATACACACTTTACCCCTAAATGTATAAAAGATTGAAATGTAAGTTCTACATTTGCCAATAGAATGACAATAGAAAAGGACATCTACAAGTAAAACTAGCAATATTGTAACTAGGTCCTCCAAGGGTAGTGCAACAAAAACCCCTTCATCCCATCCCTCATGTTTAGGATTATTCACTTTTATTTTTACGCTCGTAATAAATTGTATTAAAAATTTCATGTACAAAAAAATAAAAAATACATTCAATTCAAGAGAAAGAGATCGATAAAGTTAAAATAGAAAAGCATGATTGATAAATGAAGCTTATTTTCTATATGTCATAATCATTCTATTTTAGATACAACTCCTATTTTCAATTGTCTACTTTTAATCTTATTTTTATAAAACTTTTATTTATTTAAATTTTTAATTATGACATTTTCTCACCGTCACTCCCCTTTTCGGCTCTCAAACGTTTTGGGTTACCCCGCTTGTCCCACCCGACTCGAGCTCCAGACATGTAATTCATGATCAAGTATGGCAATCACACTCATCATGCACCAATCTAGAGTAGTGCATGCCACACAATAAAGAACTTACTAGACCGCACCCCCCGCTAAAGGAAATTATAAACCTAACAACACTAGCACCGCAAACAAATAATACACCTTGCTTTAATATCAATTCTATTTGATGGGTAAAGTACTACCACATATAAAAGCCTCAATTTTTTTCCAACTCTTTGGTTTAATAGTTAAATGGCCAAAGGGATATGGGGAGGTAATGAGTTCAAATCCTGACTTCTTTATTCCATAATACCCCTAAGCCCTCATACATTATGTAGACATTTATGATTACCAAAAAAATCTCAATTTTGTAATTAAAGTCAAATAAAATTTCGATTTTTACTTCGTATGTCCCTGGTTATTTACAGCATTTTCACAACAAAAAGTTATTTACTTCATTTGCAAATGGCACACCAATTAAAAAATTAAAGGAAAAAATTATTTGTAATTTTTTTCTTTTACTCTTTCACTTTTTACACATAAATAAAAAATATTGAAAAAGTGAATATTAAAATGATAATTTTGGAAATAATATGGTAGCCTTTTTTACTAAATATGAAAATGATACAAACAATTCTTACAAAAAATGATACAAAAAATTGAGACTTAAAACAAGCCATGTTTGGTATTAGAGTTAACAATTAGCATTTGATTTTTCAAAAACTATATGGGCAATTTTGGGCGTTTAATGTCGGTGATTTGATTTTTATCATTAAGAAATCATCAGAAACTCGAACATTTTTAATCACAAAATTGTTCCCCAATAGGAATGAATTGTGCAAATAAAGCAGAGGAATAAGGAATATTGTTCATTTCTTCTCCACAACATATATTAATACTTCACGTCAGAGTCATCAACAAAGATAGAATGAATATGTAGCAACTGGAAGACTCGTTAAAACGTTTCAACAGCTTTCAAACTCATGTTTGGGCTGACCCAAATCCCACCAGCAAAACAAGACTTAAAGTCTTAAAATATAAATTTTATTTATTTCTCAATTGGAACCGTATCAACTGAGGCTTACGCGTGCATGGTATCGGTGCACAGTGGCCCGGGACCCGGCACGGCCGGGCGATAGGTGTGCCAGTACTGTGCCGCTCATAACATTTTTTTTATTATTTTAATATTTTTCCTAATTTTTATAAAATAATTTTTTAATTAAAAAATATTAGAGGAATAATTTTATTAAGATTGAAATTCTCTTCAGTTATTCTAGACTATAAATAGCTATTTTAAGTTATATTTTAGGCATTACAATTAATATCACTTAAACATTCAAGAGCATTCCCAAGGCTTTCATTTTCAAAATTTTTACGCTTGCATATGCATCATGTTTCATTAAGCAAAAAAATTCCTCCAACAAAAAATTTAAAAAATTATATTTAAAAGCTATAAATTTTGTAATTTTAAATTTAAAATTTTTAAAAAAATTTAGCAAATAGTATTACGGATAGACTTAAGTAAAAAAAACTGAAAATGGCGCAAAAAATTTAAAACATAAAAAGTAATAGTTAAATGCAAGTAACCATCAAAATAAACTATAATGTAAACAAATTGTGAAACAGATGTCACAATTATTGGACCTTAAGGCATTCAAAGGTTAATGGTAAGATAATAATTCCATGATAGAGACAAGCAAGTTTCTTGAAACATATTTGTTAGTAATTTGAGAACATTGATTTAAATTGATGAGTGTAATAAAGTGTAAATAAAAATGTTATATAGACTAGGATATATTAGGCAAATTATAAGTAAAAAAACCCGGGCCTTGGCTGAGCTTGGTCGGGCCTAATGTGGGTTGGGTCCATTCTGAATTGAGCTATGCCGAGCTCACTTCCAACCTCCTCTTTTGTTAGGCCCATAACCGTCCCTCTCTCACCTTGGCTTGTGCCGAGTAGGTTTTGACCAGGCCTGGTGCCGGGTTTGACCCAGGCCAAACCTGAGCTAGGTTGGGTCCAACCCTCCTCAGTGAACACCTTTATGCATGGGTCCAAAAGGCCACATGAATCACGGGTTCAGCGCACTAAGTTATGACAGTCGCGCTTGACATTAACATTAGCGCTAAAGTGTTTAAAAGGAGTAAACTACACAAATGATTCTTAACATTTAGTTATTGTTGTTTTTTAGTGCATAATTTATTGGATATTTTTTTTCCCTAAACCTATTAAAATTGTTTCATTTTAGTCCCTCACCAAATGAAATTTATTAGCTCAAAATAATTGTTTGACAGGAACTTTTAAAATTCTAATTTAAATATTCGATAACTATCTTACAATAAATTCAAACAGTTTAATATTTTTTACAGTAAATAGACAAATTAAATTAATAGTTTTTTCATTCTGAATGAAATAAGTTTAATTTATAGAGAGAAAAAAAAAGTGATTTGATTTTTTCATTAACTTTAAAAAAATTATTGTACAAAATAAATTTATTACAAGACAGTTACCGAATAGTTTAAATTATTATATAAAAAACTGTTATCAAACAAATACTTTGAGCGAACAAATTTCATCAATTTGGGACCAAAATGAAACATTTTCAATAAATTTAGGACTAAAATGAAATGTTTTAATAGGTTTAGGACTAAAATGGAACATTCAATAGGTTAAAGACTAAAAGGAAACAATGACTAAAGGTTAGAGACCATTCATGAAATTTACTATTTTAAAAAGATTACTTAAGATTAGCTTTTGATTTTTAATTTTGATATTTTTATCTCAACTACTCTCTTTGTCTTACTTTCTTTGCAACGTTTTTCATTTTGGCTCTCTGCAACATTTCCCTTTTTAGTAAGTTTTAACATACAACTTTACCATTATACCCTTTTACTACTCTCTGTTTTGTTTATCTTCGAATCTTATTTTTCTCACATTTCGATTTGATCTGGTATGGGCTATTCTCTGCGTCCTCGATCTTCGTCGAGCCACTGCCGGAATGGTCACAAATGAGAAAGGATCTCTGATCGGAGAGAGGTGCGAGAATCGTATGAGATCGAAGCGAAGCGAGGCACAATGAGCCAATATAGGAGAAAGATGTGAGAATCGTGCGAGATCAGATCAAAGCGAGGCACAGCGAGGTGAGATCAGAGCAAAGTGAGGCGAGATCGGAGAGTGACGTGAGAATCGTGCAAGATTGGACCAAAGCGAGGCACAGTGAGGCGGGATTAGAGAGAGGCGAGATCAGGCGAGATTAGAGTGAGGCAAGGTGACGACGACAAGTGAGGTGAGGAGCGCGAGGAACGATCAGACCATGGTGTGGAATGGCAATAAGTTGCGGTGAGGCAAGAAGTGACAGTAAGACAATGAGCGGCAGCAAGGGAAGGTAGGGCAACGAGGGAGGGTGGCTAAGGAGGGAACACGATAAAGGAGCGGCGGTGAGGGAAGGACAGCGCTGAGGGAGCTACAGTGAGGGAGGGACGGCATAGAGGGATAGAAGGGTTGGCAAGAAGCGAAGCGTTGGAGGTGAAGACAAGGACAAATTTGGAAAGTGGTGGTCAAACAGTAATTTTCTTAATATTCGTGTAAAAATAAATGGAGCAACTGGACTGGAATAGAGGAAATATTAAATAAGTTATGCTGTTCCCAAAGAAAATCTAAATGTGGCCAAAATTCAACGTGGTTTAGAAAGAATCGTACGTATATTTGCTAAGGCTAAACAATGAAGTTACAATTTGTACAGTATCTGCCATCTGGCATGAATTTTCCAGTTTCCTTGTTGCTAGATAAATGATTGGTCCGCACCAAAACCAAAAGTAAAAATTTAGGCAAAGAAAAAAGACTAATTGGATGAAGGAATATAAATTGAAAAAGGATGGACGTAGAAAAGTATTGGCTGTGTTGGATAAAATTTAAAAAGTTTAAGAATTTTAATTTGTTTAGTATGGGGTATTAGTTTTTTCATTTTGATATGATTTAAGTTTATATGTGCCCTAAAAAAAAGTTTGTTATGTTAGGTTTTATGCATGAGAGAAAAACCAAATGTAGTGAAGCGGTAAAATGTAAGAGTTTCAAGAGAAAGAAGATATGAGGAGGCCGAAGAGAGCAAGGATGAGAAGCTTTTTACAATTCTCATATCTTGTAATTGTTTGATGGCAAGATATTGAGACCAGCTTGACTATTAATGCCATATATCTACTATAATATCTATGTTTTGTTCAAATGAATTTTTTTTATCTTTAGATGTAGCTTAGTAAGAGTCAAACTACATTAAATTGATTTATTTTTGTTTGATCATATTTGTTATTTCATTCTGTGTAATGGTTGATTGAGAAATTTTTTTCCTAATAAAAAAACAAAGATTAATAAAGTGCGAATTTCCACCCAATCTTCAATTTTTTTTTAAATTTTTATTGGATAATGAAAAATATCTATGCACGGTATAAGATTAAGGAAATGGGAAAATGTCTTTTTTTTTAATTTAAAAAATATCTGAATTAAAATTAAAATATTGCTGTAGAAAAATCAGAATCTGCAAAACTTGACCCCAATGTCCCTGAGCCCTTAAGAGCATCTCCAACAACTTTCCCATTTTGCAGTTTTTCTCTATTTTAGGGAATATAAAGCCATTTTTTACTCTAACAGTTTCCCCATCCTATTCTCTAAAATAGTTATTATATTGTAGACATATGTCTAAAATGGGGAATGGGATGAAAGAGAAGATCTCATTCCCTATTTCCGCAGAAACTCCAAAAATTTTTGAGGAATGAAAAATAACATTCTTTCTTTCTTGTAAAGGTTGTCTCATTTATTATTCACAACAATTAATTCATAATTTTATTTTCTTCAAAATTTTCTTATAGAAATATAAACTTTTTATATGAAAATGGTATCTTAAAGACTCTATTTTATAAATTTAATTTTTTTAAACAAATTATAGTACAAATTAATATGAATATTTTTAAGTCAGACTTTAGTTAAAAAAGTTAAAATAGTCATTTTTTGTGAAGGTAGTAAATTTTTATATTTTGCACAATATTTAATTATACAACAATTATTTCATATTTTTTTTCAAAATTTCTTATAGAATTATATTTTTTTTTATGAAAATTGAACCTAAAGACTCTATTTTATAAACATAATTTTTAAAATTTTTTATAATATAAATTAATATAAATATATTTAAGTCAAATTTTAGTAAAAAAGGATAAAAGAGTCATTCTTTGTAAAATGGAAGGAGTAATTTTTTTACATTTTTAATAATATTTAATTATACAATAATTAATCTAGTCATTAATTTGAATTTACTTTAAATCTATAATATTTAATTGTTATATAATAAATATAAAATTCTACAAAATAGAAAAGCTGTTGGAGTTTAAGCAAAAAAATTATAAAAATTTTACTTTTTATTTCCCCATTTTGGGGAAGCTGTTGGAGATGATGTAACAATTAGGCTACAGTGCGCGGTTGCAAGTTCCAAAACGTGGGTTGGTCACGATAAAAAGG
Organism: Aquilaria sinensis; assembly: GCA_005392925.1. Taxonomy (NCBI): domain Eukaryota; kingdom Viridiplantae; phylum Streptophyta; class Magnoliopsida; order Malvales; family Thymelaeaceae; genus Aquilaria; species Aquilaria sinensis. The sequence goes on along the minus strand of SMDT01002791.1, from coordinate 64,557 downwards.
CCCCACTGAGTCGGACTCTTTTTATTTTGTTTCACTATATTTTATTTTATTTTTTTCCAAAAGTTTTATTTATTTTATTTGTTTTTCATTTTTGTGATAAAACAAAATCGTACTCTTAACTTATTTTGAAAAATATGGCACTCTCAACATAAAGTCTGGCTGAGGTTAGATGACTAAATGGTCTGACTGGACTCTGCTCTTTCGTTCTAATTCTAAACCCTGAAGAGTAGGAATTTTCTGCCCTCCTCCAATGGCTTCGTGCGTCACCGACACGGCCCGCGCCCTCAGCTGCCGCGATGGTGACGCCGCCACCCACCTCAAGCTCATCTCCATATCGGTCATCTTCCTCACAAGCATCGTCGGAATATCTTCTCCCGTCCTCCTCGCCGGTCACTTTCACGGCAAGCCTTTCTACGACAGGGCAATCCTCATCATCAAGTGCTTCGCCGCCGGTGTCATCCTGGCCACGTCACTCGTCCACGTCCTCCCCGACGCCTTCGCCGCCCTTTACGACTGCCGCGTCGCCTCCAGTCACCCCTGGAAGGATTTCCCCTTTGCCGGTCTCATCACGCTCGTTGGGGCTCTGCTGGCGCTCTGCGTTGACTTGGTGGCCAGCGCCCACGCCTCCGGCGGGCACGGGCACGGGCACGGCTCAGCCACTGAGTATTTGCCGGTGGTGGCGGCGGAGGAGAAAAAAGTGGTGGATCCTGAGAGCGAGGAATTGGTGAAGATGAAGCAGAGATTGGTGTCTCAGGTTCTGGAAATTGGCATAATTTTTCACTCTGTGATAATTGGGGTCACCATGGGAATGTCTCAGAACAAGTGCACAATTAGGCCTCTTGTGGCTGCTCTGGCTTTTCACCAGATTTTTGAGGGTATGGGACTTGGAGGATGTATTGCCCAGGTATAGCCATCGCCTATACTCATTTTTCAATGTTTTTTTCGGGGTTAAAGCAAAGTTTATTAAGTATTTTAACGAAGGTAAAGTAGGAGTAGTTCAGAACTCTATCGTCATCACTAATAAAAATTATATTCCAAGTCAAACAATTTTTTAAGGTTGAAGAATTCCAATTCTCTAATATTTTTCTCTCTGTTGTGATCATCTGCGGGTTGATTGGCTTGAAAAATTTCAGAATCTCCCCTTTGATTTTACTTGAGACGGGAGTTATTGGCTATGCTATGCTGAAGGGGTTGAGTAATGTAAGGGGAATCTAGAGATAGTGATGTAAGGAGAATTTAAAGTTAAATGATTCTTTAGTTAACTCTAGTGTTGAAGATGCTTCTGTCTGAATATGGGTGTATGTTGTGTTGATTCATTTGTTATGTAAGAAATCAAAGACAGAACCTGAACAAGACATAAAGCTCTAGATTAGTTTCTGAATGATGATTCTCTTGGTTTCTGTGTTGTTGGTATAAGTTAAATTGAATACTCGTTAGTGCAAAGGTTTGGATTCCGGCAAGAAACTTGAGATGCCCTTGGCTCTTTGCACTCAAAACTCAGTGGATCTCAGCTGCAATGGAGACCTTTTTCTTATAAAATACCACTCATTCTCTGCTTCTGAGTAAAGAAACACCCACCGATAACTTGAAGGCTTGAACACAATTTCCTAATCAACTTTGGAAATGGCATTTGCAGGCTGGTTTTGGCTTTGGAACAGTCGCATATATGTGCTTAATGTTCTCAGTGACGACTCCTCTGGGTATAGTCTTGGGGATGATGGTGTTTTCCTTGACAGGGTATGATGATAGCAGCCCGAGTGCGTTGATCATGGAAGGGCTATTGGGTTCTGTTTCTTCAGGCATCCTCATTTACATGGCCCTTGTGGATCTCATTGCAGCAGATTTCTTCCATAACAAACTAATGGATTCGCAGACGAGGTTGAAGAAAGCTTCCTTCCTTGCACTAGCCCTTGGCTCCGCCTCAATGTCCATTCTTGCCCTCTGGGCTTGAAATTTTCCATACCTCTTAATAGATGATACACAATCTCAATGAACTCACCGAATTCCAGTAAACCTCCTGTGTTGGTACCGTATTGATATTTGTTTGCTTGATTATTGGAGCAGGATCAGGTGAGGAAATGTACATATGTATTAGAAATCATAATAAATATCCTACATACATTGGTCTAAAGTTTTCTTTTTCGCAATAGATCTTCAATCTGGGATATTATGTTTCTTGTCTAGGTTTTATTAGTGTTGTTTCCCATATACCAATTGTTATTCTCTTATATCACAAGTGCTGTTCCTCATGTTTGAATTATTGTTTTAGAACAATTATTGTTCATCTCATAACAATTCTTGTTCCATATAATGTTGTTTCTTTCATTTAATAAGAAATGTTGTTTTAGATGCAATGACATTCTTGTAATTAGTAGATTATTGATGGAATATGAAGAAATGTTATTTTGTGTGTGTAAACAACATTTGTTCTCTAGGTTCTATAAAATTTGTCCACACGTATCAAGTGTTGTTACTTTTAGCAAGAATTTGCTAAAAGGATGTTCCGTTTAGCTCACACGAATTTGTTGTCTTGTAAGAAATATTGTTTTAAATGTAGTGACAGTATAATGATGTGTCGGTTAGCAAGGATGTAGAGCATGCACAAGATGAAAAGTATAGTTAGTCCATTTGTGAAATAAAAAAAAATGAACATGTGAGCTCTAGTGTTTGTTGTAGTGTCGGTCAGATTGATAGATTATGGTAAATGGTACCGCAAAACTATCAAATTTACCACTAATATTTTAGGCTAGAAGTAGATATGATGCTATAATATGTTTTTTCCCCTAATCTCTCACTAATGTTTAAAACTGGACTGGATATGTTATTGAACTTTCAAATTAAAAGTGGATATGTCACTGACTGTTAAAAATCTAATGAAAAATGTTAAAAAACTAATGAAAAATGTTAAAAATAACAAGTTTTGAAATTTTAGGGCAATAATGTAAATTTTAACAAACTTAAAAAACTTTTTGTTATTAAACTCTCTCTCTCTCTCTCTCATGCCAGTGAGAAGATTAGACAACAAAGACAAAGATAAGGACAGGGTTGAAGTGCTAATAGCAGAGATCAATACCTATTTTAGTAAAAATCTCAAAAAGTTCGGATATTTTTTTGAAGATGCATAATAATCACAACATTTCAAAATATGCTATTTATACCATTTTTTGTTATTTTATAACTGACAGTGACATATTCAGCCAATTTTAAAACATTTATTGGATATCGGGCAAAAAAAAAAAAATGGTGGTATATTCACTCTATTCACTCTCAATTCAAAACATTAGTGACAAATTGATATTTCTGCTTAAATGGTAAAAACACAAAATAAGATGAAAAATGGTTTTTAAGTTAATTAGGCATTGCTACTAACCAATATTAAAACAAAATTAACTTGCCTATGGAGTCCAATGATGAACTGTGTAGCATTATCCTGCCCTCAGTGGTGGTATCGGAAGTTCACTACTCTATGCCCTTTTAGATTTGACAACAACTACATTATCCTCATTTAGTTATGTGCCTACTATCTTTCTTTCGAATGGTTACCTATAGGGCTGAAAATGGGCCAGACTTTATTCGGGTAGCTCAAGCTCGAGCTCGAGTAAGAGAATTTCGAGTCGGGTATTTTCGAGCTCGAGCTCAAAAATTGGGCTCGAATTATTTTCGAGTAGAGCTCGAGCCCACACATATTCGGCCCTTTAGGCCCTCGAGCTTAACATGCTCGATATTTACGTTATTGCCTTATTGGGCCTTCCTTTTAGTCCCAGCCCACTCCTTTTTGGCCCCTTCCCCTTAGTCCCCAGAGGGCCTCCCCACGCGCTCACCGCTCAGTCCCTCTCGGCCTCTCCCTCCAGACCAGTCTCCACTCTCTCAGTCTCTCTGTCAGAATTTCCGATCAGCGCCTTCCTCCCGACTCCGATCAGAATCAGACTTCGTCACTCTCCCCGTCGGCAGTCTCCGGTCTCCCGAGTCACGAGTCCCTCCCTCTCGACTCCCGACTCCACGACCCGAGTCTCGAGTCCCGAGTTCCGTGACCCCGTTCCGGCTCTCCCCTGCTGCCCTGACTCCCCACCGGCAGCCAGTCACTTACCCGGCGTCAGGCCGTTGGCTACTCCCTTCGGCGGGCTTGGCCTTGGTAATTCATGTTTGCGACGCCGATTCCCTCTCGCCTTCGATGGACCGACGCTTATACTTTGCGACGCCGACGCTTCACGGCTTCAGAATCAGCACCACACACAGCACCACGCTTCACCACTTCACGCCGACGCTCTGGCTCGTCGCACCTGGTATTTAAATTTTATTTAGGATTTTCGTATCTAAATTTTTTGTTCTTAATTTGTTTCTTGCTTTCCTGTAATGTTTTTATTTAGTTATAAATTTTGATATTTGGATTTGGTTTATTATTTTTTGTCAAAATTGAGGATATACTTCAGATTTTTTTAATCAAAATTCAGGATATATTTCAGATTTTTTTTAATTCATATTTGTACTCGAGCCTCGAGCATTTTCGAGCCAAGCTCGAGCCTGACTCGAGCCGAGCTCGAGCCCAAAAAAAGGGGCTCAAGCAACTCGAGCTCGAGCTCGAGTAGTGCCGAATTGTGATAGGGCCGAGCTCGAGCCTGGCGAGCTCGGGCTCGGCTCGGCCCATTTTCAGCCCTAGTTACCTAGGAGCGTCCAGCCTACAATTACAAGAGAGATATAGTTTTATCAACTGGACAAGAAGTTGAGTTATTTTTGTCACTATTTATCTATGGTCCCAATATAATAAGCACTGAGGAAAAGACACTCTCCTCTAAATAATCAAGTTTAAAATAGTTCAGGGGTATCATTTACTGACATAAAATTTAGTCATAACGTAACAATCGTTTGGGTTAGTTTTGTTAGCATGAACTGAGCCGGGAAATAATTGGCTAGCATTACAAAATAAGTTGATGTGAAACTTTAATTAACTTGGTATTGCCATATTACATCTGCTAAAGCTAGAAATAATTGGAATAAATCTGTACTCCGTTTATGTGAACTTTTTATTTGCTGCAATTCGAGAGTTTTCTTGTGCCATTGAGCAAGGTAAAAAGGAGTGAAATTTATAGAATGTGTTGATTTGAGGACAAAGATCATCAAAGAAGCAGCGCCAGCAAATCGGGCCATAAGTGCGTTTTCAGGCAAATTTTCGAGCAAGAAACTTGTGACGCCTTTTCTCTGGTATTTACTCGAAGCTCATAGATCTCAATTGCAATTAAGAGTTTGAAGTTTCACAGTGGCGGAGCCACGTGTGGGTAATTGTCCCGCCGAATTTGGCATAACCACGTATTTAGTATAGCATTTTTTTTTTCTAAGATTTACAACTTGACATCATAAGTTTTAAATTTTACAAGTACATGTCAAAAAATAATTAACAATTGCCCCTAATGTCCTTTTTTTTTTTTTTTTTTTTAGCTCCACCCCTGTTCTGCTCGCTGCTTCTAAGAATACCTGTGGATTACTTGAAGGCTTGAACACAACCAACTTTGGAAATGCCAATTGCAGGCTGGTTTTGGCCTTGGCATAGTCGCATATATTATATACATGTGCTTAATGTTCGCCGTGACGACGACTCGTTTGGGGATAATCTTGGGGATGTTGGTGTTTTCCTCGACGGGTTGTCACGAGGACTGCAGCCTGAGTGCTCTTAGTGACTCACATGTTACAAATCATAAATTTGTGTACCAAAAAACAATAAACTAATAACGAACATCCTACATATTGCATTCTACTGTTTTCATTTTGCAATAGATCTCTAAGCAAGGATATTCTCTAAGCTCGAACAGCAACCGAACCTTGATTTCTGAATTATCTCCGGCATGAAATCCCAAATCTGTCGTCGAGACAAGATTTTGAGTTGTTTCTGTTGCTATTTGTCTCAAGTCAATGCCAAAACTTCCCCCTCCAACTAACCACTGTAGCAAACCCAGTTTGACATGTGTTCACCAAGTTGTGACGTAGCAACCTTTTTATGTGAGCAATTAGCATGAATTCAGAGTATCGACAGAGCTGTGAACTAGTGGAACAGAAGGATAAAAAGTGGTGGAACAAAAAAAAAACTGTGAAATTGTAGAACAAAAGGGTAAAAGGTCCAAAGAGCTGTGAAGTAAGCAGGATGGAACAGTTTTAGTTGGTGTTTTCAAACTCCTTGATAAGTCTACTAATCTAAAGTTACAAATAATTGGCAAATATAATGATAAAGACTTTGATCGTGTAATGGTTCGTGATGACTGTTAAACTATCAATTAATGTGGGGTTACATGATTCAGGACACCTCACTACTTTGTTAATGATATGAGGCTATTGGTATTTGTCACATATCTTGATGATCATTAATTTAGATTTCTCCTTATTATAATAAGTTGTAATAAGTGAAAATTTTATAAATGGTGCTGTTTTACGGTTTTGGTGTATTGTCAAGTCAGACATATTTTGTCTTCACAACCACAACCACGACTATGCCAGTACGAGGGTGAAAAAGTGTCTGGCTAGAAATTACATGTTCGTTTTTTGGAATGTTAAAATATTGGGAAAATTATTTGAAGGAATAAACAATACTACTTCCTTTCGGAAAAGATATTATGCAAAATAGGTCATTGTTAAAACAAATAAGCCATTGATTTTGGCGTGAAGCAATTGGAAGGCTCACGTGAAGGTTCAGGAAAAAGACGATCAAGGAAGCAGGGCGGAACGAGCCATTTAGTGGGCCAAATCTGGCCCAACACCAAGACTTTTCTTGGGGGGGCGGCGCTGTAGAATACGTGAACTGAACTGATACAAGACCAAATCCAAAACCAACCAAATAGTACCCAGAAATTCGAGACGAGTTCAATGAAAGTTCGAAGACAAGGCTGAAACCAAGGTATCGGAAAGACCAACTGAAAAGAGTCCAAATTCATGAAACAAATTTGGCCTAATGTGCGGTCGGTCCCTCAACTTTGTAGACTTGTACAAGTTAGTTCTTTAATTTTGAGTCATAACAATTTATCTCTCAAACTTTGATAAATAATGTGAGCTAGTCCCTTATTAGTAGAACATAAATTATTCGAGTTAGTCCTCAAACACATAACATAGGCAACACCGGTGAGTGATTGATCCCCACCGGGGTTGCCTAGGGTTTTGTTGAATAACTTAACAGAACATTCAAAGCCCTCAAATATTTTTTATAACTGATCCAAGCCATGATCAAATTCTCAATATTCAAATTGATCCTCTCAAGATCACATTTGCCATTTCTATTTCTTCCTTGATTTCTTTCCCTAATCCATCTCATAAGTACACCATGAACCTAAATCCCAATCTTTAATTCAATTCCTAATGCGAGGAAAAGAACTATGAAATTAGAAAATTGTAAGGAAAGAAATGGAGATCTCTACTATGTTTCTTTCTCGAATTCATCTCATCTCATGTACCATCAACCCTAATCCCAATCCCCAAATTGATTTTTGATGTGAAGAAAAGAAAGCAAAGTAGAATAAGAAATTTTTAAGGAATGAAAGATGGGCCAACAAAGGTAAGGCTTACCATTGTTCATCAAATTGATGGAGAAGGAAATGTTAGACTTAAGCCTCTTATAGCCAACAATGGTAGTGGAGCAAGATTGCATCTACTATCTTAATCGAGATCAGACTATTATTTGTTAACGTCCAGCCTGAGATCACATTCGACTAAGACCGAGATTGCATCTAAAGGTGGTGATATTGTTGGCGGAGACAAGGGTAACGAAGAGATTAAGAAACAAGGCGGTTGACATTTAGCTCAAGATTGCATCTTGAGATGTTGTCACAATGGCAAGAGTGGGGAAAATGAGTGAGAAAAAAAGGAGCTCACAATCCTAACAAACCCCTACTTTAAGCCCCATTTCACATGAACAAAAAAAAAACAAACGACATCTACATTTCCATTCATGAGGAAATAACTATGTTTCTCAAAGTTGAAGAATTAAGTAATGTTGAATCATATTTGAAGGTAAATTCCTCCAAGGGTCCCTTAGTTTATTTTCATGTCCTAAAATGGTACTCTACCTTAAGGTTATTTTATGAAGTACCCAACCTTATTATGTGCTTCCCAATTAGGTATTTTTCATCCATTTTACTGTCAAAATGGACAAAAATTGCTGACATATTGTATTTTTATCACAATCAGCAATGAATGACATACCATTGGCATCGATGATGTGACATTAACTAAGACTAAAATGATCTTAAAAATAATAGTTCAAGTTCTTTATCTTTTCCAATTAATAATTTTAAACATAAACTTTAAATATATTATTTACACCTTCAATCTCACCTGACAAACAAAAGGCAACTTCTAAACTTTAATTTTTTCAATTTCTGATCAGATGAACAACTCAACCACCAAATAAAATTAGATGAATGACTAAATCAGATGAACAATGAAGGAATCAGATGAATTAGAAACAATAATCGAATTAGATGAACAACAAGAAAGAAGTATGATATGTCGGCACAAAGCTACCAATGTGCATTCAGAAAAAATACAAGAAGATGGAAAAAACATGTCTTGTTGTGTGTCTTGTTTCCAGAATAAGAAGAATATTGGGATCCGATTCATTTTGCTCTGACCAAGCCCAATGGACATACTAGTCTACAATTTCCAAAACCATCATCAACAGTGACAAGCTCAGCAAATATGCCATCTTCTGGACTTATGATAATATCACGGAAGAAAACCACCACCATTATTTTAGATTTAACAAGGGTTGTCATTGATACTTCATATAAGAGGGGGGCTTGTTCATCGTGAATCAAATCTACCAAGGACCACCACCAATCTTTTGCAAGATAAAGGGCCTATTTGTGGCGATTCAGATCCAACACCAATTGCCATATGTCGATGCTTGCGTAAATTGATGAGGCTTGCTAAATCTCATCGTTCTCAACCCAAAAAAGAGATTTGTTGTTTTATCTAGATCTATTTGTTTGAACACATGGAGAAATCAATGATAATGAACGGCTACGCGAGCAGGGCTCTGCTTTTGGTAAAGAGATCGGGCAGCATTATGGTTGAAATTCCATTTAGGCTTAAATAGACAGGGCTTTAACATTGCTTGGTGTTGTGATTTTTTAACCCTAATTGCAAGTGCACAGTGGATGTTGAAGTAGGTGAAAATGAGAATTGTTTCCATAAAAATTGATTGAACTGCTTGCCAAGTACCACGACTCCAAGTTAACTTTAGCTAAACAATCAAAGTTAAATGAGAATGTAAGTGTGTCAAACAAGTAACTAAACTTAGCTAAGTGGAATGCTACTAACCTATAATGCAAGAATGTAATGCAAATGTGTGGTTTTTATCAAATTATGAAAATACACTTCCTATGGGTTCACTACTTGGGTTGTTTAGTTAATGAATTTAAGCTAGTAATTTGGTTTTCATTACTTATTGGTAAAGTCAATTAATCGAATCCTTACTTTCCCAAGTGAAATGATTGACTCTCTCTATTATAAGCTCAGTAAGGATTCTCATCCAATTATAAGATTAGATAGAGGCATTAATGCTCAATTTACTTTCACTTAATGACCTAGACTAGTTTCCCAACAAACCCATTGTCATTAACTCATTCTCCTAGGTCCAATTAATCTCTTTGAAGAGTTTAAAAGTAATCTAAAGTGTAACTAATTGTGGCCATCAATTAGCTAACACACAACAAGCACAAGAGAAGGAAGAAATAAACAATAGAAAGAAAACTAACATCATATAGCCATAGATTCAAATAACTAAACCAAACCAAGTAGCTATAACCATAAAAAGTGTCAAGACTACTACTTCATACTCAAATAAAACACAACCATGAATATACATAAAAGAACATCCATGTTTTAATACAAGAAGAAGGAAGGAAAAAAAGAACCCAAGAAATTGTAGATGCTTGACTCCTTAATACCTTTACAAGCCTTTAAGTCTTCCTACAAGCCTTCTCCAAGTAGAATCCACAAGCGATCCTCAAAGATGAAAATGCAAGGTGTGGTGGCTATGGAAAACCTAAGTCTAAAATGAGAAGATGAAGATGAAGAATGTCTTCCTAAGCTTGGTTCCAGATTTTTTTAAGCCTTGGAGATGTCTCTTTCACTCACCTACCCATTTGGATCAAATTGTTTAACCAATAGCATTCTCAAGTTCAAAATAGAGGTGGGGAGCCATTTTTTCCCAGGTATAGAGGTGTCTAGGCTTTAGGAATGGGCTCTCTGTCGCCTAGGCTTTCAGGATCAAGGCGCCTGGCACCTAGGCCTCAAAGTAGGAAATTTCAGGCAATAACATTTTTTTATGGCTCTTAGGGCCCTAGAAGACGCCACTTATAAGGCCTAAGCGTTATAGTTATAACCCAACTTTGACTTTCGCATGCTCGTTTCACATTTTGCTCATCCCAGTGTCATTTCGATGCTATAGTCCGCTTCTCCAACCTAAAAATGAAAGAACAAAGTAAAAATTGGTAGAAAATGTTAGGCGATAAGGTAGAAAATGGTAGTCAAAGTTGACAAAAATTCAACATGTTTGACCACAAAATCAACTTCTATCACTTGGCGGCTGGAATGATCTTGGAGGCAACCTTGGGAATGTAATACAAACTTGCCATCTCTCTGCCTAGCTCAAATAGTTCCTCCTTCTGGTATCAATTTAGGGGTAAAAGAATTGGATGAAATTTGCAAGAAAATAGATGAGATTATGAGTGTAAACATTAGTTTTAGAAGTTTAAGGTATAGAATTATTGGTTGGAAAAATTTAAGGACTAAAATTGTCATTTTAAATTTATTTTATTGTTAATTAATGTCACATTAGCAATTTCAATCCAATTTAATGGTTTAATAGATGAAAAATACCTAATGGAGACACATATAATGAGGTAACGTACTTCAATAGGATAACCTTATAGTAGGGTACTATTTTAAAACACAAAAATAAGCTGAATAACTCATGATGAAATTTATCCCATATTTAAAGGACTTATTCACCTGAGTCTAAAAAATTAATAGACCGTGCATTTTGACCAATAAAACACTCTGTTAATCGCTGCTGTGACTAGTGATACGGTCATCCGGAGTGCAAACATGATTTTATGATTCTCTCTATTAACACCTGGCAAGTAACATCTCAATTTCATTTCCACAATTTAAAAGAAAATTTTATATTATCCCCGTGCCCTTTTCCACCAACCAAATTATTCCTATGTTTTACTAAACAACCACGTGAATCCTTTTGAAACTTCAGGTTCTGGGTAAGTGTACAATCCACAAGTTCATACGCATGTCTAACTTTAAGTTAAAGTTAAACTCAAAACAAAGGCAAATAAAAAAAAAAACCTTTTTGAAAGCTTTCTTATCCTATAATTTCTTAAATTGTCTAGGCCTAAATCATGTTTTGTCACTCAAATTATGTTGACTCACTTAAAAAAGTCTTTGAATTTTGGCGTGTTGCAACCCGGTCATCAAACTATGAACCGTGAATCACTTCCCCTTTGGCCTAATATTTGTTACTTGAATAACCTATAAAAAGGAGGGGAAAATTATGTTTCAAGTCATTTAGCTTCTTAGTTTCTCTCTTTTGTACCATACATTTTACCATCTACAAGTCTAAGCCCTGTCTCTAAGTCATCTTCCTCTCCAACCTTGATGTCTGTCGTTAATTAATCTTGGTGCAACAACCACCGAAGCCCTCCTTGCCTCTAGTGCACCCATTAGCCTAATCTTCCCCTATCTCAATTCAACCATTTTTTTCGACTGGGGGCCGTCCTCTTCATTGAAAGTAACATCTAATTTGGTAACCTTAATTCCATCTAATTCGTTCTTCCTGTGATTTTCGAACTCCCTCAGAAACTTGAACTGCTCGGAATCCATCAGAATAGTGTCGTACCAAAGCAAGGGCACTTTGGGTGCTATTGTCTTAGGTGACAAGAAAGAGGTGGAGAAAGAGATTGGATGAGAGGATTTGGCGTCCGAAGGTGGCATTGATGAGTGCGGCAGTAGTGGAGGTGGATGGTTTGAGTGGATCATGGAAAAGATGAAATCAATGGTGAAGACAGCGGCAGATTCCGGCAAGAAGGTTGGTAGGGGGCGGAGTCGCATCAGAATCGAGGGAGATGAAGGCTCGAGAATTTTTTTTCAATTTTTTCTTTTAATTTTTTTTTTTTGCTTTTATTTTTACCACTTCATAAAAAAAATGAAAACGAGAAGAAAAGACTAAAAATAAAGTAATAGGATGTATTTGGGAAATTATTAAAAAAAGTGATTAAAATTTTAATATATAACGATTGCTTTTTCAATTTTTATTTTTATTTAAATCCTAAATTTTAAAAAATTTAAAAATATTTTTAAAACATCTTTGAAATATTAAGTGTTCTTTTATCTATTTTACAGCTTTTAGCTTGGGTGGAAGAAGAAATTTCATGAAAAACTAGATACTTCAAGAAAATTATTAATAATATTTAAGATATCATTATATAGATAGATTATTCAGTTCGAAATAAAAAAAGTAAAAATTAAAATAGTACAACTTTAAAGTTTTTAGTATTTTTTTTTGTCTTTTTATTTGTATAATTTTTATTATAATTTCTTACTCCTAAATTCCACCTTGTTCTTATCGTCATCAATTCTATGAGTTGTTGCCAGTTGCCAAAACAAACTCCAAATAATTCTGTTCATAATTACTACTAAAGTTACATGTTTTAATGTAGGATCCAAAGCTTTAGAATCTTATAATCAGGTTACTACACTGTTGAAAACATGATGGAGTTAATATCATATGACCATACATGGAACAAGTTGATGAAGTTAAACCAGTTAAGTGTCCCACATTTTATAGTTGATAGACTAAGCTGCACCATACTAAAAGTTTAAGAACAGAAATGTCTGAGCCAAGATAGTTCAAGGGAACTAAAGGAATTTACGCCAATGATAATAAATCCCAATGAAAAGAAAAGTTCCCCCTTTTCTTATTTTTATTAGTCATGGCAAGACCAATACCATTGTAAATGACACAAAGTGAGCAGGAAAGCAGAATTAAAAGAGAGAAGTTTACATCACATTTTGAAAATTAAGAAAAATTAATAAAAATAAGAGTGGAAGTGAGAGTTGAGAGGAAGCATATGAGCAGAAGCACGAAAACGTGAGAATGGCATTAAAAGTAGAAAAATTATATCACATAGATTATCATCTATGGATAATTGTCACATAGACAATCATCTATGGAAACGTAAAAGCAAGCCGAAGATGGGGCCTGTAGGCTGTAGCCTTTAGGGGATTAGAATAACACAAAGTCAACATTTAGTCTACTTAAAAAAAAAACAGAGAGAATTTACACAAGCCACAGCTCAGGCTGCTAATTTGTAGTAGTGCTAACTATTTTCACTAATTTTCTAAGATCAAAGAAAAGTCAATTTCCAGAAGATTGAAGTCAGCTATTAGCTAAGTATACTGTAAACCAAACACAAACTGATTGATTAATCGCCAAAAAAGACCCTTCCAAACTGAAACAGAGAGAAACAAGAAACAAACCCCTTATCTTCTTCACTTCTTGAAGATTCATCCCTCCATTCTAAATTTGTTCAGATTGGCGCACAAGAGCAAGAAGGGCACCTTATCAGTCCATTCTCGTTGCACACCGTACAGCTCTTGAACCCCGATTTCCGACTGTAAATCTTCCGGCTACCGTTGCAATAGCGGCACAGCACGAATCCATAGCCGCCGCAAGTCTCGCAGGCAACTGGATCCGCGGGCGGCAACCCTTCCACCAGCTTCTTCAGCTCCCCCGTCTCGTGAAGCTGCACCACCTCGTCGGCACCGCCGATATACCTCCCTCCGATGAAAACCTTAGGCAAAGTCAACTTGCTCTTGCTTTGACATAGAATTGCCTCCAGCTCGCTCAAGAACCCGGAATTCATTGCCAGATCTCGCTCGTCCATTTCCACGCGGAACCCTCGGAGGATCGATCGAACGGCTTTGCAGTCCTCGAACGTCGAACGGACCACGCGGAGGCTCGTAAAGTAAACCACAATCCGCTTGTCGGAGGCCGGGATAGCTACGAATGGGTAGTGGGATTGGGAGTTCGGGCTATGGGACTGCGAATTCGGGGTATGGAGTTGGGGATTGGGATCAGGACGGGAGCGCAACGGGTATTTGAAAGAACGCACTCGGTGGAAGACGGTGGAGGGCTTTTTCACGGCGGCTGAGGAATAATCTTCGGTGCAGAGGTTTTGGATGTCCTTGAAGGAGGAGCAGGAGAAGGAAGAGTCGCTAATCCGGAGGGTGGATTTGGTTCTACTTCTTCCCCACGGCCGCCACATTGATTGAAAGGATGAGGTTCAGAGCTTTTATTTCCGGCGGCCGGAATTGGAAACGAAGAAACTGCGCTTTTGGGGCTTGAATAACTTATTGGGTTTCTAGATGGAATAGGATTGGATAGCTTAGAGTCGAAGCGAAGGAAGAATTGATCGAAAGGACAGGCAGGCGAAAACGAAATGGGCAGAGGGAATTCGTGAGAAATTTTTGTTCCTTCGGGAGAAAAAATGAAAATGGAGTTTCGGCCGGTGGGTTTAATGGTGAAGGTTGTTGAGAGGGTGAGTTTAGTTCGCTTTGGTGAGGTTTAAGAGAGGGAGCAAAAGGATAATGTGAGGTTGATGAGGTGAGACGTGACTGGAAGGTTGAGATTGCTTACTTTGGCCTAATTATAGATCGGAAGCCTTATGATTGCTTCCTCAGTACTTGCACTCTCATTTTCTGAGGGCAAAAACATAATTAGCTTTAGAAGTTGTAAAAGTTGGCATGTTTTTTATATTCATTTTTTATTTAAAAGTCCGGGTACTGTGCCCAAAGGTACCAGCTACACTGCTGGATCCCGTCTAAGTTACCTACTTTATTTCAATTTTGTGATTTAATTTTTGTTTAAATTTTTTTATATTATTATTTATTTTTTTTAAAATTTAATTTCTTAAAAAAATTATCAAAATAATAAAATAAATAAATTTAAATTAAACTTATAGTAAAAGATTAAATGAAGTATATAACTTGGGACAGGACTATTAAATGCTCATTTCATTCTCATTGAAGATGTAGATTCGTATCAACTAAATTTTTTAGCCCAAATTACCCTTTCCAATGAATACTCATATTCCGTCGCAAAATGTTGTCCTTTTTTTCTATTTTTGGGCTACAAAATGTATATCACTCTCACTTATTTATATAACTTCTTACAATATTTGCTCAACTCTCTTAGGTAGCTTATATATATGAATGTGTTAGGAAGTAAAAGATAAGAAACGATAAATTTTTGAACTAGATTTCAAGTTTTTTAGTTGATGGCGATCGGTTTTTTTTCCTAAACTGTGAATTATTAGGCATAGTTTTAGATTTTTCATCCAAAAATAATGCGATTGTGTCTAAGTTTTTAGAAAGATTAAAAAACAATTGTGCTTTCTGTAGACGGTAATCTAGAAAGAAAATATAGAATGTACTTAGGCAAGAATGTCAAATTTCTCAGTAACGTTTTGAGGTATGCTCAAATTGTGCATTAAAGTTTCCTTTTTAACCTGAATGTATCACTAATGTTTTAAAATGGACTCAAATGTATAATTAACAATTAAAAAAATTGCAGAAAAAGAAAAAGGTGATAAGTTCTAAAATCGTAGGTGATAATGTAAGTTTTAGTAGACCTCAAGGAATCTATGTCATTTTCCGTCTCTCTCCCTCTCTCTCAACTTTTCAGTCAGTTTGCCACCAACCACCGCGGCCCCCTGTGCTCGGTCGTTCTTGCCCCGCTAAGTGGGCGTAACTGTGCCTGTCCTAGCCCCTTTCACTGGTATAAGTTCACCTCTCAAACCCTGCTGCTGACTCCACTAGCACCATTGAAGTCATCCTTCACCTTCCCCCCAATTGACTATCACAGAGCCCAACCACCAGACCTCCCATTCGTGCCACCATTGTTAACACGTAATTTTACCCAGGTACTAATTTTAATTTTAGGTTTAGGATTTGGCGAAGTTAGTGTAGGATCATTTTTATTTCTAGGGTTAATTATGGGCAATTTGGTGATTTACTAGGATAACTGGGGTCATTTTAGGTAGTTAGTTAGTTAGTTTGGTTACATTTAGATTATAATGTTATTTCATGTTAAAGATTTTTATAAATTTAGAATCGTCATTTATAGTCAGAATAGGTATTAATTTCATATAGGCAATAACATAGAGTCTTAAGAGTCATTTAGGGTTATTTTAGAGATATTAGAAAATTTGGGGGTAAATGGAGTTTATTGAAAAATTCTGGGAAAAAATGTACGTTTGGGAAAAATATGCCAACTTCCAAAAGTTTGAGGCCAATATGGAAGTTTTTATAAAATTCTGGGAAAATATGGTAATATTTGTAAAGTTTTGTGCTAATGCAGCAAGTTCTTAAAACGCTGGGCTCAATTGAAAATTCATGCAATTTCGGGGCTGGAATGACAACCAGGAAATGCTTGAGGACTGAAATGAGGTTTAACAAAAAACAAGTTGGGTTAGAAGCTGTGTTACGTGTTTCTCAGGGGTATTAGGTCACAGAAAAATAGATTTTGATGAGGATTAAACTCTTATTTGCTTATCACGTAGAGGACTGCTAGAAAATCAAATAGAAAATACAGGGACCATACACCATAGACCATAGTTTAGAAAGGAAAAGGAAACTCCCATAAAATAAAAAAAAAAACAAAGAAAGAAAGGAAAAGCAAACATTCGACGCCTGAGTCCGCCGGTTTGCGCATCTAACACCGTCACCCCTGTCTTAGTCAAGGTCTGGCCCCAAACGCCTCCTGTCGCCGATCTCAGGCTGTTAAAAGTCCCAGCCACCGCAGCGTCCATCTCCCTGACTGGTCCCACGAAATCGAGAAGAAGACCGAAGAGCGGAGACCCGATTGTGATCCATAACCGACCCATGAACCCGATGGGTGACCCGTGTGACAGCCTGTTGACCAGTCAAATTCTTTAGCTTTTGTGGTAAAAATCTCTCTTAACCCCTATACTTTTTATTTTTTTTCATTCAAGTCTCTAATTTTTATTGTTTTACATAATTGGCACCAACAAAACTTTTTTTTTATACTTTTGTCTATTTTATTCATTTGAGCCATGCACTAATTAACATATTAACATCATACAGAATTACATTTTTAGGTAATTAATTAGAATTCCTCAAATAATTTAGCTTAGATTTTTTAAAAAAATTTCATGATACACCTCAAATATCGTTCTTAGGAAAATTCAATTCCACATGGGTTGCACAAAACCCTAGTATAAATTTAGGTGATACTTTTATCTAAATCTAAAGCTTCAAATTTGAGTGATCCAATGAGATTCATGGTTTGGACAATTATTTAAAAATCTGTAAAATAAATAAAATCAAATAATAAATTTTAAGACCTATACCTAGATGATTCAATAGAATCCATGGTTACATAAATTAATTAATATTTTGCAAAGCAAGCATAACAAGTTAAAATCAATTAAAGTGCCAATTTTTGACACTAACATAAAATATTTTAACATAATTGCACTTTCAAACTCTCGTAAATCATCTTAAGGTTTTCCAATCAACCTGAATGTAAATGAATTGACGGCAACTCATAAATACGTTGGTATAACCACCACCATCACCATCACCATCAAAGATGATAAAACTCGATCATAACCTAGTATATTTTAAATTTGGAAATTTTTTTCATTCATTGCCATGGATAGTGATCGAAGATCTCTTCAAGTGATAGCAAATGGCGGCTCACAGGCAACCTTAGAAAAAACAGTGATTTTTCAACTAAATACTTAAAGCACTTTAAATTTGTTAAGAGTTACATTATCACTATTAGATTTCAACGCATAATACCTTTTACGTTTTCAATTCACTTTTTACCATATAGTGACTTATTTGCCCGAGTTAGAAACCTCATCCCTTTTATTCACTCCCACACCATAACACTAATGGTAAATTCAAACAACAAAAAAATAGCCAATTTGAACCCACCTCAAACCATTAGTGGAAAATTAACATTTAACTATGTACGTATGTGTGTGTACAAACGTTCATAACTTTTACATAATACTAAAAAATGACAAACATTTTGGATGGGATGGAGATGGTATGTTACTTCGTCCCTTCTAAATTATTTGCAATATATTTTATTTTGTACAGTAAAAAATCTTGCAACATTTTCATGTTTATTAGATTATTTTACTGTATTACCCTTCAAGCTAGCATTTCAATATTTATTTGTTTTATTTTTAACTTACATGTAAAAAGGTAATGATAAAAATAAAACCAATAAACAATTATTTTCTTCCAAATAATTCAACCATTTTTGGACAATTTTTGCGCCATTCTCTCAACTCGTTTTTTTCTTTTTTACCTGAAACCGCCTCTTCTATTTCGATCACGTACCTTTGCTACTAGTCTTCCATCCTATTTTTCATTTTCTAACTCTTTGTTTTTTTTTGGGGGCCTCCCTCCTCTAGGCCCTGGATTGTATCATTTTTCTCTCTTTTTTTTTGTAAGAATACTAATAAATGCATTAATAAAATTATGTACTAAAAAATTCTATAAGCCATAATTGATTAATGTAGAAAAATTAACAGATTTCATTTGATTTTTTTCAACTGCCACTCAAATTATATCATGTAGGATTTAGTAAAATTTTAGTAATCTTTCTTTCCTTATTTGCGAGTATATTAAAAAAAAAAAAAACAAATGATGTATAGTGGAAGTCTAACTGTGATTGTTAAAAAATTTTATTGTTACAAAATATGTTAATTCGGTGTGCTTAGTGTAATGCATTTGGGTGTGTAAGTTTGGGAAAGTCAAAGTAAATGGAGACTAACATTTATGTACTTTACTGTCAAAGCCCACAGTTTTGTTCACCTTATATCATTAATAATTCATTATTTTTTATGTTATTCTGTTCAATACGGTTGGATGTAAAAAACTAATTAGCTCAACAATTTTTTGTTATTAGGAAATAGTTAGGCTGTGCTACATAAAATTTTATAAGGTTTTAGTCAAAATAAGAAATAATTAATTACCTAATGAATTGCGTACATACTCAAATTTCAAAATTGTATCAGTCTGATCATTTTATTTTATAGTTCTATTCGAATTAACGGAAATTCATGTAAACATTGTAAAAAGACATAAAAAATCAGTGGCTGAGACAGGTGGGCACGTGTCCTAAACAAAATGCTAAACAAACAGGAAAGAGCTTGAAAACAAGCAATAGTAGATATGTCAGAAGACTCAGCAGAAGGAGAGAAAACAAGGTTTCAGCTTATAGTAACCTCTATTTCTCTCTTTAATCTCTTTACCACCCTTCTTGATTCAAATATCATTAACCGCAGCGCAACCTGGGGCAACTAACCTAATTTCGCATAAAAGTCATGGTTGGATCCCGAAGCTCGAGTTCACATATAGGTTTTCAATATTTTATTAAATATTAAATACCATCCTTTTTATTTATGACGTCTTACTCCTCATGCTTCGCTTTATTACTTGAATGAAGAAGATGGCAATGCACAGTTATACGTATATATTCACAATCATCATTACAGGTCATAAAGCATTCTATTCACCTCATATTCTTTCATAATATTTTTTTTTGAATTATCTTAAATTCTTTATATTATTTTTTTTAAAAAACTTACAATTACACTTATGAGATTTATCTTAATCTACAGTTTATTCCTTTTATTTTTAAAAATCTACACTTTGCTCCTTATTTTTTTTACATTATTTAATAATTATTTTTAAAATTATAATTTAAATTATATAATAGTTATTTTTTAATAATTTTAATCTCTTAAATATTTTTTTATAATTTATAGACATCATAAATTATCAGTTTTTACTTTGATTCCTCTCATGTTTGGTTATCGGAACTTCTCCAGGCAGAGGCTCGCACAAGTACCTTGGTTTGCTCGTGGCCGCCGAAGCCTCTTGCTATGGTCAATGAAGAGGGACCCAAATCTCCCAAAAACCTCTCACGAAATCGTCGATGGGTGGTCAACAATTAGCTCAAAAACATTTCTTTGATGCTCAGATCATGTGGCGTATCTATGCATATACTATGAAGTCCATGGGCCTTTTTTCTTTTTGTATAAAAATGTTAATAAGAGATAAATAATTTAACAATTAGATCATATTTATTTTTTTAATTGATCTCATAATTTTCATAATATCTATTTAAACAAAGAATGTGGCTCCTTTACCTTAATAAGAACAAGAAAATGAGTCATTTTTTTTTAACTAACAAATAGAATGACAGAAGTCTTATAATGAGCCCTGAATTTTTATATATTTCCCAATCTAAAATTTGAAAAAAAAATTTCACTCTCTTTTCTCTTTTAATATATGGAAAAATTTAAGAACTAGTTTAACAAAAGATAAAGTCAATGAGTCAAGCAAGAAGGAATGTATAAGCTTATAGGGTAAAAGAGAACTTTTATTTTTTAAATTTTACACAATATGAACATCTCTTTTATCTTTGCCATATATATTCCATTGAATGATTTCAATTGAGAATAGAAAAAATAAATGTTAAATCAAAACATTTTCAGATTTTCCTCCAAAAATATTTTCTAATTATTATATTATATATGCATATTTATAAGTGCTTCATTACAAGATGTTACCGTTTAATATATATGTATATATACATAAACATACAAATGCATGGACTCCCATTTCTAAAAATCCTGGATATGTCACTGGCGTCTATCAAGCATCTGCAGAAGAAGTTCAAAAACCCTCAACCTTCAAGGTAAGGCTATCAAATGGATCAAGAAGTATCCTTTTTGTTTCAAAGTGTTATCTTCAAAACAATGAGTACTATTGTAGGCTGACGAATCAAATGATGTGCTTGGTTGATGAGGAAGAATCCATTAAGGATTGACAAGACCCGGTTATCGCACAGACATTAAGTGATTTTAATTTTGCCTAAATACGTGGATATGTTTCGTGTTGTTAATCATAGTGGAAGGAAGAGTTCTATGGAAATTGAGCTTCTACCATGGGAGCCTAAGTTGGCGGTTTCTGCCATTGAAGCCACTGCTCAAGCTTTTAGTGACCGAATCAATAAAGACTATCAAAAAGGAAGCTTCTTGAGATTTGGCAAACAAGAAAAATTGTGCCACCAAAGGAATGATTTGAGAGAGATCTGGTGAGAGAAGTTAGAGACGAAGACGGAGACGGGGACAGGGACGGGACGAAGGCTGAGGCAGATAAGGGGCAAAAGTCAAGGTTGAGACAAAGACGGAGGCTAAGAGGCTGAGATGGAGGCTGAGATAGGGCAGTGAAGGGCGGCGACAAGTGGGATTTGGGAGTGATGGGAGGAAATTAAGGGGCATAACTGAAAAAAAAAATTGTAAAATTCTGTGTAAAAGCAAATGGTGCAAGCAAGGTGGAAAGGGGAGTAAGAAGTATTATTATAACTAAAGAAAAAGAAAATGAGAATTTTTTTTTCAAATTGTGAGGACACATTTATTTGTGGCATTATGGCAAAATGGTGGAGGGCGCCCATGGCTGGACACCTAAGCTCAAATTCACCTACAGCTCCTGAATCTTATCAATGGAGTATTAAATATTTAGGATTAATTACAATTTGCCCTCTAAAATTTAGGTATAGTTATATTTTTTCTCCTCTTATTTAGAAAAAATATATTTTACCCACAGTCTTTTTAATACAATCTAATAGAAATTTCTGAAATATTAATTTAGGCCATACAGTTATTATTTTTAAGTAATTTCAATATGTATAGTATTTTTTTATAACTAATTGATATTTTAAAAAAAATATTTTAAAAATTGAAAGAAATACAGAAAAAATTGATAATTTAAAATATCCATTAATTGTAAAAAAATATATAGTCCAATAAGAACTTCTGAAATCCTAATTTAGACCATATGGTTATTATCTTCAAGTAATTTTAATCTATATAGTATTTTTTTATAATTAATTGACATTTAAAAAAAATAATATTTTAAAAATTGAAAGAAATACGGAAAGAAAAAATTGATAATTTAAAATATCTATTAATTATAAAAAAAATACCGTACAAGTTAAAATTATTGGAAGATAGTTATCGTAATATCTAAATCAAATTTTCAGAAGTTACTATTTGATTGTATTAAAAAAGTAAAGATAAAATGTATATTTATGAAAAAAGAGGAGTAAAGTGTAATTTTACCTAAATCTTAGGGGTAAATTATAATTATTCCATAAATATTTATTTAAATGCCTCCTGTTTATGACGTATTGCTCCTCGTGCTTCACTTTATTACTTGTATGAAGAAAATCGCAATGCTCGCATCTTCATATATATATATATATATTCAGAGGATTATAAAGATAAAGATGTATTATTATAATTAATGGAGGAAAGGGAATGATAATCTTTCGGCCTAAAACCCCTTTATCCTAAGAATTTTGCCAACTCTGATCTTTTATCTCCTAAACTTTAACTTAGATTTACTTATCCTTTAAATTTTGAAAAGTGATGCATTTTACCCCTTGAATGGATGTTTGGATTATATGAAGATTGAAAGAAAAATAAAACGGAAGGTGAATGACTAATTGACAATTTTTTTTCATATAACTCTCTAGTTCTGCACACTAGTTGAGTATTGGAATTAAATGAATTATATTTTCGTGTAAAATGCTGGTTGGATCATGTAGATTATATAAGATTTTTGGTTTCTTAAATTGCTCGAATCAAGAATATTGAAGTAGATAATAGAAATAATGTAAAAATTTGAGTAAAATAGTTAGTTAGTCATTCATCTTTCATTTTATCTTCATTTTGATCACCATATAACTTACAAAGCCATTTAAGTGGTTCAAAGAGGTAAAATGTATCAATTTCCACAATTTGAAAGGTGGGTGAACCCAAGTCAAAGTTTAATAGATAAAATGTCTGAGTTAGTAAAATTTAGGAGCTGAAATGCTTTTTCTTGGAACTGGAGAACACATTTATTTGTGAGATTATTGAGAAATAGTGAAGACAGGAGTTCTAAGTCCAGGCCTCAACACATCTTTTGCAGTTGCGCTGAATGTTGCTATTTTCACCAAGTTACTTATGCTTATATTTTCCCTAGACAATGCAAGTGAAATGAATGACCTATAAATGCTTCCAGCGATTATCGATGAACTTAAGTTTAATTGGCTCAACTTAATAAAACTAATTATCTTTTTCTTTTTCTTTGTGGACGGAGAAGAAATTGGAAAACAGAGTTGGAAAACAAACAAAGTAATGTACATAAGTGCATCTTCTACCATCCACAACACAAGTAAGCAGAAATAGCCAAATATAGGCTTAGTTCAGCAAAAGTGAGAACAGTTTTATTTTAAATAGATGAAGATACTTAATGAGAAATCTGGGGAAAGGGAGCTCGCATTTTACTATGATATTGACATAATTGCAAACGTAAATTTGGTAATCTTAGATCATAATGTTAAATCTCCGAGATTTTCTTGAAGAAAGAGAAATATATTTACAGACACATGACACGTTTAATTAAGTCATTTAAGTTCAATGACTTTTTTTATAAACTGCAAAAAATCTCAGTTTTCTGAAAAAAAAATGAATGTACTGCTTTTTAGTATAACTCAATTTGAGTGAGGCCAATCTCTCTCTAAGGTAAACAAGGGACTGGACTTGATGTGGACAAACCAGCGTTCATTTTTCGCTCTTCGATATGGACCAACTCTTTATGGGAATTTGCCAAAACTGAAAAGTACAATACTACATTGCGTGCGTGTCAAAAACTTTACAAAATTGTTGTTTCTATAAATTTATGTGTAAAATGTTGGAAACAAATGAATATAGCAAGCAGTTTTTATCTATTTTTTTTTCAACTATTATCCATCAGATCATTCGATTCAGAAAACATAGTAACATTCTTAGTACATTTCGCACCTTGGCAAATAGCTAGCCATGTAACCAAATGTAGGTGTAAATGCAAGATGTATCCAACACCATTCTCACACAATCTGGTGTTGCGGTAATCGATGGGTTTGTGCCCATACAAGTTGAACTGGAAAAGAGAAAAAGGCTCCATGTGGGTAATGGGACCATGGTACAAGGTGCCAAGGGGTGAATAATTACTGGGAGTGGTGGAGACGTGAGAGGGGTGACAAAAGCCTGTGGTGGGTTCTCTGAAAATCTGCTTGCCTCAAAAGTTAAAGTTAAAAAACCTTACACATGGTCTGGGTGTGGTGTGGTGTGGTGTGGTGAGCGAAGCTAGAAACATGGCAGGGTTACAAACATGAAACACCCACATGCCTCATTCTTTCTTGGTCATCCATTAAATGCAATAGAATTGTACCGCTAAAAAGATGCTTAACCCATAGAAGAACATCACTATATATAAATATATGATCCTAATGTAATTTCAGGGCTTTGCTAAGCTCATAATTTGTAATGCTGACCGTCATGATATGATTTCTCATCATTTTATTTGTTGGAAATAAAATTTTGTTTTGATCATAAGATCATTGACGACGCTTCTCTTCTACGGTAAATAGCTTGAAATCGAGACTTGAACTTGATACCGTATTGTCCATGTATAAGAAATACAAATATATGACCTCAATCGAAAGAAATTTAAGATTTAAGAGGTGACGCTATAAAATTTATATGAGAATTGGACCCATTGTCCATTTTATCTCCCGATGCTAGCATAAAGGTATTATATAACTTTCACAACAAAATATTCTGTCAAGACGTGCACGTTATTACTTAAAAGACTTTTTTATCTTCCGCCGCATACAACGCTTTGCATGTTAGCTGAGAAACACGTGTTGAAAGTTAACTAGAGGATACGGGTTCGACTCACAACAGTCCCTCATTCAGGTTTTTTTTCCCGTGTTTTTCTTGTATTCCAGGGGCCCCGTTCTAATTTGTTTTTGTTTTTATTTCCTTTTTTTTTTTCTCTTATTCTCCTTTCTTTCTCCGGCCCTTTCTAGTTTGTCTCTCTCCCCTTTTTTTTTCCCCGTTTCTTTCTATTTTATCTCCATTTTTCTTTTGTTTTCCACTTGTTTTTTTGTCCATTTTTTCTTTTTCTTTTCCCCTTGCTTTCTTTTTTTTTTTTTCCTTTTTCTTTTTTGTTTCATTTTTTGCATTGTTCCCAAGTTTTTTACCTTTCTTTTATTAGTTATTATATATTCTTTTATCAATTCTTTTCTATTCTTTTATAAGTTTAATACTCCCTCCGTCCTGAATTGTTTGAAACGTTTCGATTTAGCACAAAGTTTTAGGTTGGACGCATTTTTTGCTCCCGGCTTCCTATTTTGCCCTTCGGCTTCCGCCTACTGTGTCCTTCATCATTTTGTCTCCAACTGCTGTCCAGAGCTCATCATTTTCGTCCAGTTACTTTGTCTGGTTATTATGTCTAGTCGCATCGTTGCCTCATCCAATCACGTCATCTCCGGCTCTCACTTGTTTTCATCCCCAATCTTGTCACTTTAGTCCCCGATGTGTCGATTGTCGTCCTCAATGCGTCGATTGTCTTGCCTATTGGATTGATTGTCGTCCTCGTTACATCTATTGCCGTCTCCAACATGTCAACTGCATCCTCATCTCCGTCCAGTTGATTGCTGCCCCCTCATTCATGTCAATTCGTGCACAAACCCACAGCTTCCTCGCCATTCCCAAATCCACGACCTGGTAGTGGACATACAATGGCGGTCGCTGTCAAGTCGTTCTAGGCCAAATGAAAGGAAGAGTGGTTGCTAAGATGATATGGTAAGAGAGAAAAAGTGTGCTAGTTGGTTGGGAATGGGAGAGAGGGGTTATAATGGGGTTATAATGGTAAATTGTATAGGAAAAGTTTACTAAATAAGGAAATGTTTCAAAAAATTTGGGACGGCCCAAAAAGGAAAGTGTTTCAAAAAATTTGGAACAGAGCAAATATGTTCTTTTATCAATTTTTGTTTGTTTTTTTTATAAGTTCATATTTTTTATGAATTTCTTTTTTCTTCTTATCAATTTTATTTATTCTTTTATCAGTTATATATATATTTTTTATGAGTTCCAACTTATCCTTTTACCAATTGATAGCCAAAGGGCTCTCGCCCCTTCCAGTATATACTTCCCCGAAGGTTTGTTCGAGGAGCCTGACGTAGCTCGGAAAGAAACATTGCCATCGACCTCGGCAGAACCGAAGTCAAGCACGACGAAGTAAGTACTTTGGCTGAAATGCCAGGTTATCTAAATGTGTTGCTGACTCCCTCGGGGAACCAAACATATCGCTTGCGGGAGAAAAGAACCAGCTACTGAAAGCAGGAGAGATTCTCCCTGAAGGCGGAACTCCCGAGCTAGAAAACTCCCCGAGCCACCAGCGTGATTCCCGAAGAAAGGCGTCCGTACCAAAGGGCGACCTCGCCCAAAAGACCTCGGGAGTACAGCATGAGCATTTTAATGAGCATTTAAGGAGCCTCTGACAGGTTGCCCACACGCCGCCTAAAACGGCGGCCTGACACGCTGACGTCATGCAAGTCCCGTCTCAGCCACAAAACCAGGAGCCTACAAACAGCTACTTGTTCCCTACGCCCAAAAAGCACAGAAAGAATCCGACCGAACACGTGTCAGGATCCAAACAGGACAGATACTTCTATAAATACTGGGAAACAGGACTTGGCAGGGGATCTCCCTCCATCAGCACTCTCGCACAGCAGAAAACACATACAGGCCAGATCCTATATCCATTTAGCGTCCCTACTTTACTCACTATCAGGAAACTAACTTGGGCGTCGGAGGCTCCTCCCCGAAAAAACATCCCGGGGACCTCCTAACGTTTTTTTCTGAGCCTTTCAGGTACTTTCCCACCTGGAGAATCTCTTTGTCAGACGTTCTCCCTCCTCGAAAGCGCCCTCGGAACTCACCATGTCACTAGACAAAGATGCTTCAGGGCATCATTTGGCGCCGTCTGTGGGAAACCACCCTCAGGTGGCTGTCGTTGAGACTAGGCGTTCTAAGGACAAGGCACTTCCGAAGTCCTCGTCTGCGCCCGAAGTCCAACCAGATGCCGAGTTACCCCTTCCAGGGACTTCTCTGCCGGAGGAAGAACGTCCTCTGGTCGTAACCATGAGTTTTCTGCACGACTTACAATGGTCCATTGTGGCCGAAGTGACACAACAAATAGACCAAAGATGGCCACAACCGGCCCAGGCCCAGAAGGCTTCCTCGCCAGCACCTCCCCGGGGGAAAAGTCCTAGATCCCCTCACTGGAGTTGGGAAACCGGGGATCCACGTGAGGAGTCTTCGACAGAGAACATGCCCTTCGGGGAACGGTCTAAGGGGCCAGTGGGACTTAAACGACTTAAGACCCCACGCCGAAGGAGCCTGTCGCCTGAGGCGAAATCACCGTCTCCTCGGCGACGAAGTCCGTCCCCGAAAAGACGTCGACGATCTCCCTCCCCAAGAACCTACAAGCACCAAGAAAAAGAACCTAGTGCTGTGGTCCTCATGGAGAAAATGCTGGCGAGGTTGGAAATGGTGGAAAAACAGGTAGCCCGCAAACCTGTCTGGGCCAGACTATCTGAAAATTTCTGTGGCGATGAGTCACCGTTCACCCGAACAATAGTCGAGGCAGCCATGCCCAGTGACTTCCGGGTACCTCGGCTAGAAACGTACGATGGCCGAACAGATCCACAGGCCCATCTGACGAAGTACAAACGGAGCATGGTGTTGCACGGGGCTGACGATGCCACCCTATGCAAATGTTTCGAGGTCACCCTTGCCGGCCCTGCTACAGCATGGTACAACTCTCTGGCCCCAGGAACCATCAGAGAGTTCCAGGAGCTGTCCACTGCCTTCACCCAGCAGTTTATTGGAAGTCGTCCTACGGCGAAGATGCCAGTACAGATGTTCGACATAGCACAGAGGAACGGGGAAACCATCCGTGACTATGTCGAAAGATTTAACGGAGAGGCCCTAAGTGTTCCAGACTTTCGGCCAGAAATACGCATCCTCGCCATGATACGGGGCCTTCGGAGGGACTCGCAGCTGTTTTATGAGTTTTCCAAAGACCCCCCGGACACGCTCGGTGAATTTTTCCGAAGGGCCGAGCAGCATATGACAGCCGAAGAGCTAAGAATGGGGGGGCCGAAGAACGATCATTCCCGCCCCGAAGGATCAAGCCAGCAAGCCAAGTATCCGACAGAGCAAACAGGACGACCTCGGAGGTTCAAGGGAAGGAAGCCTCCTCCGAACTTTACACCCCTGAACACCACAAGGACCAACATCCTCATGACAATGGAGAAACAGGGGTCCCAGATTCAGCGACCAAAGGCGATGACCGCTGACAACAAAAAGAATATGAAGAAGTTCTGTCAGTTTCATCGCGACCACGGT
This sequence comes from Aquilaria sinensis, assembly GCA_005392925.1. Lineage (NCBI taxonomy): Eukaryota > Viridiplantae > Streptophyta > Magnoliopsida > Malvales > Thymelaeaceae > Aquilaria > Aquilaria sinensis. The sequence continues at coordinate 36,169 of SMDT01002791.1, read as the reverse complement.
CACGACACCGAAGACTGCTTCCAGTTGAAGAAGTATATCGAGTCGCTGATTAAGCAAGGCCAACTTCGGCGCTATCTGCGAATGCCTTCGCCGAAGGCAAGAAGAGAGGAGGAAGGAAAGGCTGATGAAGAGGAGTATGACTCTGACAGGAGGAGAAACCGAAGTCCAAAAAAGCGCCTCCCACCTTCGGCGGGGGTAATACAAACCATCACCACTGGACTGCCATCCTCGGGAAGAAAGAGGAAAGCTAGGGAAATAGCAACGATGGAGTACCAAAGCCCATCGAAAAAACTCACCCGAAGAGATGGTTCCTCCGTCATCTTCCCTCATGACGACCCATTGTTGGTCATGACGAGAATAGGAAATTGGGACGTCAAAAGGGTATTGCTTGACGATGGATCAAACGCCGACGTCCTATTCTCGCATCTGCTCCCAAGCTTGGGAATATCCAGCACCGACCTCAAGCCTGTTACTTCGCCAACCTTTGGAATAGGACCCTCAGAGCTGCCCGTCCTCGGCTGGATCGACCTTCCCCTGATGATGAGAGGGAGTTCGGTCAACGGAAAAGGAGAAATTTTTGCCTCCACAATGACAAGGTTCATCGTCATGGATGTCCCTTCGTCGTACAACGCCATCCTTGGAAGGCAAACACAAGGGAATTTGCACATTCGCCCAGATGTGAAGTACTTAACAGTCACCTTCGCCACCAAGGATGGAGACGCCGAAATATTCATCGACCAAGCCGAGGTCAGGAAGGTGTTTGTCAAAGCCCGAAAGGCCCCAGCAGCCAACTTCGCACAAACCACAGCAGGAGGGACTCTACCGACCGAAGAACCAAAAACGGGCGGGGCGGAAGAGTTCGCAAAAGTAGAAACGGAAGAAATAGAACTTGTCCCAGGCCAAAATACCCGAATAGGGAAAAACTTGGCCGAAGGTGACAAGAAAAACCTTGTATCCTTTCTACTGATGAATAAAGGTCTGTTCGCCTACTCGCCAAAGGATATGCCAGGGGTAAACCCTCGCATAATACAACATAGCCTTAAAGTAAGTCCGGAAGCAAAACCTGTCCGGCAAAAGAAACGAGGCATCTCGGTCCACAAAAGTAAATTCGTCAAAACTGAAGTACAGCGCTTGATGGACGCAAATGTAATTAGGGAGGTCAAGTACCCCGAATGGCTAAGCAATGTGGTCATTGCTACAAAAGAAGGGAGTAGTAAGCTCCGGATGTGCATCGACTTCAGAAACTTGAACGATGCCTGCCCGAAAGATTCCTACCCTCTCCCACCGATAGACCAGTTGGTCGACTCAACTGCCGAATATGGGCTCCTAAGCTTCCTCGACGCCTTCAGTGGGTATCATCAAATAAGGATGGATCCCGAGGATGAAGAGAAAACTGCCTTCATCACCGAAGGTGGAACATATTGTTACACTAGGATGCCCTTCGGGCTCAAAAATGCAGGAGCCACCTACCAAAGGCTGATGAGCAAAGTCTTTCATGACCAAATAGGGAGGAACATGGAAGTCTATGTTGATGACATGATAGTCAAAAGTAAGGTGCCTAACGACCACGTCACAGATCTAAAGGAAACCTTCCAACAACTCAGAATCTTCGGAATTCGCCTTAACCCCGAAAAATGCGTCTTCGGCGTGACCTCGGGAAAATTTCTGGGGTACATGGTATCAGAAAGGGGCATTGATGCTAACCCAGAAAAAATTAAGGCTCTGCTCGAATTCCGAACTCCCGTCACAGTGAAAGATGTGCAGAGACTCACTGGAAGGATAACCTCTCTTAGCAGGTTCATCTCCAGGTACGGAGATCGGTGTCGGGCATTCTTCAAAGTCCTTACTAAGGCAGCAAAAAGAGAAAATGACCTCGGGGACGATGGCCATCCTTGGAATGAGGATTGTCAAAAAGCCTGGGAAGAACTTAAAATCTATTTGTCTCGACTGCCTACTCTGCGACAACCTCGCGAAGGAGAGCCCCTCATCCTGTACCTCGCTGTTTCAGAAAAAGCAGTAAGCTCGGTCCTTGTGAAAGAGGAAGGGTCGAAGCAATGGCCAGTTTATTACGTAAGCAAATCCCTGCACGGCGCCGAGGTCAGGTATCCATTGCTCCAAAAAGCCATATATGCCTTGGTGCTGGCAGGAAGAAGGTTGCGACCATACTTCCAGGCACACCCCATCATCGTCCGAAGTAGTCTGTCTCTACGGGATGTTATGAAAAAAGTTGATCATTCGGGAAGACTTTCCAAATGGTGCATAGAGCTGGGTGAACATGACATTACCTACGAGCCCAGAAAAGCCATTAAAGCTCAAGCATTGGCAAACTTCATCGCCGAAGTACCCATAACCGAAGACAGCCATCCAGACCTCGGTGAAGATGAGCCAGAATGGACGCTGCATGTGGATGGAGCCTCAGGTTCCGAACACCAAGGAGCCGGGGTAATTATCAGAGGACCCGAAGGTCTAGAGGTGATAAAGGCCATCAAGTTTAGCTTCAGCGCCACCAACAATGTGGCTGAGTATGAAGCTCTCATAGCAGGGTTGTGCCTGGCCAGGAAAATTGGCATAAGAAACTTGAAGGCTCACAGTGACTCCCAGCTGGTAGTTCGACAAACAGCAGGAGACTACGGCGCAAAGGACCCAACCTTGGCAAAATACCACGAACTCATGGCTAAGCTCATTCGAGAATTCGACAACGTTCGAATCGAAAATGTGCCTCGGCGACATAATGCCGAGGCAGATTGCTTGGCAAAGTCAAAAATGCATACCGAGGTACTAGACCGCCCGAGCATCGAAGTACTGAACATAGTGACTTCGGGAAAAGGCTGGAAGAATTCAATAAAAAGATACCTCGCAACCAATGCCCTCCCCGAAGACCCCAATGAAGCGGCAAAGGTGCGAAGACGCGCCGGAAGATTCTTCTTGATCGGAGAAGAGTTATATCGGCAGGGATACGCCAATCCGCTACAGAGGTGTGTTGACGAAGAGGACACTGAAATGATCCTCGAAGAAGTTCACGAAGGCGCTTGTGGTTCACACATTGGAACTGACGCCCTCGCCGCAGTGGTACTTCGCCAAGGATATTTTTGGCCTACCCTAAGAAAGGATGCCCGACAGTTCGTCCGAAAATGTGACAGCTGCCAAAGACACGCTAATATCCAGAGGGCACCCTCGGAAATGGTAACTTCGGCTGACTATCCCTGGCCCTTCGCAGTTTGGGGCATAGACCTCATCGGGCCGCTCCCGACAGCACCTGGGGGCGTAAAGTTTTGCGTAGTCGCAGTCGACTACTTCTCTAAATGGGTCGAGGCAGAACCATTAGCAACTATCTCAGCTAAAGAAGTGCAGAAGTTCGTATGGAAGAACATTGTATGCAGATTTGGCATACCGAGGATACTGGTAGCCGACAATGGATCCCAGTTTATAGACAAAGGGTTCCAGGACTTTGTCAACAACCTCGGAATAAAGATGCACTTCGCCCCAGTAGCCCATCCTCAAAGCAATGGCCAAGTAGAGGTATCTAATAGGACCATAAAAGATGGTCTGAAAAAGAGGCTAGGGGAAGCAAAAGGGAAATGGCCAGGCGAACTCCAGAGTGTATTGTGGAGCTACCGAACAACACCCCGAAGAGCCACAGGGGAAACCCCTTTTTCGCTTGTTTTCGGAACAGAGGCCATCATCCCAATAGAGATAGTACAACCTTCGGTGCGAGTACAAGTGTTTGATGAAAGGGGAAATGACTTCGGCCTAAGAACCAAGCTGGACCTCATCAGCGAACACAGAGAAACAGCCGAGCTGAGAAGAAAAGCCTTCCAGCAAAGAGTAGCTTCGGCCATAAACGTACGCGCAAGGCCAAAGGGGATAAAGAAAGGAGACCTCGTCCTCCGAAAGGCTGAATTTGGCCCCCGAAGGCCGTCCCACGGCGTACTTCGCGCAAAATGGGAAGGTCCTTACCTGGTACTGGCCGAAGTACGAAAAGGGGTGTACAAACTCGGCGATGCCGAAGGCGTAGAACTAAAAAATACTTGGCATTCGGAAGCCTTGAAAAAGTTCTATGCTTAAAGCCCTTAGTGGAAAAAATTGTACAAGATACAAAAATTTCCAAGTACAAAAGTTTCTTAGAAAGAATTTTTTCTAAGTATAAAAGTTTTTTTCAGGCAGAAGGCAATGTACTCCCAAGCCTAAACAAGTCTGGTGATCGTCTCGCGAAGTCTCTGGAGCAAACGTGTTCGGGACGGCGAGAAACGAAAAAATTCACACAGAAAGACTTAGCCAAAATTCTATGAAAGAAAGTATCTTTATTTATAAAACTGCTTACAGAGAAGGAAAATTACAAGAAGAAAAAGAAGAAAAAGAAGGCAAAGGATCCTAGAACAAGCTAAGGAATCTCGGCGTCCCGGGAGTCATCAGCTCCTGCGTCCTTTTCCACCACCTTCGGCGCCGAAATAGAAGAAGGCAAGTTCAGATGATCAATCTTAGACCAGGACCACCGAGGTCCCTCGGGAATGTTCAGGGCCGCCAAGAAAGAGAGGTCCAGATCTGGAAACCTCTGAAGGACTTGGTGCCGAGCAAGACAGAACCCATCCTGAAAACCAACCTTGGTCATCTGGTCAGACTTATCCTTCTCGACCTCAAGCTCCTCGAGGTCCTTCTGCAGATCAGAGATCTCCTTCTTCAGTTCCTTCGTCTTCTTCTTCTTCGGCTCCTTCTTCAAAGCATCAACCTCGGCTTGGAGCGCAACCTTCTCAGCAAGCGCCTTCGCCAGGAGACCTTCAGCCTCTGACTTCTCTTTCTGATGCGCCTCATTTGCCGAAATCAGCTCCGCCACCTGGGAGCCGAGTTCAAAAATTTTCTGGGAGGAGTCCTTTAAAAGTTCCTCTTTTTCTTTCTGGAACTCCTCCCGAAGAGTGGCAACTTCCTTCTTCGCAGCTTGGGCCAGCTGCAAATTCTTGACAGCTAATTCCGAGCACATGGCCTTAGTTTTTTCTAAGGCTTCTAAGGCCGAAGCTCGGAACGCCGTTTGCCTCGCCACCCGAACTCTGAGAAAGCCGGCATACCCCAGTAGCTGCAAAAGGATAAAGGCGAGGTCGTTAAGACAAAGAGAAAACCAAACACTTAGAAAAAATTCAAGGAAGAAAGATAGGCGCGAAGTATACCTGGGCGGCGTGTTCGGAAAGCTTCGCGGCAAGAGAATCGTCGCCCGGGTGAGCCTCGGCAATGGCCTTAAAGGAGGCCTCGGTGAGGATCCCTTTCGAGATCTCTTTAGCCATTTGCTGGCAATCTCCGGAGTACAAATTCATGTCCTCCGTAAACGTCCAGAAAGGCTCCTTCGGGACTTTCCCCTTCGGGATGCGGGCGTCCCGAAGGGCTCTCCTCTCTGCATGCTCAGCTGCCCAACCCGGAGTGAGCAACTCCTCTGCACGACAAAACAGAAAGCTGGATTAAGGCAAGTAAACCTCAAAACAGAAAGCTGGATTAAGGCAAGACATCACAAAACGAACCTGCTGGCACTTCGACCACATCATCGTCGGGATCTGGGACCTCCTCGGCAGAGATCCCCTTGCCTTTGCTTTTGCGCCGTTCTTCGGCAGAAGGGGCCTCTACCACGGCGTCCAGAAGAGCCTGCGACGGGGTAGGACTCTGAGGAGGGACCTCGGCAGTAACCTCGGGCTGAGGGACGGTGGCAGCTTCCGGCTCTTCGCTAGCCTCCTCGGAAGCTTTTCGCTGAACGGATGGAATGGTCTTCTTCGCCCGTTTAGCCGAAGGCCCAGCCCCGGTCGTTTTCCGCCTTCGGGAGACGGCTTTCTTCGTCTGCTCACCCCTCTCGGATTGACCGAGGAAAAGGGATTTGTAGAAAGCGGCAGTGTCCTCGCCCATTTCTGAAAAAGAAGGAAGACATCAGTGTGAGTCCAGAACGAAGTTATAACAAAGAGACTAGAAAAACAACTTACTCTCATAAAAAGTTTCGAAAGAAACTTCCTCCCGAAGGAGTTGCACTAGCCAGGAATCTTTCCCAGCGATGGCAGGAGCCGGCATCCCGAGGTCCGTCTTGTGCTCCTTTACCACCCCTAGCTCCCGAAGGACCTCCTCGGTCATCAGCCTCCAATTGATGGGGAAGGGGTAAAGAGAACGCGAAGGGACCTCGGGACCCCAGTCGGCGACGGCTCGGATACGTCCGTCGAAATCCGCGAATACGGAAGCCAACTCGGGAGTCAACAGTATCCTCGGATCTACGACGTCATCCTCCAGCCTTCCCTGAGCCCACTTGGTCGGAACATGCGACCAGGCCTCCTCCATCTTCAGAAAGAAAAACTTTTTTTGCCACCCTCGCCAGCTGTCCTTAGTGGCGAAGGTGAACATATACTTTTTGCTCCCGGATCCCCGAGGTAGCATGAAGTAAAAGCCACCCTTCGGGACCACGTAGAGCTTGTAGTACTGCATAAAAATGACGAAGTGGGGTTCTATTTTGAAAACGCCACACATACAGAGGAAGGCGTTGAAATAGCAGTACGAGTTCGGAGGAAGTTGATTTACGGCAATGCCATGGAATTGGCAAAAGTCGCAAATCAACTTCGGAGGGGGGAACCGAAGTCCGGCTTTCAGCTGAGCTCGGAAAATGGTAATCTCGTTACTATGGTTTGAGAAGCTGTAATGGTCAGAACGTGGCAACCTCGTAACAGCGTACGAAGGAAGGAAAAAAATTTTCTTCCACCTTGCTAATTTTTTAGGAGTGGTGCAGCAAGGGTGGGACAAAAGAGGTTGCCAACTTTCAGGAATAGGCATTTTTGGCTGAAAAACGAGTTCGGAAAAAGGCAAAAACGAACTTCGGGAAAACTTTGAAAAACAAAGAGTTCTGGAAATCAAAACCCACCAAATCTTTTGCCGAAATCTGGGTGTGAAGACGCCGTCGTGAAAGGTGACCGGAAAAAAGCTCAGGTGAAAGAACCGCCGCGAAAAGCAGAAGAAAGCAGAAGGAAAACCAGAGCAAAAGCAAAAGCAAAAGAGACAAATGACGAAATGAGCATATATATAGGCCGAGGGAGGTAGGCGAACCGGCGTCATAAGTGCTCTGCGAAGGCGAAACGTCGCCATAACTGCTCTTCTGCGCCTAAAAAGGCGCGCCTGCCGTTACAACACAATCCCCACCAATAACAAGCTGCCACGTGTCAACCATCGCGCCAAAAGGGGGGATGCGTGTCCCGACACCCCTCATCCTTAGGCGCGTCGTTCCAGACTGACACACCTATTCCTGACACATGACGTGGCGCAGACCTAAAAAGCTGGAAAGCAGGTTACTTCGAAGATACCAACAGACAGGCTATGGTAGAAAAGCCTACATCTTCGGACGAAAGGTCCGTCTTCGGAACAGGTACTGCACTCAAGGCCCAAAGAGGGGCCCTCAGGAAGCGAACAAACCGAAGTTTCCACTTCGGCTTTTTCGAGGGGGGCCTGTGATAGCCGAAGGGCTCTCGCCTCTTCCAGTATATACTTCCCCGAAGGTTTGTTCGGGGAGCCTGACGTAGCTCGGAAAGAAGCATTGCCATCGACCTCGGCAGAAGCGAAGTCGAGCACGACGAAGTAAGTACTTCGGCTGAAACGCCAGGTTATCTTAATGTGTTGCTGACTCCCTCGGGGAACCGAACATATCGCCTTCGGGAGAAAAGAACCAGCTACTGAAAGCAGGAGAGATTCTCCCCGAAGGCGGAACTCCCGAGCTAGAGAACTCCCCGAGCCACTAGCGTGATTCCCGAAGAAGGGCGTCCGTACCAAAGGGCGACCTCGCCCAAAGGACCTCGGGAGTACGGCATGAGCATTTAATGAGCATTTAAGGAGCCTCTGACAGATCGCCCACACGCTGCCTGAAACGGCGGCCTGACACGCTGACGTCATCCAAGTCCCGTCTCAGCCACAAAACCAGGAGCCTACAAACGGCTACCTGTTCCCTACGCCCAAAAAGCACAGAAAGAATCCGACCGAACACGTGTCAGGATCCGAACGGGCCAGGTACTTCTATAAATACTGGGAAACAGGACTTGGCAAGGGATCTCCCTCCATCGGCACTCTCGCACAGCAGAAAACACATACAGGCCAGATCCTATATCCATTTAGCGTCCCTACTTTACTCACTATCAGGACACTAACTTGGGCGTCGGAGGCTCCTCCCCGGAAAAACATCCCGGGGACCTCCTAACGCTTTTTTCTGAGCCTTTCAGGTACTTTCCCACCTGGGGAATCTCTCTGTCAGACGTTCTCCCTCCTCGGAAGCGCCCTCGGAACTCACCATGTCACTAGAAAAAGATGCTTCAGGGCATCACCAATGTTATCTGTTCTTTTATCAGTTTTATCTATTCATTTGTCATTTCTTGTTTGTTTTTTTATAATTTTTATCTATTTTTTTTTAGTTCTTATTTATTGTTTTCTTGGTTTCTATTTATTCTTTTAACATTTTTATCTATTTTCTATTGCTTTTTATTTATTTTTATCATTTTTATCTATCCTTTTATTAGCTAGTTTCTCTAAAAAAAGAAACTATTTATTTTTTTCTCTTCTATTATCATCCATTTGTTCTTTTTTAAGTATTGGTTAGTTTTAACTGTTCTTTTACTTGTATCTATTTTTTTTAATGATTCAATTGTTCTGTTATCAGTAATTAATTTTTTTTTTGTTCAACTAGTTACTTATTTTTTTGTTAATTGGAAATTTCAAAAAAAAATGAGGAAAAGATATATAATTTTTTAAAAAAAATAAACAAGAATAATATAAGTAAAACATGAAGTAGAACTACGAAGAAGAGGCAGACAAGTTAAAAAACCAAAAAAAAAACAAGGAATAAAATTGAAAACAAAACAGCAAACAAATCTTGAAATACTACAAAAAACTGGAAAAAAAAAAACGAGCAGATGAAAATTTAAAAATAAAACTGGAAAAAGGTAAATATAAAACAAAACTGGAAAAAAGAAAATAGGGGAAAAAAAAAAGAAGCGCAAGGAAAACAAGGAAAAAAATTTTAAAAGGATGAAAAAAAAAGAAAAAGACAAAAGAAAAACAAAAAAAACAAGAAAAACTAGAACAATGCACTGCGAGCATTCAAACCTGCGACTCGCCAGCTCACCAACCCTACAAACAACGCGCTAAGAGCATTTCCAACAATTTTCCTATTTAATAATTTTTTTTATTTTAAGAAATATAAAGTCATTTTTTATTTTAATAACTTTCTCATTCTATTATCTAAAACAGAGAATTAGATTAAAAATAAGATTTTATTCCCCATTTCTATAGAAACTCCAAAAAAAATTTAGAGATGAAAAATAATACTTCTTCTGTGTTGTAAAAGTTGCCTTATTTACTATTCATAATATTTAATTCATAATTTTCTTTCTTTCAAAATTTCTTATATAAATAGAAAATTTTTATATAAAAATGATACCTTAAAGACTCTATTTTATAATATAATTTTTAAAAAAAATTACAGTACAAATTAATATAAATATATTTAAGTCACTTTAGTTAAAAAAGTTAAAATAGTCATTTTTTGTGAAGTGGAGGTAGAGAATTTTTACGTTTTGCACAATATTTAATTATACAACAATTAATTCATATTTTTTTTCTTCCAAAATTTCTTATAGAAATATAATTTTTTTATGAAAATTGTACCTTAAAGACCTTATTTTATAAATATAATTTTTAAATTTTTTTATAATATAAATTAATATCAATATATTTAAGTCAAATTTTAGTCAAAAAAGTAAATGAGTCATTCTTTGTAAAACAGAATGAATAATTTTTTACATTTTCAATAGTATTTAATTATACAATAATTAAACTAGCCATTAATTTGAATTTACTTTAAATCCATAATATTTAATTGTTATGTAATAAATACAAAATTCTACAAAATAGAGAAGTTGTTAAAGTTTGAGCAAAAAAATTATAGAAATTTTACTTTTTACTTCCATATCTTATAGAAATTTTGGGGTAACTGTTAGAAATGTTCTAACTGCTCCACCTATTTCAAAGCTTTACCTAGGTCAGATAGTTTTATACGTACCATTATAAACACAAAGGCAAAATGATAATTCTTATATTTTTCAGTGATAGCACATGAAATAAATCAGACTTATGTAATACTTTAAAATATTTTACTTTATCTTACAAAAGATGATAAGTTTCTCTGAACATAAGAGACTAAAATGTGTATATTTTTTAAGGATAATTATAATTTACCCTATAAGATTTAAGTGAAATTATATCTTACGTCCTTCTGTTTCGAAATATACACTTTGCCTTGACCTTTTTAATATAATTCAACAATAACTTCTGAAATCTTAATTTAGATATTACGACATCTTCTAATAATTTCAATATGTGTGTGGTATTTTTTTTTATAATTAATGGACATTTTAAATTATCAATTTTTTTTATATATTTTTTATATATTTTTAAAACAGTATTTTTTAAATGTCAATTAATTATAAAAAAATACTGTAAAAATTAAAATTACTTGAAAATAACAACCATACAAGCTATAGTTGAAATTAAAATATCAAAAATCACTGTTAGACTATATTAAAAACATATGAGGTAAAGTATATATTTTTTTAAATAGGAGGGGGAAAATGTAATTTAACATAAGCTCATGAGATAAATTGTAATTAACCTTAGTTTTTAATATTTTTACCACTTTTGCTCCAGAAACTAAAATTACAAAAAAAAAACCCTCTAAATTTTATGTAGCTGGAGTTTAAACAATGATAAAAAAATAGAGAAGATACAATTTCAGATTATTGTTTAAATGAAAATTAAAAAAGAATAAAATATTTTTTGGGCTTTGTGTCATAGGAATTTAAATTATGATAATGAGAGAAATTAAAGCGTAAAAATTTTTCAGAAAAAGAGGAGTAAATCGTAATCCCCCACCCCACCCCAACAAAATAATTCGACTGCTCTACACAACTTAATACAACTAAAAGATGAAGTTCTCATCGAGTTTCCGCCACAACAAATTTCCCTCTTTAACTCATTCCAAATGACACCATAGTAAGGATAACCTCAAATCAGTACATGACACCGAGTTAAAAACAACCTCATGGCAAGGAGTAAGGAAAAGAAAGATGACCTGGAGATATCTATGATTTTGGTTACCAATAGCTGCGATATTCCAAATACCACCGAAATGATGGGAAACCGGTTCCTTAACAAGTTGGCATAACAGCTGAACGGTAAAGATGATGCCTGCCCTATGAAGCAAATGTAACAGATTCTGAATCAAATTTCACGCATAGTAAATGGATATTTGAGGGATGTCTATATCATTGTCCTCATCATCCTCACATGCTACCACAACGTCCAGATGCCGTCGATAGGAAGGCAGCTCTGCCTTTGAAACTTCCCTGGCCAGATCCGCCACCTTCTTGTCCATTCGCTCTCTGTGCCGGGGGAACATGCTGTTGAACAACAGGCAACTTCCATATGAAATGCTATATGCATTCAGACCCTTGTCCTTCAACCATTGAATGAGCTCCCTCAGAGTCGGATTGCCTTTCAGAATCCACCTATCCCAGACCGTCCAGCTCATGTCCTGATGCTTGATGACTTTCGGAGGGACAGGCTCTGCCATGGAGAACAGAGGCAGTGCTAGGTTTGCAAATGTGTTACGGTAGTCCTCCAGTTTATGCCCTTCACCTAAAACCTTGTAAAGCTCAAGACAGACCAAGCCTGTGGCCATAGCAGTAGATGTTGCAATAGCTGGTATAATTCTTCCAGCAATGAACTTTGCCTTGAGCTTGTCAACTTCCGTGATGCTGTAGTTCCTTGCTCTCATGTTCGCAAGACCAGCAATTAGATCCATGTGGTAGTTTGTATCATCATCCTAACCATGCAAAAGAACTTTCAAGTCATCAAAAAATTGAAAGAACACAACCTAAAAGACAGAAAAAACTCTAATCAACAAAAAGATTAGTTTATTTCTCTAATACATGGTTTGTTGGCTGCATCTTTATTTTCCCACTTAGTTAAATACACCAACGTCAGTCATGTTCCATGATGTGGTATGTTGACTTCATGATATTAACCTTGTAATGGAACAGGACTATAACAACTATCTAAACTCATCACCATCTCATGATATCTTTCCATGCAAGTTGAAAACACCTATTATGATGATGGTTTCAAAATTTGATCTCATCATTCCCTCGTAAGAGGGTTGTGTCAAGAATGTAAAGCTTTCTACTTTGCTTTCGCATGAACTTGTAGCTTTCGCTAACTTTAAACAATTAACTGACACTAAACTTCATGCCACCAACCCTGATATCGTTGAATTAAGGTGTAGTATGTAGGAACAAACAAAACCGTACAACACGTTGTCAGAAGAACGAAATTCACCAAGATATGTTCCACATTCAAAATAGCCACTAAACACACTATAATTTGTCAGAGTATTCAAGCAACAAACCTTTTCAAACTGAACAGGTCTCATCCTAAACCCTGTAGGCAGGTTGTTTCGGCAATGCTCCAACTTCGAAATTAGTTCGTTTATTACTGCAAGGTCATCCACAGAGGAGGTAGAAAGACTGGTAGCTTTCTCGTCTGTCACAATTTTTGCATCTTTTCTGGGCTGAAAATCTGGGACCATGATTTTCTCAATAGCTTCCACCAACATCTCGTGATTCCTCACCCAATCAGGGATAGAGATGCCAAATGTTTCTGCCCGCAGTATGGATGCTGCCAGGATAAACTGTACATGACTAGGATCAGAAGTTGAGAACTCGAGTGGGTGCGGGAATCGCTTTGGAGCAGACCAAAATGGAGTTCCAGTGCTGGTAGCAGCATCCTCAGGAAATGTATAAATTAGTTGCTTCACGCGGTTAACAAAATAATCTTCAAACCTGAATATGAGAAAAGGAATAACAGGTTATGTGACTTGTGAATCCAAAAGCACAAATCTCCCATCAGCAGCATAGTGGTCATAAATGGTTACCTTAAACGGGCCCAAGTTATGCAATCCTGGAATGTCTCACATCTGTCCCTGTCAAGGCATTCAAGAATACGTTCCAAGGTATCCCTAGCCTGAGCATCACCAGATTTTGTCATAGCTGCACTGTACTCGACAGGATTGGACAGAAAAGCATTTACTTCAGCAGGAGTCTTCTCGAGCAATCCTTCAAACTCGGAGCGAGCCCATGTCAGGCAGTGATCAATGTTATGTGGAAATGAGTGCACTGTGCACATTGGAGCCTGTTTCTCAGGTGGATCTCTTGAGGCCCCATAATTCTCTGTTAGATGAGGGATAACCATCTGAGTATTGCATTTAGCACCGAGAGTTCCAGATTCAAGGAGTGGTTTTTGGAAATACAAGCACCTCTGATCTACATAAAGTCTAGCATTAACATTATCTAGTGCATTGATGACAACAGTCAAGTTTTCCCAGAAATCATCATTGAAAACATTCTCAGTTTCAGGACCCACACGATTCTGCAAAGCTTCAATATTCAAGAGGGGATTGATGGATGCAGCAGCCGATGCAGCAACAGTGGATTTGGCCTGCCCAATGTTCCAGTCACGAAAGAGGAACTGCCGGCTCAGATTACTTTTTTCAATAACATCATCATCAGTAACTGTTAATTTCCCCTGACTGCCACATGAAACTCCCATCAGTGCGAGGTTTTTCAAGAATTCACAGCCCAAGGCACCAGATCCCACCACAAACACTTTTGAATCCTCCAGTTTCTGCTGAAGCTTGGAACCAAAAACAGAGATTTGAGCATCATAACGGGAATTCAGGGGATTAAAATCACTTGAATCCAGAGGCTCTGCAGGTAATGACTCAGCTGAGTCAAAATAGAAGAACTGATGAAAAATATTGAGAAACATGTCAGTCTTTGAAGACAAGCCGGAAAGGCAGCTTGAAAAATATAGAGAAGCACATAGACAATCCGAGAGTATCACAAATATGTCAAAATTAAGCACAGACAATCAGAGAGTATCACAAATACATCACAGATTAAGCATTCAAGTGCATTTTAACTTCAATAATCATCTAACCATGTGCCAAAGCTTCGTGGCTCAAATAGAAAAGGATAACAACAAAAAATTGAAAACAGTTACTCCCCCATCGGCCCATCCCATAATGATTACATTTGACATTTTTTTGACTTAAAGTTGACTACGTCAATTTGTAACTAAATGATGCATAAATACATCAATCCTATATGCATATCATAGATACAATCTTGCACTCTTAGAAAATTTCTAATAGACATTGATATAAGAAAATCTGAGTCTGGTAAAGTCAAAAAGTGTCCAACTTTATGGGGGCTGGGGCTGAGGGAATAAAACTCTAACTGATCCATAACTTCTATGTGCTTAATATAACCGCTGGCCACAAGCAACACCGTTCATTCATAAAGGAGAACAAGAAAATTATGGGGAATGTAAAACCAAGTTGACTGATGAACAAGCAAGCAAAATTATAAAAACCTGAAAAAGAGGATGGAATTTTCCGGAGCATGCTTTGACAACTTCTTGCCCCACAATACCACCAAACATGGCGGCCATAGGATTTAGTACTGCCCTAGCACCAAAAGCAAAGTGCCTCAGAAGTTTTGGGTTAAGATCTTCCACCCTTCCATTTCCCAAGCCCTCATTCATGTCAGTAGCAATAGCTATAAGCTTCTCGGCATCTGCCTCTGCACCAGCAACAGGAAGCCGACCCATGCCAGAAACAAAGCCGTCCAATGCTTGGAATGCTAGATGCAAAAGAGGGGGGCGATCAAACTTTGAGAAGTCACTCAAAAGGAAATCGCCAGGATCTTTAAGTGCTCCTCTGAGTGGCTTAAATCTTAAAATCTTCGGTTGTTTCACTTGTGTGACGATACCACCTTTCACATATGCACCAAAGTTTGTGGTATCCTCATCCAGCATAAATGAATAAGGTCTTGCATTTCGAATTTTCCTAGGCTTTCCATCATTTAGTTCACTCATTCCTTGAACTTCAGAAAAGATAACAAGATCCCCATCCTGAAACTCCAGCCTTTCATCATCTATGCAGGAAACAAAAGCCAGGTTGTCATTGCTAATGGATGCAACTATACCTGTGTGAGGTTCCTCTCCATCAACATCAAAAATGGTGAACTCAGGTCCAAAGTCACAAAACACGGAACCAAATAGACCTCTAACTTCACTCTTAATAAAGGCAATGGGAGGCTGATGAGAATGGCAGTAATCATTAAACTCAATAGCTTTCTCAAGACTTATCTCAGTGAAGACAACAGCCTGCAGTAAGTGGGTACATATAAACAAGAACATATACTTTAGTGAATAATCCCATCAGAAAACAAAGTAAACCTCAGTTCAAAATTATTTAAGCACCCATAGAGAGACCAAACACTTCTATTCACGGAATACCAGATGCCCATTTTTTCTTGTTCTACTAAAAAGTCCTGAAGTAAGACTGAATAAAATACCAGGAATCCAAATATACTACAGCAGATAAGCAGAGAATGCTACTCTCTACATTAAATCTGAGATCAAAGGTAAAATTATCAAAAAAAGAAAAGAAAAAAAACCTTATAACAAGGAATCTTAATTGACTAAACTAGCTGATAAGAGAATGGTGGGCTCTGTTATAGAAACACCACCATCCTTTTCCAAGCCAACTAGTCTGTATAAATAACAGATTTCTATATAGCTGAATCACTTATTAACATGCGAAATTCTCACATATATGGTCTGGTTCAATGAAATGAGTTGCTTGCACACGTTTAAATCAAACAATGGTTTCTATAAACTCAGGCAAACAATGACCTCGGTCAAACCAGCAGAGATAATAAGAAAACTAGTGCAAATTTAGTTGGTTGCATATGTTTAAGATGGAAAATGAACACCACTGAGTATCTATCTAAACTTAGGCAAAGGGTTGACCTCAACCATAGTGAAACGGTTAAGAGATAATAAAAAAACTTGTTTCTGCAGGCACATATGCAAAAATATGAACAACAAATATAACACAAGCGGTATTAAGTACCTGAAAATCAGAAAGCTGCTCTTTGACCAGCTTTGTTGTTAAGGTAGAAACTACAACAGCATTATTGAGCTCTTGCAGCTTTTGCACAGATGCAAGAGCCCTGTTCTTACCAACATCATTCTCTGAAAAAATGAAATTACTCGACAGATCCCATAACTCAACAACACCCTCATCATGCAGGGTCACGGACTTGACACCAGCAAGGATAAGGTTCTTCGCTGCAATAAATACAAGCCCATACGTTAAGTTACAGCTCATCTGATCCAAATATCAGAGTCAAGGAAAGAGCTCTAAAACCCTTACCAATTTCCGCGCCGAGCCCTTGCATCCCCGAGATGAAGATATTCGACCCGAAAAGCCGCTTCATCGTCTCGCGACCATAAACCGCAAGCTGCCGGCTGTGAAGATCTTCATCGATCTCCGAGTGATTCACATCCCTAGGAGCCATGATTGAGGACTCAACCAAGCTACTGCTACCGTGGGAGCTGCTGGCGGCGCCTAGAATCGCACCCTTCCCGGCGTTGGTCGAGCTTGACTCGTTAGCGGCGACTCGAAGCTTCTTAACACCTACGCTGTTGGCGTTGTGGTTGTTACTTTGACTATCTCCTTCTACAACCACTCCTTCACCAGTTCGCTTTATAGGAAGCATATAGAGAAGTGAACTGCCCAAAAACCCACAAAACCACATCGAAATCACCGTCAATGCCACAGAAGAAATAGTTGATCTTCTTCCTTCTTCCATCATCAATAATAAACAAGAAGAAAACAAAGATCGGAACCCATATTACAAACCCTAATCCCAACCTCAGCATTAATCTTGTCGTGATTATTATCTTCCTCTAACTAAGCAAAGAGTACAAGAAAACGAAGATAAACGTACCGATTAAGACTCCGATGAAGCAAAGAGTGGAAGCTGCGAGACGGAACAGTAGATCTTCCGACGCCGAATTTTTATGGTTTTTAATCGGTTTTTGTTTCCAGCTCCTAGATGGTTCTCTGTTTATGAATTTTCAAGGTACCCAAGGCCAGAAGCTTTCATTAGCCCTGAATGCATTTGAGTAGGCGATAAGAGAATGGCCAAAGGTCATTTGTGGTATTTCGCAATGAGAACGATTATTATCTTTCACCCTAAAAACTAGTATTAATCTGATAAGCCGTTCTCTTAATCCCTAAAGTTAACTGTAGCTTCATTGTCAAGCAAACTTGTTAGATAAGTTACTCAACTTGCCATATTCGTGGGAGCAAAATAATGCTATTTGCTAACACTATATTTCCTTAATAGTTACTTAAATAATTTTTTCAAAATAATTTCTTATTTACCCACTAAAAAAATTAATTATTATTTATAAAAAACTATAGAATTTCAATTTATGTAGTTTAGAAAATTATTATTATTTATAAAAACACTCATGTATTAATAATCTCACTCAATCGCAACCTTAAATTGTACAAGTGCATGTACATTACTTTTAAAGTGAATGATTTTTATGATTAGTGATTTCAATCTCTGTGTGTATACATATAAAAATAGACAAATATGAAGGCAAAAACACTATTAGGCTTGGGCCCTAATCTTTTGAACTGGTAGAATGTGCGGCCTTGTCCGTTACATAAGATCTTAAAGCTTCATTTATTTCTTATTATCGAAAAATGTGTTTTCTGTTTTTACTTCTTACTTGGAATAAAATATTATTTGAAAAGCAAATATTCAATTAAATACTTTTTTTTAAAAAATGAATTCCTACGAACCCTTTAACTTACAAAACATGTAAAAGATTAATAAACAAACACTTGTCTTGTGCAAAAGAAATATAATTTAAAAGTATTTTTCAAGTATCTTAAAGTGCATAATTTTAAACCATTTAAACAACTAAAGTCATGATTTAATTATTAACATTTATGGCCATTAAACTTAAAAGAAGGTTCAAGATTCAATCTCTAGGTCTCCCTCCCACCTGAGTACCCAGAAAAAGGATAGGGTTTCAATAAATATTACTACAATTTAGACAATAATTACCACATATTATTAATAAATCTCAAATGAAGTTTTCCTTCAAAATATTTTTTTGTATGACAAAACAAAATAAAAATTTATACAAAAGAAAAAAAAATCCAAATTTCATTCCATAGGTAAAATCCATATTTGTTGTTCAATATAGTCGATCATCTTTAATTTTGTCTTTATAAAGTTTTTTTTTTCTCTAATAACACATCTAACTTGACCAAAAATCACTAAAACCCGGCATCCAACTTAACCCAAAATCACTAAAACCCAGTCTTAGTCATCATATTTTTTTTTTAGTATAAATATTATTTCAAAGGGAATCAATACACAGGGCCTCTATCAAATGATGTGGGTAAGGTGATTCCCACACGACTCAACTAAATAAGCCCTTAGACATAGATACAAGATGATGAGTAATGGAGTTTGTGGTTTGAGGAATATAAGTAAAAGAACAATCAATAAAACTGGTAACTAATGAATTGATGTCATCATGAACTACCCCATATGAGTATAAAGATGGCTTATTGTACTTTAGAAGAGCATTAATAGCTCCTTGAGAGTCTAACTGGATAATAATTTTGTGCCATCCTCATAATCGAGCTTCCAGAATTCCCTTCCATATTGCTAATGTCTCAAGAAAAGCAATATCACTAACATAAGGTATAATATATGAGATTTCTATTAGAACAGATAAAAAAGAATTTTTGGGCACTATTCCAATTCCTGATGCCCCCAGTGATTCAAATTGACCAGTATCTACATTGATTGCAATATAATCATCCTTTGGTGGAGTCCATGTATGGAGGATACGTGGTAATAGGATCAGACATGCCATGAAGGGGATCTCCATTCAAACATAGCCATGAATGAATTTGTAAAGTAATACATCATTTTGTTTGGCTAATTCCTTCGAAAACACATTTATTTCTATTCTGCCATAGGTACTAGCCTATAGTTAAGAAAGTGTGCCAGTCTTTTTCCAGTAGAGTAGCCTAAGCTACATGGAAAATATCTGAGGTTACAGGAAGGCGTACCTGAAGCTGATCTAGGCCAAACTTCTGAAGTATCAAGCAAGCATAACAGCATGAAAACAAAACATGATCAATTGTTTCATTTTCCATACCATAAATAGCTTAGCGAAAGTTGATGGCAACATTTCACAATCTTAAATTTGTGCGAGTTGGCAAGCAATCTGAAAGAACACACCACCAAAAAATTTTTAACATAGGTGAAATCTTGATTTGCCAAAAAAGGATGCCATCTTGCTTGTTCTTGTGTTGCCACACTATGATCAAATTTAAAGAGAACATATTGTGTGTGGTAACCAGACTTGATTGAATAAACTTCATTTAAAACTGCTCTCCAGGTGAATATATGAGGTACATATTAAGAGCTTATTAGAATCTGTATAATATTTGATATGTGAAAAAAATGAAGTTTGAATGTTGTGTATTTCACACACACACTTCCCTTCTTGGTTATTTGGCTTTAAATAGCCATAATACAAAGATGTGGCTAAGTACAAAGGGAAACAACTAAGTAGAAAACTTATCTTACCAGATACAAACTTATCTAAAGAAAACAAAAGATATTCACAACAACGTGGATAATAGGTACTTCCAAAATCCCCCTAAAGTTGAAGTTTGGAGGATCGAAACACCCAACTTGCCTAAGAGTTCATGAAACTGCTTGGTGCTTAAGGCTTTTGTGAAGATATCAGCTGGTAGTAAGTCGGGCGATATGTGTTGTAGTTCAAGTTCCTTACTTTGTAGCTGTTCTCGAACAAAATGGCAATCTATTTCAATGTGCTTGGTGTGTTCATGGAAAACCGGATTTGTCACAATATGTAGGGCAGGTTGATTATAAAAAAAAAAACTTGAGCTAATTGTGAAGAATATATCCCAAATCACGCAAAAGTGCCTTCAACCATAGTAATTCACTGGTGGCGGCTACCATGGACCTATATTCGGCTTCAGCTGAAGAATGGCTGACAATGGCTTGTTTCTTGGTTCGCCAAAAAATTGGGGCATCTTCAAGGCAAGTAAAGTAATCGATGAGGGATCTCCGGGTTATAGGACATGCACCCCAATCTGCATCACAGAAAAATTTAAGTTGCAACTCATTATGTCGAGGAAAAATAAGGCCTTGTCCAGGTGCTAGCTTGACATATCGTAAGACCCATATTGCCACATTGTAATGATCCATCGTAGGGTTTTGCATATACTGACTTAGGATGTTAACAGCATAGCAGATGTCCAGACGTGTAATAGAAAAATACAACAATCTCCTAATAAGCCTTTTATAAACTACCGAATCTTTCATTAAGGCGCCATTGCTACGACCAAAGTGGTGTTGTTGTTTGATACGAACCTGACTAGGCTTTGCTCCTATTAAACCAGCATTAGAGAGCACATCCAGAGCATATTTCCTCTTATTAACAAAAATACCAGTTAGACCATTAACTATTTCAAAGGCCAAAGAAATATTTTAATTGCCTAAGATCCTTAAAATGAAAACGCTGATGTAAAAACTCCTTGACGTTGTTACACTCAATTTAATTAGTCATTAACATAAACCAAGACCACAAGGAAGGAATCAGCATATGACTATTGAAAACCAAAATCCTTGAGAGCTGTTGACAGCTTGGCAAACCATTTTCTTAAGGCTTGTTTGAGGCCATATAATGATTTTCGTAGTCTACAGACTCAATCATCACCGGGCTGAAGGTATCTTGGCGAAGGTGTCATATAAATTTCTTCGTGTAGGTCTCCATGAAGAAATGCATTATGAATGTCTAATTAATGAAGATCCCAACCCCGAGATGTTGCCACTGCTAAAAGACATTGAACTGTTGACAATTTTCCTACAGGTGCAAAAGTCTCGTTGTAATCTATCCCTTTTTGTTGCATGTATCCTTTAGCTATAAGTCGAGCTTTATAACGCTCAATAAAACCATCGTACTTGTGCTTCATTTTGAATACCCAATGGCAACCAATGGCCTTCTTTTTTTGTGGTAATGTGGCAAAATCCCAAGTATGATTCTCCTCCAATGCTTCGAGTTCGAACTTCATAGCTAACAGCTAGTTTGAGTCTCGTTGCGCCATTGAATAATAAGTGGGCTCCAAGCTAGTCAATATTGATGCAAGGAAACTTTGGTGGCCGGGACAAAACATTTTATTGAAAATTACAAAAGAAAGAGGATAGAGTGAACCTGAACCTAAAAACTCTGAATTGGAGTAGGTGTTCTCAATAGGCAGGTTGTATTCAAAGTCTTACAAGTGTGGTGGAATTCGTCGTTCGTAGGTACTCCTTCGAAATGGCTGTGGTTGTGCCAAACTTGAGTCTTGAAGTTCAGTAGAGTAGTTGTCACAAGTCTGAAACTCGTTCCTTGGAATTGTGTCCTGTTGTAGAGGTAAAATGGATTCATCCATTGGTATATGTGGTGGTTTGGGAAATAGGTCATCATGATATGTTTCATGAAAGGGATATCTTTGTAGGGTTTAGTTATTTGGTTATTGTTCTTGGTAGGGAAATATATATTTTCATGGAATATTACATTTCTGGAAACAAAGAAATTGTGCAGCTCTAGGTTATAGACTTTGTAGCCTTTTTGGTTAGTTGGATATCCAATGAATATACATGGTCGCGCTCGTGGTTAAAATTTGTCCTTCGGTTGAAGAGAGTTCATAGCAAAACATAAGTAACCAAATATTCTAAGATGGTTGTAGTTGAGCAATTGACCGAAAAGAAATTGGCGTAGAGTTCAATTGTTGATGCCTTTGGTTGGTAAACTGTTGACCAAGTGGGTTGCGGCTAACACACATTCTCCCCAAAACTTCACTAGCAGACAAGCTTGAAACCTCAAAGCTCGAGCTACGTTTAAAATGTCATGATGTTTTCTCTCTACAAGGCCATTCTGTTGAAGTGTTCCAAGGCATGAGGTTTGATGCAAAATCCCTCTATATTTGAGAAAATAACTCATCAATCCTTCAATTAGCTCCAGAGCATTGTCACTCCAAATACATTTAATTCTTTTCCCAAATTGATTTTCAATTAAATTGTAAAAAAAATTAGTACCTTGGTGGCTTCATACTTGTGTCACATCAAGTATGTCTAAGTTGACCTTGTAAAATCATCCACAATTGTGATAAAATAATGAGTGCTACTTGTGGTAAGAGTGTGATAGGGACCCCAAGTATCAAAATGTATTAATTCAAAAGGGGTAACAGTCTTTTTATTGCTAATAGGAAAAGGTAACCTAGTTGCCTTGGCTAATGGACAAACCAAGCAATCTCAATAATGGTTTATGAAATCAACTCCCGAAAAATCAAAAATGATGTGAAGCCTATCATTTGAAGGATGTCCTAATCTTTTATGTCAGAGAACTGTGGAATCTATTTCAGCACCAATGACATGCAATGAATCTGTTTCCTTTTTTGTCTTGAAAAAATACAGGCCATCATTTTGCTTACCCATTCCAATCATTTTCTTCGAGGTTTGGTCCTACAAAAGGCAAAAACAAAAACAAAAGGTGGCGACAAAATTGTGATCTTTTGTTAGTTTGCTAATAGATATAAGGTCAAATTTAAAATCCATGGCATGAAGGACATCTTGAAGGACTAAGTGGTTTGATAAAGAGGAAGTTCCTGAAACTTCTATATTTTTAATTGTTCCATCTGGTAAATGCAAAGTTCAGCTGAGATTCTTTATTTCATGTAAAAACTTTCTTTGGAAGTGACATGACTTGTGGCACCAGTGTCTAGTAACTAAGTTTTCGGAGAATAAAGAAGTTGGGTTTTACCAAGTTCATTACCTACAAAATTGACCGAGCCCTAATACTTCTCTTTACTCAACAGCACAATTAATTGCTCATATTGTTCAATGGTCAAGGTTAATGTTGTAGCCTTTCTTGTTGTGCTTGTTTCAACATATGCTTCACACACATTGATGCTACCTCATTCATACTTTCCTTTTCTTTTCCTTTTTGCCTACCAATTTGCTGGATACCCAATCACTTTCTAGCACTTTTTGGTCTCATGACTGATTTGATTGTAATGGTCACAGCGGGGCCTTCTTTCTTGCCCATTCGAACTTTTCTGTTAGCTGCCTCTTATAGCAAAGGCACCTGCAACTTCAAGATCTTCAGTTTGTGTCAAGTTTAGTTGTTTTTCTTCGACAATTACCATTGCATAGATGTGACTGAGGGAAGCCAAAATCTGAGATCTAATTATTTTGAACCTTTGGTCAACGCCCATAAAAAACTGATGACCTTTCTCCTTTTCTTGCTTAATCAACCATTATTTGCTTTATTCGCAAGAACAATTTGGCATCCCTATGTAGATGTTAAGTTTATCCCAGTATCCTTTAAGTTTGGTGCAGTATACTGCCACATTCGAAGTTCCTTATCTCACCAATACAATGCACCTTCGCAATTCAAAGGCATGAGGTTCGTTTGTATGTCCAAACCTCTTTCCCAGATCACGCCACATGCTCAAAATTGTGTCATGAAAAGTAATTGAATCATGTAGGTTAGGATTAATCGAATTCATTAAACATGAAACGACTAACCCATCATATTTATTCTAAGCCAACGATTCCAAGGCATTTTTTCTGGCTTTGGCAAGGTTATATTCACAAAGTAGACTTTTTTTTTGCTTCTCAACAAGTTTAGGACTACTTGTTTCCATATACTGTAATTATCTTCATCCAACAAAACTGAGACTAAAGGCACTGTTGTGTAATCTGCCAATGTTAGGAAGTAAAGCATGCTTCGGTCCTGAAATAGGTTGATGACTGACTAACCAAACTTTTCCATGATGGTACCGCTACTACCTCCGTTGGGATTTTTAGGCAATCCTCCTGGATTCATGATTGGCCGAAAACGAGCAGTAGGATCACTGCTCTGATACCACAAAAAAAAATCTGAATGTTGTGTATTTCACACACAACACATCCATTCCTGGTTACTTGGCTTTAAATAGCCATAATACAAAGATGTGGCTAAGTACAAAGGGAAACGACTAAGTAGAAAACTTATCTTACCAGATACAAACTTATTTAAAGAAAACAAGGGATATTCATAACAATGTGGATAATAGGTACTTCCAACAATATGTCTCTCGGTTGGAACATGAAGATAAACAAGTCAAGATTCCAAACTGCACCATTAAGGAGAAAAATGTTGGTAACTGTCCAATGTTTTATATCTAGAGATGAAATTGTTAACAGTGAGAAATCAGTGGCGGAGGAGACCCATCTATTAAACCAAACACTGATTGATGATCCATTTCCTACCATTCACAAACCTCCAGCCTGTAACAATTGACATTTGCTATAATTGTTTGCCAAACATGATATGAGCCAGAAATATTTGAGCAATAGAGTAAAGAGATGTCTAGATGGTATCGTCCTTTTAATACTCAAGAAATAAGGGAGTCATGATGTTTATAAAGTCTTCAACATTGTTTAGCAATAAGGGCAACATTGAATGCCTCTAAATTCTAGAATCCTTGGCCCCCATTCAATTTTGATCTGCTCATATACGACCAAGACATCAATGGATGGTACTGTGGTCTTGCCGATGTCACTAAAAGAAGTTTGTCATCTGAAAATACAGTCATATGATGATGGTTTTGAGAACTAGTAGACAACTTATAACAAATGAAAGAATTGCCTGTAAAACAGACTTTAATAGAACTTCTTTCCCTGCTTGTGATAATAATATGGCCTTCCACATTTTGAGTTTTTCCTTCACTCGATCACATAGATATTCAAAGTGTTGAACTTGTTTCCTCCCCACAATAATAGGAATCTCCAGGTACCTATCTTCCACCAATTCTACATCAATTCCAAGTACTACCTTCATTTGTGCATGGTGTTCCATTGAAACAGTAGAACTAAAACAAACAGATGACTTTGATAAATTGACAAACTAACCTTAGGATTTTTGACATTGCTTTAAAAAAGCTTGAATAAGCCTTCTGTTGTGTTCTATTGTACAAGCAAAGAAAAGTGAATTATCTGTAAATAAAAGATGTATGATGGATAGGCTTGAATTACTAATGGAGAAATTGGGTCTCCTATCAAAGTCCTTGAAAAGGTGAACAATTTTTAGTTAGGGTGCCATTTACAAGAATTGAATACCAAATTGTTGAAAAACACTTCATAATAAGTCATGTCCATTATGAATTAAAACCTAATGCCAACATCATTTGCTTAAAGAAAAGTCATTCAAAATAGTTGTAGGCTTTTGTCATGTCAAGCTTAAGCGCCATAAAACCTTCCACTGGCTCAGTTGTCAAGTACATGTATTGACAAGTTTCTACTACTATCATGGCATTATCAAATAGTATTCATCCTGGAATAAATGCACCATGTTCTTCTGAAAATAATTGTTAGGAGGATTTGCTTTAAGTGATTAGCCAATGTCTTCGACAAAATCTTGTACAATACATTGCACAAGCTTATTAGTGTGAACTCTGATATGTTTTAAAGTTCGGAGACTTCAGGATCAAAACAATATACATATCATTTAGCCCTTCCAACATATTCTTTCCATTTAAAATATTCAGCAAACACATTGTGATATCCTTCCTAATTAATTACTAGAACCGTTAGTAGAATAAAGCTGAGAAACTATCTGGTCTCTGCTCTTTATATGGGTACATCTGATCAAGAGCACTCTTGATTTCTTTATTGGTAAAAGAGCGGAAAAAAGTAGCATTCATCTTGTTAGTAACCTTGTGTGGTATGGCAGATAACCCATCCTCTAAGTTATGTGGTGCTTCTGAAGAACATAGATTGGGATAGAATCCTTGCATATGTTGATGAAGATCCTGTAATGTAGTGTAAAAATTTCTAACATTATTATACAGAGTAGTGATAAATTTTCTCTTATTTTTATAGGTGGACAATTGATGAAAATATCAAGTACTTCAGTCCCTACTTGTAAGCCATAACACATTTGATCTCTATAGCTAGCAGGTTTTCTTCTTATCAAGAATACTTTCTAACTTCACATGAGTTACTTGTTGGTTTTGTAAAGAAGCAAACAAATCTAGATATAGATACAACTCTATCTTGCCTTCTAGGGATTGAATCCGTCAAGAAAGAAAGGAGAAGTTGAAATCATGCCAAGAAGATAATCATAATTGACATAAAGATTGCTTTTGTAGTAACAACTACCAATTCATATCAACATTAATAGAAGACTAACATTCATTAATAATTTTTTCACAGTATAGTTTATAAACCTATAAGCTTTTGAACTACCATATATTACCTTCTGGCATTCTCAACGGTGGAGCTTGCAAAGATATATAAAGGACACAGCGATCTGATCGAGGAAAGTAAATATTTTTCAATCTCACCCGGGGGAAAATATCCAACCAAGACCTTGTTGCCAAACCCTTGTCAAGTCAAGCCTTCACCAAATTATTGCCCCAACAAAGATGTTGCCATATAAACAACGATCCTTCATACCTAATATCATAAAGACCATATTCATGAAATGGCAACACAAAAATCTTCCAACTAAGATAATGTGCGTGGTTAGCCTTCTTCCTTTTTTGATAAATCAAGTATTTTGTTAAAATCTCCGCACATAATCCATGGTTCATTCTAAGAAACAAAGAGTGTATGAAGAAAAAACCAAGAAACTAGGTAGGAAGATTGATCAGGATCTCCATAGAACCTAATAAATCTCCATGAAGGAGTAGAACTATCAAGACTAACTAGGACGTCAATATGGAATGTCAACATAGATAGGAGTTCGACATTTGTTTTAGTATCCCAAAATAGAGCTAGGCTTTCCCCACAACCTTCAACACAATCTACAGCCAAACAATAAGTAAATTTCAATTGAGATTGAACAAAATCCATATCTGAAACATACTTCTGAGTCTTGATTAAAAATAATATATTAGGGGTTGTTCTTTGAAAGAGATTTTTTAACACATGAATTGTCGAAGAAGCTCCCAATCCCTGACAAGTCAGAGATAAACAATTCATGGTTATCAGTGGGGTTGAATATTGCCAACCTCTGCAAATAATATGATTTTTTATTTCTTTAAAATTGAAGCAGAACCAGCAAACATTGTATGAGACGGACATTGTGTTTTAAGCCATTTATCAAGTCCTGTAAACAAAAGAGGCTAAGTTGTAGCTCACATTGTTTTCTTCTACTTTCTACTAAGAGTCAAAAAAGATGAGTTTGAAATTCTAGGACTAAATGCTAATGATCCAATTTGTTTGTCTGGCGAAAATACAGCATGAAGATCATCACTTATTGAGGGTTGTGGTTTATGGTTCTCTCTTACGAATATATTATGAGGTGATGTCACTGGTTTCAGGGGCAGAGGTGGGAATCACAACTTCATTTTTATTCTCATTAATTTGGTTAGGGAGTGATGAGTCATGTTCTGTCGGTAATGTAGTGAATAACTCATTATGATTAGCTAAAAAATCCCTTTGACAATGAGTAGATGGGGCAGCAAAATGTAACCAACCTTTATATTGATGAGGACCCACAGTTCTTTGTAAAAGACAATCCTTTTCTATATGATCAAATTGACCACATCAGAAGCAAATTGCCTAGAGACGTTTGTATTGTACAGGGGACCACTTAATCATCTAACAGTAAAACCTTTATGGTTCATGAGATTGGTTTTGTAACATCCATTATGACCCTTCACCAAAGTGATGGACCTTTAGTATCCACTTCCAGAATCTGTCCGAATATATAACCAACTTTTTGTCTGTACTTAACATTTAACTAAGAAATAGGTATGTCTAAAATGTGGATCCAAAAGGGGCATCTGGAAAAATTTGCTTCAAAGAGACAAACTGATGGTGAGCAATTAGAAAAAATGATCAAATAGCCCTTGAAATGCTAAGGGCCATCACATAATGCTCTATGCTTTCCTTCCTTAGATTGAAAACAGAAAGTGGACAAATTTTAAGAGGAGTGTATAATAGCTGAAAAACTTTGAAAGAGAATTGGTGTCACCAAGCAAATCTCAATGTTGATGCCAAAACATTAGGGAAAATAGGATGGGAGCTAAGAATTTTTGCAAGAACACAATGGACACTGTCTGGGGAAGCAACAGTCATATCAAAAGTGATTCCAGTAGGTTCCTCCTTATTTAGGGCCATGTCCTTAATTAGTGAAAGTAGATCTTCCATTATGGTTACAGAAGGTAACCAAAAGGTTTATTAAAATCAAAAACTTGATGAACAATAAACTGCTGTAGAAAAGAGAAACCCTAGCAGAGTTAAGTAACCACTAGATTGTGTCCTACATTTTATTCTCATGCTTGTTATTATGTAAAGATTAGTTTGTATTTATCTACTAATTTGTTAGTCATCATATTTTACTTTTTTTTGTAACCTATACATAAACAATGACTAAAATTAAAATCAAATAATGTTAATGTAATAAATAAATAAATAAATAAATGATTGATGCCAGTATTTCTCTTGTTTCTGAATTGTTTTGTCTTCTTCACGTTCACACCAACTTGCACATGGGTGCGGGGCCAGACGAGTCAAATTCACAATTCAACTTCAAATTTCTTTTTCCAATGATCAATCGGCAATAAATATGGGATGTGCAAAGAAAAAGGCGAAGCAGAAGGTCGACTGGCTCCGATATGGTGCAATGATGAAACTTTATTATCGTGGAAACTAGTGGCTGAGGACCGGCTCATGAACAAGCATTTCTCCTTCCTCAGTTTTCCATTTTGTCTTAGGTAATGGTAGTTCTTCATGTGGCTTGGTAATCTAGTAAACTCCAATTGCATACAATGATGTCTAGGTGGCAAAGGTCAATGGGTATTTAGGCTTTGACAATCAGGATTGACAACGGTATTAACATTTGTTAAAAAATTTTAGGAAATTTATATTTAAAAGCTACAAAACTTACAATTTTAAAATATTTTTTTTAAAAAATAAACAAATATTAATGTAAATAAATTCAAGTCGAACTTAAGTAAAAAAATTAAAATTATACAAAGAACTTAGGACAAATTTAATAAATTACTTTACAATGCTCTTCAAACTATTGTTTCAATATTAATTTTTTTTCCAATTTTATTGATTTGCTTGTAAAAAGTTAATGTCAAAACGGAAACAAGACACAAAATTCTTCCTCTTTCTTAATCTTCATGTCAAATTTATTGTTCATGAATGGTAAAAGCAGTTATTGCCTTTTGGAAAAATGATGTTTAGGAAGGTGATTTTGTTTTTACTTTCCCAATTTTACTCTCTCACTTTTTTTCTTTTGCTTAAATTCTTTTTAAGGTGTTGAATTGTATTCTTTTCCATTGCAGTCTCAAAATTCTACCACTTGTCATTGATCCCAAAATTTTCCATATGGCAATTGGATCCAATTAATGGTTAAACCATAGTTACCAGATTCGAAGATCGTGCCTCTGTACTCCATTTCCGGCATGTCATACTGAATCGTGATACGTTTCCATACCAATACATATAAATCAACAAATCTGGCTAGTCGTGAAGGGTAAGGTTGAAGTCTTGAAGACAAAGGAGAGCGACACCATTAAAAGTCGATGGGCTCTGGCAATCTGGCTTTTGGAGCAGAGGAAGACAAGAAATTGGGAGAAGCACACTACCCCTTCATACCGCATACCTGTACCCATACCACGAATTCTACTGAACCATGTTTTAGGTAACTATGGGTAAAACCCATACGTTCTCAGTCCCTAAATTCTGTCTTTTTAATTTCAGTCTCTAAACTTTCTTATTCAATAATCAAGCCTTCAATTATTTGCTATTTCATAATGGCTTGACATAATGTTGCGGCAATGGTAAACAATTTGCTTAGTACCAAACTAAGTATTGTTGTTGTTTTGCCATGTATTTCAAATCAAGAAACAAATGTTTGCATGTGTAAAACATTATTTCTTAAGAAATATAAAAGTTTCACATCCATATAATCAAAACTAAGGGTGAAAACAAATTAGGTTTAGTCTTAATCCCACTAAATTCAAGGTCAATAGGCCTCAAAATATGGACTCGAGTTTGACTCGATGCCAAGTTTTGACTTGAGGGTACCCATGCTTGATTGAGATTCAGACTTATCAAGCCTTTAGTGATTCTAATAAAAAGTTTTAGTCACACAAATCCCACTTGAGTTAGCTCATGATTGCGCATTTTTTTGTCCTAGTTGAAATGTACCATTATAAGGCTTAATTAAGTTTGCTCTCCAAAATTTATGTAATCATTACATCTTGCCTTCAAAATTAATTTTCCCTTTCTGTCGAACCTATAAGTTAAACAAATTGCTAGGATCAGCCAGCTTTGCTCATGTCATACCGTTGTCTAAAACCTAAAATGCTCATTTTGTTCACTTGTATAGTTTTTGAAATCGGGAAAGAACATGTTTTCAAAGAATAAATTGTACTTATAGCTTTTAATCTTTTATTATTGTACTGTTTTGAACCCTATTCTATATTTTTTGCGTAAGACGTTCCTAACTTCCTAAAAATATATTGAATCTTATATAAATGAAAAATGTTAATATGATGGAAAATACTATTGTGCCACGCCAATGTGTACGATTTACATCGATGGCACGATAATAAACTACTGATGATGACGTAGAAAGGAAAAAAAATTAAAAAATTAAAAAAAACTCTTCCCCTCTGTCACCACCAAAGTCGTTTTTTGCCTCCGTCAATCCCCTCCATCACCGCTTCGATTTCTGGAATCTTGGCATCCGATTTCTTCCTCTTCTTTGCTCCCTCCTGTTCCTTGTCTGCCTTTCCTTGCGTCATTCACGCACGATTTGCCCCTCCTCTGCCAACGTGCATGATTTGGCCTAGAATCATCAATTCAAGCCCAGACATTTCAATTTGTGCGTTTTGGCATTCCAATCACACACTCGATTTGGGCGTTTCAAATCCAATCGGTATTTGGAGGCGAGTGTGACGGGGAGAGTGTGATGGGGAAGGAAGCGGAGGCGGAGAGCCCAACAGAATCGATTTGATTCTCTAAGGGGCGGGGCCGACGGGCCGGCGCATTGGGCCTGAGTTGTCTGGTTGCCGAAGAAGCAAAGTTCGCCGCCGGATGTCAGGGTGGCAGAGGAATAAGAAAGATAAGGTCGCAGATAGGGTATGTAGTGGAAGGTATAGGGGCGGAGGGAGGAGCGAAGGAAGAAGAATGTGCTAGATAGGGCTGCTGCATATCAGGAGCGGATGAGCTGAAAGGGGCAAGGGAGGAGCGGAGGATGAATCGAAGAATAGAATCGATCTGATTCTCTATTTAAAAAAAAAAAAAATCTCCTTACTTTTAAAATTTTTTTATTTTTATCTTAACTTTCCACAGTATTCATGGTAATTGATTTATTGTGTGCAAGGGAGGAGCGGAGGATGAATCGAAGAATAGAATCGATCTGATTCTCTATTTAAAAAAAAAAAAAATCTCCTTACTTTTAAAATTTTTTTATTTTTATCTTAACTTTCCACAGTATTCATGGTAATTGATTTATTGTGTCAAGTGATGAATCGTCTATATTGACATGTCACATTACATTTTTCCATCAATACTAATGTTTTTTCATCCAAAAATGTTCAAATTGAAATATTTAAACAAGGCTAAGGGTGACGCGCACAAAAATAAAGGTTACGGGCCACCAATGTAATTTAGGGATATCGCACGTAAAAAATGAAAGTTAGGGGCCACCAGTGGAATTTACTCTGTTTCCAAAATAATGTACTCAAATTTTAAGGCAAATCATAGTTACCCCTCATGTTTGGCCTAAATTACACTTCGACCTGTCTTCTTAAAAAATTATACATTGTACACTTCTTTCTTCACCTTTATCTAGTTTTCTATTACCATAGTGGGCCCCCACCAAATTTTGGGAACTTAACACCAAATTTATCTTTATAATAGTCCTTTTTTAGTGCTTATTTTTTTTGTGTGGGGAACTTGACCCTGAATTTATCCTTATAGTAGTCTCTTTTTAGTGTTGAAATCGAGCAGCCTTTCTTTGTTAGTTTGTTAGGTTAATTATCTGTTACCAATAAAGCAAAGATGAGGTAATTAGTTGAAGCTTATTTTCCAAAAGCTGCTAAGGATAATTAGGTTTGGGTTTCATATTGGTGTCGAGATTGGTTAGCTAAAAGTGAGGTGGCCTCGAATGTGCCAATGATGGATGATAGGCAGGTGGTAGTGTTCTAGAACTTTGAATGTGCTAAAATTGATGGTTAACAATAAATAAGGTTGGAGCCTCTTCCAATTATTTTCAATTAGGGCTGAATCAGTGGCAAGAGTAACCCTTGTAGAGGTGCAAGGTGTTAAGGCTTAAGAGTGAAGACAACACGGTAAATGTAGGTTAGATGGAAGTGAAAATAAATGATGGGGCAAAGTATATAATTACCAAACAAGATAGGGAAAATGTAGTAAAGGCCAACAATTTGAAAAATGGTAACTATACAGTGCATGAAAGGCACCCCCTATACACCTATGTTATCGCCTTATTGCAAAAAAATGTCACCATGCTCAAAGTTGCCTTATTTATAAGACTCTTGTTGCATTTGGAACAACATTTCTTATAAAATGGACAACATTTTATGAAATGATATATTATTGTGAATTGAACAGTATTTATTACTGAAAGGAGCAATAATTAGTATATGGGAATGACAATGACAAAACCTAGAGAATTAATCATGTTTGCTCTCATGCACAATCCATTCTAACCTATTAAATACAAGACTATTATTGTCCCTAGAACATTTCTTTTTTATCTAGCTAATATTGTTGTTCATTTATCTAGTTATGTTGTTCATTTAGTTGATATTATCATCCCAACTTAAGATTGATGTTCCTTTAGTTGATATTGTTGTTTATTCACTAGTGTTGTTCATTTGACCCAGACTGCTATTTATTTGGCCCAGACTGCTATTCATTTAGTCAAGTTTGTTGTTCCAATGTACAATTCTTTCATTTTAGTTGATATTTCAATTCTTTTAGTTAGTCTTGTTGTTCCTTTCACGATTATTGTTCATTTGGTCAATATTATTTTTTTTTATTTCAGTCGAGTTTGATGTTCCATTCATAATTTTTGCTTTCTAGTTGATATTATTGTTCTTTAGTCAAAACTATTGATGTTCCATTTGCAAGTTCTACACATAATTAAAATTGTTGTTTGTGTTGCTCCAAAATGTTTACTCACCCAAGTTTGTTGTTTCATTTACAAATCTATAATAGATCTGAATAACATATCTAAACATAAAAGCAAATATTCGAATCAAAACATGAATTCTAAACTAACACCCAATTTGTCTTAACTTAAGTTAATTGACTACAAAATGACTTATTTTTATTTTTATGTCCTTTTTACCTAGGACTAATTTTAATTAAAAACTAATATTATGTAATTGAAATAATCTATTGAAAACACAATTTTTAGAATCTTACTAAATTTTTATGATTTTTTCTAATTTAAAGCCATAAAAAAATCATAAAAAATTTAACAACATTATGAAAATGTACTTTTAAATGGATTATTGTATCGACATAACATTGACTTTCAAATAAAATTAGTTTCAGGAAAAAAGAAGATATAAAAGTAAAAATAAGTCAGTTGGCTTAAGTTAAAACGAATTGGCTATAAATCTAAGTTAAAGAAATAAGAATCATGACAACGAATTAGATCCAAAAAAACAAAGAACTAAAGCAAGATTAAAATCCTGAATAGATTTGAACATAGACAAAAGCAAAGAATTAGATCAAAGCACAAATTATAATGACAAATTCTTAAAAACGGAATAGGATAAATGGATCAGATGTAATAACAACAACAAAGAACGTAACAATAGAAATAAACTAGATCTAAAAACAATGACATGAGAATGTCAATGACAACCACAATGAGAAAACGATGAAGAGGAAGAGGAAATGGTCACAAAGCTGATGACGAAGCTAAAGAAGCAAAATAAACCAAATCTGATAACAATGAGGGAACACTAAAAAGGAGAAGAAGCCGATGATGAAGCCAAAGAAACACAAACATATCAGAGTTAATAAGAACGGTGAGAGAATTAACACAAACAATAAATGAACATAATTTTTTTGTTTGTGTTCGTTCATTTATAACTAAATAGTGTTTGTTTTCGTTCATTTATAATAATATTATCATAATTTAGACAAACATATACAAATGAACGTGTTTGTGAACCCTAAATGAACTACTCGTGAACAATATTAAACAAATATATACAAACGAACGTGTTCGTAAACTCTAAACCAACCGTTTATGAGCATAAATAAAAAAATATACAAGTATATATAATAATAAATGTATAACTAATATATAAATAAGCAAATATAAATGAATAGATAAATAAACGAACATAAATAAATAATAACTAAACTGTTAATAAACATAAATGAATGAACAAGAACTTGTTCATATTCGTTCGTTTAACTAATTGAACAGAAAAATATGTTCGTATTTCTTTATTTACCTAAATAAACGAACTTCTATCAAACAGTTCATTGGATACTGTTCGTTTATAGCCGTAAATTGCTTGAAGGTGATTGTAATGCTTATTCGGATGTGCGTGTAAGCATTTAGGTTCAGCAAAAATGAGTCCTGTGGCGTGGCTAAGAGAATCAGAAATCATAATGGTCTACAAAGAAGCATTTGAATTTGCTTGATGACTGTAAGGGTCTTCGAGTTGATCAAGATAGTGGAGCCATCGGGTGCGGAACAGAAGAACCAAGGATATGGTGGCTGGTGGGCCTGTTCCCAGAAAAACAATGCAAGTAATAGTGGGATTTTTACCTGTTTTCAACAACAAAAACAATGGTACAAGAACAAATGAAATCGTAAAGGTTTCCCGCATTGGACACCCAAGCAATCTGGCAATGTCTTTAAATCCATAACTACAACTGCCGCCTTTTGATATCATAGTAGCAAAGAGATGACCTCTCAAAATCCAAAATAAAACATGTCCAACATAAACTTGGGTACCCACTGATATAAGAGCCGACTAAAACTCTATGATGACAAATCCCAGAGCCTCGGGTAATTGTTCAAGTAATTAGTCAGATGACAAATTTCAAGCATAGTAAATGGATATTTGAGGAATGTCAATGTCATTATCCTCATCATCCTCACATGCCACTACAACATCCAAGTGTCGCCGATAGGAAGGCAACTCCGCCTTCGCAACTTCCTGGGCTAGTTCCGCCACCTTTCTGTCCATCCGCTCTCGGTGCCGGGGGAACATGCTGTTATACAATAAGCAGCTGCCATAGGATATGCTGTAGGCATTCAACCCCTTGTCCTTCAGCCACTGAATCAGCTCCCTCAAAGTTGGGTTGCCTTTCAAAACCCACCTATCCCAGACAGTCCAGCTCATGTCCCGATGCTTAATGACTTTCGGTGGGACTGGCTCGGCCATGCAGAACAGAGGCAGTGCTAGATTTGCAAACGTGTTGCGGTAGTCCTCAAGCTTACGGCCACCATCTAAAACCTTGTAAAGCTCAAGGCAAACCAAGCCCGTAGCCAAGGCAGTAGATGTTGCAATGGCGGGTATAATTCTTCCAGCAATGAACTTTGCCTTCAGTTTATCAACTTCCGGAATGCTGTAGTTCCTAGCCCTCATGTTGGCAAGGGCAGCAATCAGATCCATGTGGTAATTTGCATCATCATCCTGCCCGTTCAAAAGATAAATCTTAAATACTGAGATATTAAGAGAATGAAGCTAACAACAAAAATTAAAAAACCCCTAGCAAAGGCCATATTTCTATTTTCACACATTAAAAGACCAAGATTGATTAGAAACTGTGAACAAATGGTCAGAATATAAGTAAACCAAGATATGCTACAAGTTTGTAATGGGCAGCACAATTAACAATGTGAACGTTAGTGGGACAAACCTTTTCAAAGTGAATAGGCCTCATCCTAAACCCTTGGGGCAGTTTGTCTCTGCAATGCTCCAACTTGGCAATTTGTTCATTAATTACCACTAGGTCATCCACAGACGAAGTAGAAAGACTAGTAGCTTTCTCATCTGTGACAATTTTTGCATCTTTCCTGGGCTGAAAATCTGGGACCATTACTTTGTCAACAGCCTCTGCCAACATCTTAGGATTCCTCACCCAAT